>CM047815.1:64613850-65136509 GCA_026214975.1 Gentiana macrophylla
TTTGTTGTGTGTTTGGGGATGAGAAGATGAACAGGTTGAGCCGGAATTCGATGAGGATTTTGAAGACAACGTTTGAGGACGCCGGCATTGAAGCTTTATTTTGCTCTTATTTACACGATACATTGATTTGTTACCTTTTCTTTGGAGACTTTGTATTTTCTTTCTTTTGAATCTTTTGGAGGTTTCGTATGTTATAAGTTTTTCTTTTGGAGTTTTCGTTGTAATAAGTTACATTTCCATATTTAGAATGTTGTTTTGTTGTGTGATTTTCAATATAATCACTAAATGCTACCGCAAGCGCACGGCTTATCGAGTAGTACTTAGGATGTCGATCCCACAGGGACTTGTAGTCAATCACCAAACAATTCCCGATTTATATTAGCTAGACAAATCAAATATTTGTAGGTTTTTTCTCTAAAAATCCTAACAATAAAGAAAATAAAGAAAATATAACTACAAGCCAAGAACTTCAAGATTTAGGTGAAGATCCAATTTAGAAGCATTTCTAGGATTTCGGAGTCACCACGGAATTACTATATGACTTACCAACAATATTTCCCCCAAGATATGAAATTTACACTTATAAAGGCAATTATCAAATTTTGTCACAAAAGTATTCTTTCGAATTATTTTAGTGATCGTATTTCTAAACTCGAGCCACACCCGGTTTCCCACGATAAAGACTAAATTTAGATCCCTTAAAGAACCATAATTTCATGCCATCTAGGTTTTACCAAATTTTCATTCCAATAAAACCCTATATTCAATTCTTATTTCCTAAAGTATCAATTAAGTAGTACTTTTTCGGTCACTAATTAATCGAATAATTTCTCTACGTAGAATTGTGATTATTCACCCTCTCAGGCTATTAAAATCGACAATCAAACAAGAATAGCACACAAGAATCAATTTATAAACATCAAATTCATAAAACAAGGGAAAGATTGGGTTTTTACATCATATATTCATATCCGGTTTCTCCTAATCCTAGAAACTGATATCTACTCAATGCCCCATATCAATAATCCAAGATTCAATCATAAAATTCATACTTTGACAAGAAAAATAAATAAATAGAAGAAAGGAGAAAAGAGAGAGAAGTAAACCGTCAAAGTATTGCATAAAATAATCAAACCTCGAAAAAGCTTCGTTCTTGAATACTTAAAACCTAAAAATCCTTGTTCTTGGGGATGGGAGATGATGATGAAGAAGAGGGGAAAAATGTCGACTAAAATCTGATGTTGGAGGCGTGTCCCCTGAATTTCACGACTTCCCCAGAATAAAAAGGGGATAATTACATCATATAATAAATTTCCATAATTAATTTAATCAAGAAAATCTTTAAAAATCAAATATCTATCAATCTTGGACTCTTCTAGTGTGTGGGCTCCTCTTTTCCATGTAATTCACGCCAGCTTCAAGGGAAATCACGTTGGAAAAGCTTCGACCAATCAGAACATTTCGTTGGCCAAGATCAGATTTCTAGAAACTGTCACACCCTGGGTGTGACAGAGGCTGGTTTTTGAATTCTTCCACTTTAGCTCCGCTTCTTGGGCATTTTTCTTCTAATCTCGAATCATCCTGTAATAATTCGATCATCCGCAGTAATCTAGCCCAAAAAGGATAAAAACATCGCAAAATAACAACATATGGCACCAAATTGAGTCCAAAACATCTAGAATTATTCGACTTTTTAGGAACTTATCATGTTTCTATTCTTGGTTGTTGAAAAAAATTATACCCAAGTCTTTTAGCTTTCGTTTTACTTAACTCGATACGACATAGCAGAGGCTTACGTATAATGTGGAATTGATTTTATATTATATGTGCCAAACGTTCCTTTTCCGGGTAAGGACTCGGTGTCCGGGAATGGGGCGTTACAGTTGGTATTAGAGAGAAGCGTCCCTTAGGCTTCATTTCTTTTGAGATAAGACTTCTTTAGATCTTTTAGCAATGTTCTGATTTTTTTGTGATCTTTCAGAATGGTAACCACCAGAAGAGGAGTTCACGGTGCAGAGAGTTCAGGGGTACGATAGGAAAGTCCGATACCCGTGGTTAGAGGCGGGTTTATGCAGCCGAATCCTACGCCACATCGGAACCATACCCCATGACCTCAACAGAGCCTAACACCACGACCTCAGTTTCAACAGGAACCAAGGTATAACTACATCCTACACATGCCTGGGCAGAAACCCATATGTGTCACTATAGTAGGTGAGATTCCACCCGTTGATGTACCACCGGTGACCAGCATCTACCCTCCACCACCACCGGTAAGCCACCCTTCACCTCCAGTGTTCCATCACCATCAACAAACCTTTTACCCTCCACCAGTAGGCCATACTCCTCGACCTTCTGTGCCACCATCACCACGTTTTGATCACCAGTAAGGCTTTGGCTACCCACCTTACGGTTTACATCAGCCTTACCATAACCCAGCTCATCACCAAAGATACCATCCCTACCAAACCGAGCCACAAGTGGTCCCTCCACTACAGCCTCAACTGCCACCATACCCACCGCAGCAGCCTTACCCATACCAGGCACCCCAGTACCACAAGCATATCTTCGATATCCTCCATTATACCCACCAGTTGCTCCACCTGTTAGGAAATTTTTATTTGTTTTGATGATGGCCATACTAGCTGTTATAGCAAGTCTGAAATAAGTTAGAAATATATGTATAAGTTTTTACTTAGAGTCTGACATGCTGTATATGTTCAGTCAGACAAGTACTGTTCTAGATTGGTAGGATGGCTAAGTGAAACAGAAAATCGGCAAAGTGAAGGCAGCCATTTACCAACAGAGAAGAATGAAGACATATGGACTAATTTATAACCAGGGAAGTCTATGATGACCTTGGATAAGTCTAAGATATATTTCAAGTGATGAAATCTATTCTTTTAATATGGTGTACACCGATCTCACACTAATAGAGGAACAGTGAAGTGCACGCATACTTGGAAATTCAAAGAAACAGAGAAAACAACAAAACGGATAAGTAAAAGCTCTACCGGCTGAGTAAAAGAATTAGTAAAGGAAATATCAACAGCAAAGGAAGAAGATTCTCTAAACCGGTCAAGCAACAGCTTAAAACGGCTAAGTCAAGTTTGCCATATGCAATTCAATCAGAACGTGGGATTAATGCAGAATCAATCAATGACGGATTTTTATGATAGACGTTTGAAGAAAATCCAGATCACTGAAATTATGGAGAATAAAATTAGAAGAAGTCAAGAACTAAATCCAGGATTATTCTCTGCATTAAATAGCCAATGGACGGAATTTCAAATTCAATGATAATCACAATTCCCACATCAAGCACTGAGATTGATCAACCTCTTTGTGAACCAATTCACACCCCAGTCAAGCAACTAAATCAGAGCCATCTGAGAAGGAGTTGTGTTTGTGATAGCTGCTGAAGGATTTGTTCCCAATGAGCAGTATTGGAGACTGAGTCACTGAAGCTTTTGTAGTCATGGAGTGATAGTCTTAGAGATTGTGAAGCTTGTGTAGCCAAGGACAATCTTACTATTGTATTTGTGAAAGACAATAGTGAATTCCTCCAATCATCACAGGAGAAGAGTGGATTAAGGGACTACACCACCCTGAACCACTATAATTCTTTGTGTTTATTTACTTACAACACTTTACTTTACTGCATTATACTCATACTCTGTGTATGCATGTTGGACTTATTTCTCAGTTTTGATGATGAGTGCCATACTAGCTGTTATAGTGCAAAGGCAAAAAGATGTCTAGATAAAATGTATAGGTTTATTAGAGTTTGATTCATAAATAGGTTTGATCAAACAAGCATCAAAAAAAGGTCAGCCGATCGCTTATCGTGAGACTAGTCTAGGTCGATGAGGGTAGATAGGTCGTGAGACCGGTCTGCAACTCCTTTGAAGATCAAGACCAAGGCCGAGGGTTCAAACTCGTGAAATGAAGGCTAAGGGATCAAACTTAGTATTTAATGTCAAGGATATGGGATCGAATTTAGGCAAGTCTGTGATGACCTAAACTCGATTACATATACCTTGTGTAGAAGGTCTAAGTTCCACAAGTTGGATGATGTTTGGAACTTAGTTATACTTTAAATGATGTAAACCAACTTCACAAACAAAAGTTGGATATAAGGATTCAAATTGCATTATATTTCTGAGATAAAAATATGATGTTCAAAGAGATCGATTGGTTTTACAAACAGATCGATGAACTCCGCCGATATATATACCTCGATTAATTCAAGATTATTGGGAAGTTACATGGATAAGAGCACCAACTACCTCTCCGACTTATCAAGCAAATCAAAGGTCGATTAAAAAGACGTTGATGATCCATATTTTTATCCATTGGATACAAGTCAAAGGGTGGGATGATCGCATCACAAAAAGTAATCTCGACGATGTCGATCCTATGAAATAGTGACAGAATGCAAATGAGGATGGGACAAATACAAGGAACGGTCACATTTGAATTTCAAATTCAAGTCACATGCATTCCTACCTATAAATAGAGGACTTTCAACTCAAAAAGAAGATGATGAATTTTGAGAAAAACTTTAAGTGATAACACCGAAATAAAAACACCTCACGAACTTACTGAGCTTAAGGTCACTGATCTAGTTATTTTCTTCAAGTGCATTCTGTTTCAAGCCGCATCAAGCATACACACTTGAAGACCGCAAGTCGCCGATTATATCATCCTAATCAAGTCACCAGAATCGAATCATTTACTTGATTCATTCTTTATTTTATAAAGAACTCGCCAAGACAAGTGAAGCATCTCGTTGGTGTGAAAGATCTGTTGGTTTGTGGTGGAGCCGGTGAAGAGGCAATTCTACCCTTCAAGGACCAAAGGAAGACTCAGGAGCAAAGAATCCTACCTGTTCTTAGTTTTCGCTTTGTGAAGCCATAGTTATTGGTGAAGGACAAGCAACCTAGGACTCTTTGTAACAGATAAACTCAAAGATTACTAGTGAATTTCCTCCAACATCACAGAGAGAAGTGGGACGTCAGTGATTACATCACCTGGAACCACTATAAAAATCTCTACTTACTTACATCATTTATTTTCTTTCACTTAGTCATTATTCATTTCAATCACTGAATCTAGCAACCAAATCACACACATACACTAATGAGTATCTAATACTTAGTAACATATTTAACAACAAGTAACAAGGCTTAATTTTGATATTATTCCATTTGCACAAATTCAGCAAATCGAATCACAAGACTCATCGCTTATCAAGAGAGTTATCGAGGTCTCAAAGCAGACTCATCAAGTATCGCCAGGTCAAAATTGCAGAATTTGTTAACTCTAAAGTTTTAAGTGTTAAGTTTATTCACCCCCTCTAAACTTAACTAAAGCCTTTTCAAGGGACCAACAATTGGTATCGGAGCAAAGGCTTCGCTCAAGGAATCCTACTTGTTGTGCTTGTGAAAATTCTTTAAAACTTTCTTTCAAGTTACTGATTTTCAAGACTTGCATCATGGATAACACACAGTATGCTAGAACCATGTTGATGTGCTCTCTTGATAGATTTGATGAGTATAAACGTCGAATGCAGGCATATCTTGCTGCTACTCATGATGAGATGATGGATGTACTAATCAAGGACCACTCGAGATTACAAAGCGCAAGAATAAAGGTGACAGAATCGAGTACATTCCTAAACCAAAGAGAGAATGGAATGCGTAAGACAGAAAAGAGCAAACCTCAACAACATTGCTATTGATATCATCTACGAACCTTGATAGCAATATGTACATGAAAGTCAAAGATTGCAAGACTGCAAAGGAACTTTGGGATAAGATTCACTTAATCTGTGAAGGCACTGATGCAATAAAGAAGAACAAAATCAGTGTGGCCAGAAAAAGGTTTCAAAAGTTCAAAATGCTACCTAATGAAACCATTGAGCAAATGGAGTCCAGATTCAATGCAATCTTAGATGAACTTACTCTGCTAAGTGTAAGTTATTCAAAAGAGGAAGTAAACACCAAAATCTTGGAAGCTTTACCTGCAAGAGATGTTTGGAAAATGAAGGTGACTGCAATTGAAGAAATGAGAAAGCTGCATGAGGAAGACACCTTCAAACTGTTCTCTGATCTTAAGGCCTATGAATTTAGCAAGAAGTTAGTGCCTGAAACTGAAAAGGAAGAGCCAAAGACCACTGCATTGGCTGCTTCACATCATGAAGAAACATCAGGAGGACAGGATGATATGCTGGATGAGATGCAAGAGCAGATTGCCCTACTGAGCAAGAAAATCAGAATGATGAAGACTGGAAAGGCCCCTACAAGAAATTTCACAAAGAGGCCTACTGAAAGAAGGAAAGAAGAACCAAAGAAAGATAATGACTATCTATGCTTTCATTGCAAGAAACCAGGACACTTCAGACCTGATTGCCCTGAGTTGAAACAAGGCAAGGAACCTGATTATCTTTGCTTCAACTGTAAGAAGCCTGGACATTTTAGACCTGATTGTCCAGACCTACTGAAGACCAAAAGTCAACAAAGGAGACATGGCAAGAAGGCTATGGTTGCTGAAGATGAATCAGGATATGAAGTGGGATCTGAAAAAGGAAATGAGTCAGATGACACAGCACTGGTTGCTGATATGGAGGATTATGCTTTGATGGCCAACATGGATGAAACTGAGGAGGTATACAACATCAGATCTATAAACACTCTCGCTGAAGTGATTGTGAATCAACCTGTGGTTCAAATCCTAGAAATTCTGACAACAATGAGACTTTGGATGCCATCCTTAATCAACTGAGGATAATACAATCTGGTTATGAGATTGTGAAGGCTGAAAAAGAGGCTCTTGAGTTAGAAGTTGGAAGATTGAAAGCTGAATTAAGGGTTTTCAAAGGTAAGGAAAAAGATGTTGGATGTAATCAAGATAAGTCTGTTGCACATCCAAAGAGCCTCTCGAGTCTCATTGAACCATCTTGTTCCAATATCGCATACAAATCGTGAAAGCCCTATGGAGATAGAACTCGGCTTGGATTTGGAACTCAAGAATCTAACAAGAGTGGATCCAAGAAGGTTACTGAACCTAGTACCGCACTGGTCCTAAGTTTGTGCCTCGCACTAGATCCATCTCCCAAGAAGGTCAAAGCAAGAAAACCAAATGAGAATGCCTCAAAGAAGCAAAATCGTAAGTCTCGAAGTCAACACCTAGTAAAAAGAATAAATCCAAAAATAGGATCATTGTACCTTCTAAACTCCCGATAAGCGAGACTGCTACCAAGTCTCCGCTGACCACGTAGGGAAAGAAACAGAAATATTCCAAGAATAAGAATCCTAAATCCAAAAATGTTGATCATTCAAGGGATACTTATCTCGTGGGGAAAGGTAGACTGCTCCTCGCTGATGATGATTGGAATATTCCTCAGCATCTAATGTTAGAAACAACAAGATAACCATACCACTAAGGTAAAACCTAGGCAATGGAATCACAGAGGACTTACACAAGACCTCAAAGAGACTCCATATTACAGGGTCGTTCTAACAGACAAAGACACCTATGGTTATGCAAATGTTTCTAATAACAAGAATCATTTCAAACAAATTATGTACCAAAAGGCCGTAAAAACATATGTGGTTCCTACACAACCCACTGTTAGAACTTATGGATGTGTGGAATACATGTATGAACCAAAGTATGAACCAAAGTATGACACATTTAGAGAAGACCTTATGGAAACATACCAAGGGTCATACTTGCCATCGACCACTATGGACCCAAACAGGTTTGGGTACCTAAAATGCATTAACTTTGTTTTGTAGGTGTCTGGTACTTTGACAAAGGGATGTTCCGGACACATGACAAAGAATAAGCACTGCCTCTTACAAATTTTGTGGCAAAAGATGGTCCAAGGGTGAATTTTGGCAACAAAAATACACCTGGTTATACAAGAGGATATGGCACACTTATCGAAATGGACTTACAATCAAGAATGTTGCATATGTGGAAGGACTGGATTACAACTTGCTGAGCACTGGACAATTCTGTGATATGGGATACAAGGTCACTTTTGACAAAAACAACTGTATTGTCATTAGTGAAAGAGGTGATCAAGTTGTACTTGCTGGTAGAAGGCAAATGTAACATGTATGTTGTGGATTGGTCTACTGCAGTTCCAGAAACCTGCCTGATTGTGCATACCAAATCTGAACTCAACTGGTTATGGCACAAGAAGTTAAATCATCTAAATTTTGATGATATTAATCAGTTAGTGAAGAAGAAGTTGGTGGTTGGTTTACCCGAGATCACATTCAAGAAGGATGCTATCTCGTGATGCATGTCGCCAAAGTAAACAGATAAAGTCAAGTTTCAAGTCAAAGACTAAACAATCAACTAACAGAGTGTTGGAGCTTATGCACATGGATCTTTTGGACCAATAACTCCAACAAGTGTGACAGGAAGAAATACACCTTAGTGGTTGTGGATGATTTTTCTAGATACACTTGGGTGATTTTCATGAACAAGAAAAGTGAGACACTCCAAAGCTTACCTAATCTTTTGAAGAGATTACAAAATGAGAAAAGTTTAACAGTTATAAAGATTAGATCGATCGTGGTACTCGAATTTCTAAACAAAGTTATAAGAGAATATTGTGAATGTAATGGTGTACTTCATCAACTTGTCATAAATGGTACACCTCAAAGAAAATGGGGTTGCTTTGAAAGAAGAAACAGACATTGAAGGAAGCAGAAGAACAATGATTTGTGAAGCATTGCTACCGAGAGATATTGGGTCAAGCAAGAAATACAAACATGCTATACACAAAATAGAACATCAAGAAACAAGAAGTCAGCCAAGACACCTTATGAGATCTCGGAATGGAAGGATACCTAATATATCCTATTTTCACCCTTTTGGAAGCAAATGTTTTATTCTAAATCATAAAGTTCATTTGAAAACATTCCAACCAAAATCAGATGAAGGAATTTTCTTAGGATATTCTTCAGTCAGCAGAGCATTCAATGGTATCAACAAAAGAACACTCAAAACATGAAGAAACAATCAATGTTGTGTTTGATGAACCTAAGTTTACTGGTATGGAAGATAAAGAGTGTGAACCTGCTGAAAATCAACAAATCACTGATCCAGATTGTGTTGAAGTTTTGGAAAGATTCAATGACCTAAAAGTTTCGACATCGCCTCACTAACACCCTCACGACAATCTTACTCGATGCAACAATCAAGCAATTCAAGGATCTCACGACCCCTCAGAAGAAAAACTACAAAGAGACCCTATCAAGATGATATTCCCGGAAGTCAAAATAACCAAAATCCACAATGGTTAAGGAATCACCTCACGAACAAGTTATTGGCAATGTACAGCAAGGTGTGAGGACTAGAAGACAACTGGAAGCTATGTTTACTTGTTTTCTATCTCAAATGGAACCTAAAGTTGTTGAAGAAGCAATTTCAGATCCAGATTGGATAATTGCTATGCAAGAAGAATTAAATGAATTTGAAAGAAATCAAGTTTGGACACTAGTTGAAAGGCCAGCTCATGCAAATATCATTGGTACTAAATGGGTATACGTAAATAAACTTGATGAATCTGGTATCATTGTTAGAAATAAGGCCGACTAGTTGCAAAAGGCTATTCTCAAGCGTATGAATAGATTTTGATGAGACTTATGCACCTGTTGCAAGATTGGAAGCTATCAGATTATTCTTGGCACATGCTGCATATAAGAACTTCAAAGTATATCAAATGGATGTCAAGAGTGCATTTTTGAATGGTATCCTAGAGGAGGAAGTATACGTTCAGCAACCTCCTGGATTTGAAGTTAAAGATCAAGAAGATAAAGTGTATAGACTCAACAAAGCACTTTATGGATTGAAACAGCACCAAGAGCATGGTATGAGACTCTATCTCAATTCTTGGTGGACAATGGTTTTACAAAAGGAACCATTGACAAGACACTTTTCGTAATCGAAGAAGGGGACAACACCTGCTGGTACAAATTTATGTGGATGACATAATTTTTGGTTCTCGAGAATGACTTACTTTGTGAAAAGTTTGCAAATCTAATGAAGAGCAAATTCCAAATGAGTATGATGGGAGAAATGAATTACTTCTTGGGATTGCAAGTTAAATTGATTGAAAGATGGAATCTTCATTCATCAAACCAAGTATACCAAAGAGTTGCTAAAGAAATTTGGTATGGAAAATAGCACTAAGAGCTCAACTCCTATGAGTACAAACATCGATTGGATGAAGATAAAGAAGGCAAAGATGTTGATCGACTTTGTACTGTATGATGATAGGAAGTCTGTCAGATTCATCGCCAAGCAGACTGATATATCCTTTGTCAGTAGGTGTTTGTGCAAGATTTCAATCCAAACCTAAAGAAAGTCATTTAGGTGTCACAAAAGAGTTCTTAAGTATCTAAAAGAGACTTTGGGAGTAGGAATTTGGTATTCCAAGGAAGGAAGCTTCAAGGTAATATCCTACTCAGATTCGATTATGCTTGGATGCAAGATTGATAGAAAAAGCACCTCAGAACCCGCCGCTTAATGGGAAATAGACTGGTCTCCTGGTTTAGCAAGAAACAGATTTTATTTCAACTTCCACTCAAGTCGAATACATTGTCAGCTGGAAGTTGTCAGTGCACAAGTACTATGGCTAAGACAACAATTAAGGGATTATGGAATTGAAGAAAGGGAAATTCCAATCATGTGTGACAACACAAGTGCAATTGCAATCACAGAAAATCTGCTTTTGCATTCAAGAACCAAGCACATTGATGTGAGACATCATTTTATAAGAGATCATGTTGAAAAGAAAGATGTGGTGGTTCTATACATCCCTATCAAGATCAACTTGCCGATATTTTCACTAAGCCACTTGATAGTGAAAGATTTGCCAAATTAAGGACTCGAACTTGGAATCATAAAGATTGACTGATATTCAAAGAAGTTGTACCGAATTCACCAAGGGGATTAGTCTTTGCTATGTTGGGTGAGCTCACTTAGCGATTAGTCATTGGTATCAACAATTCCATGTACTTATGTTTGAACAATTGAGCAAATGAGGTTGCCAAGGGGATTGGTCTTTGTCATGTTGGGTGAGCTCACTTGATGATCGACATTGGTATTAAACTTCATATTGTATTATCAATTGAACAAAACAAGGAGAAAACAAGGATCAAGAGAGTCACTTTATCGCCAGTCATTGAAGCAAATTATCAAGAGATCACCGAGCCCACCTCGCCAAGGATACCTTGTCAAGGGAATTTTACTCACCAAAGTTATTAAGGTCAAAAAGCGCTTTGGGGATATTTATTTTATCCATTATTACCACGCTTAAACCATCCAACGGTTACAAACGTTATGGTGGAGTAATGGGCCACGTGTCAAGACGTAATTTATTCAGATTAATCGTGGTTACATCAATGTACGTGCTATGACAGCTTGCAACTACCCACCGCCTATATATTCGCACTATTACTCAGGAGAATCGACACTTGCAAATCTACTTTATCATCGCAATCGTTACACTGTGTGAACACAGATTTGAGATTCAATCTTCTTCATCTCATTCTTCTCATTATAATGGCGGAAAAAGTTGATGTACAAATTGAATCGAGCCAAAGTGTTAGAGGTTTTGTTGAAGATGCAAACAGAATCGAATCGCCATTAACATTGGTCGAAGAATAAGGAGGTATGTCGGTCTGAAAATGTGTTAAACATAAGATCGACACAATTTCTTATACAAATGTTGTCGGGCCGAGAAACATTCAAATAAAGGAAGGAATCAAGCATTTAAGATCGCTGTAAATGGGCGAAATTGAAGTTTCCCCACGAGAGGAAGTTTTTGGATTTGTTGAAGTGGTGGACGGCTCACAATCCCGAGGCAATGGGATTGGACAAATTGGCGCTTGTAGATCGACAAGACAGATGCGTAAATCAAATCCGCTCTGCATCAACCGCAAACACATTGGTATTGAATACAATCTGTGAGCAAGCTCATTGCAAAGAACATACTTGGGCTAGTCGGCAAGATGGACACTCTATCGTGACCCAAGATAGAGTTGATGATTATCATCTGTAGGAGCATGAAGTTTGATCAGCAGTACTTTATTCATTATATGAAGAAAGTGGCCAAGGAAGAGAGTTTAGGGGAAGAGAAAGTCCAAGGCACGCCTTTAGGATTAATGGTCCGCATCACTTTGAATCATCTTGAAATTCTCGATGTAGCACCTGTGGATATTAATCGCCTAGATACAAGAAGGAGATTGATTATGCAATTCCCCGGACTTGATGATGATGAAGAAATTGCCGGAGAAGTCGCCGATGATAATGATGATGGAGATGATGGTGATACTGGGTGGTGGCGTGTTCAAGAAACTAAGAAGATTTCCATCAAACTCGCCGCACCAAAGAAAATCTACTGGAAAGAGGAAGAAGAGTGTTGATGTTAGAAAGACTACGTAAGTCCCGAAAACAAAAAGAACAAGAAAGGAAACAAAGACAGATCGTTGAGTCTCGCCGAGGGTCAAGTGGAGGTTATCGACCTCGCTGTGGTTTCAAGAAAATCATGGTGAAATTCTTAGAGAACAACATGTAGGAAGCAAGTAGAAAAAGAAAATTGACTAGAAAAGATGATGATGATGAACCCCTATCCAAGAGGATGAAGGAAGTTGCCAAAAAGAAGAAATATGGCAAGGGGAAGAGTTGAAAATTTGGAGGCACAGAGGGCTCAAGAAGAAGCATCAAGAGAGGAGGAAGAAGAGGTCATTGAAGCCGAGCCTCTAACTATCATTCCACCAGCTTGTTATCATGATTCCTCCAATGAAGAAGTTATCAAGTCCACCGATGTCGAACAGTTGTTGTTTTTGAGCAATCAGAGAGGATGTACAAAGCAGCTTCATCGACTCTGAGCCTGTTGTAGTATCCATCAAGAACCACAAAGAAACCACCGAACTCGAACTCTGCTGGGTGGTTGAAGAGGTGATGAGAGACTTGGTTGAAGACCCCGCAAATTTGGCAATAGTTCGTGGAAGAGCGTCACGCTAACCTCGCCGATGAGCATGTAAGTCGTGGGGAACCAAGTGTGATACAGATGGAAGTAGCAGGTACAAATGTACAATCTCAAAGAACTCGACTTTCAAACATCTCAGTAGAAGATACTATGAATCGCTTGTTGGAACCTTTGAGGTCAACAAGCTACCGAGTCGCTCCCGTAAGATCTTTTATGCCATTTGAGAGGCATGTGAAAAGAGCAAGAAAATCAAGAGTATGTGGATCCCAAACTTCAAAGAATTGCCGATTATTTCCAATGGAAGTTTGGTTTCTATAAGAGACAAAAGCCACCACTTTGAACCAATGACAGATCTTGAAGAATGGGCTTTTGGCAACCGGGAGTGGAGAACTTGGTGGATCTCGATTGATACAACCTTGCCGCAATCAAGATTGATGGATTTATTTGATGAGCAAATGTAAGAGAGGAGGGTATCAAATTTAGAGATCCAAGAGTTGGTCCCGATGATTCTTCCTCATCATCGATAGTAGAGGAGACTTTCCTCTGACCAGAGAATCAAGTGGGCCGCACTGCACATGAATCATCCGTGACAACACCCAACTAATACGGTAAGTCTCGGCCGAGGGCCAAAGAGATCGAGAGATGGATGAGGATCTACAGATCTCACCATGGATGATCTCGAGGCATTGATCAATGAAGGCATTACTCGAGTACTCGGGTAGGTCGATCGATGAACCAAGTACATTCCATGTTGTAGAGCCTACCGCACAAACCGATCTTTGACAGAGTGAGGATTTGGATGGAGAAAAGGTTGCCGATTTCAATGAACCTAGTGCCACCCAAGAGTCAATTGAATATCAAGACGGATTTGACATTGAAGGCACTCGACTAAAACCGCCATCATCCCGCACAAGATTGGTCATGCTTTGAAGGTTTCCAAGTGGATAATACCAATATATTCAATCCACAGAAGTTGAAGAGAGGTACAGTCTGTGAGTTTCAAACAAAGACTGACAAAGGTTGAAACAGAGGTACAGTGCTGCCGAGTCTCAAACAAAGACTGACAAAGGTTGGAACCAGATTTGGGTTTGGAGGAAACCCCGTTGTTGTTGAGGCCGCTGTGAGTGGAGCCTCGCTGAGCCAAGGCCATCAGAGGAAAAGATAGTCGCAGATCGCCGTTAATGAGGATGAGCAAATTCTTTGACTATGACTACAAATGATGAAGAGTTTCAAATTTTTGGAGAAGAAGAAGTTGTTGAAGAACCCGCACAAGATCCTATCCTTGAAGATGTTCTTGGTGCAATGGTTGAGGAAGGACCTCCCTGCCGGGAGAGATTTGAGTAGAGCCATGGTCATCGCCAGACAACAGCACAATATAGAGTTGAGGAGCTCACGATGGATCTACTGATAGTAGAATGGCCAAATGGAGTGCCAATTGAAGTTGTCAATGAGTTAAGAACTGTAAGAAATGATATGCAACAGCTTAAGAACTCAATTGACAGTAAGAACAGTAGATTTGAAGAATCGATGAAGATGGTAAATGATAATAGACAATCTATCGATACAGCTTGCTTCAAACTTTGCATCTACTCAAAATGTCGTGAATGATCCGATATATGATGTAAGATATATCAAGCAAGGAATACATCAAGGACAAGTTTTTGAAAGATCAACTTACATCCGCTCATCAAAAACTTGACAAGCTTGTCTAAATCACCGAGCCTGGCACCGCACAACAACCTCGCTATGCCCGATCCCAAATTTATCGAAAGGATCAACAGACCGGAAGAGACCCCGCAATCAAGGATTACTTCACTTGATACTAGAACCGAACTATGGCAGTCAATTACACAGAGTGATAGTATCACAGAAGCTATTCATGGCCTCATCTCACGCTTTGTTGATGATGTCACTAAGGGGGAAGAGGGCCAATCACCGCAAAGAAAGGAGGCCGCCGGACTCTTTGCACGTAAGAGATGGATCGATGATACAAATGCCTTTAGGCAACCTCGCACTGGCAGAGTGCAACTTATCGATGATCTCCTATCACAAGACAAGAAAGAGTTTCATAATGTAAGAAGACCCTATCGTGACATGGGATTTCATGAAGGTCTTAACTCTTTCTTGAGTTTGAAGTTTTGGGAGGCAAGGATTAGAGCTTTAAGAGCATCTACCGTAGATAGAAGGAGTAGCAGAGGTGAAAAGGTGCTACCAATTACAAAAGCAAAAGATTCACCGAATGAATTTAAGGAGTCAGATATGAAGTTTGGCTTCAGGTGAATCGATCAATCTTGTCCCGCTCAAGCATGGAATTGGTGGAAACAAGTCAATTCTTACATTGACTTTACACTTATTGAGAATGAATGGATGGTTGAAATGATAGAAGAGATCGAGCCTATCAAGAGCAAGTTTGAGAAGGCTAGACAAGAAAGAGAAAAGAGACAATAGATCGCCTACTTTTCATTGTTTATCTTTGTCAGATCTAGTTGTAATAAACTGTGAACAAATATTTATAATGAGAATTGACTAAATTTGTTCTGCTTGTGTTTTTATCTTTTGCTTTGTCGATTAGGTGAGGTAGTGGCATCATCACCAAAAAGGGGGAAATTGTTGGACTTATTTCTCGCTTTGATGATGAGTGCCATACTAGCTGTTATAGTGCAAAGGCAAAAAGATGTCTAGATAAAATGTATAGGTTTATTAGAGTTTGATTCATAAATAGGTTTGATCAAACAAGCATCGTAAAAGGTCACTGATCGCTTATCGCCAGAGACTAGTCTAGGTCGAAGAGGTAGATAGGTCGTGAGACCGGTCTCGCAACTCCGCCAAGACCAAGATAAAGGCTGAGGGTTCAAACTCAGTAAATGAAGGCTAAGGGATCAAACTTAGTATTTAATGTCAAGGATATGGGATCAGAATTTAGGCAAGTCTGTGATGACCTAAACTGATTACATATACCTTGTGTAGAAGGTCTAAGTTCCACAAGTTGGATGATGTTTGGAACTTAGTTATACTTTAAATGATGTAAACCAACTTCACAAACAAAAGTTGGATATAAGGATTCAGCTTGCATTATATTTTACAGACAAAAATATGATGTTCAGCAGACTGATTGGTTTTACAGCAGACTGATGAACCTGCTGATATATATACCTCGATTAATTCAAGATTATTGGGAAGTTACATGGATAAGAGCAGCCAACTACCTCTGACTTATCAAGCAAATCAAAGGCTGAGATTAAAAGACGTTGGGATGATCCATATTTTTATCCATTGATACAAGTCAAAGGGTGGACAGATCGCATCACAAAAAGTAATCCCGATAGTTGTCACCCCATGAATAGTGACAACGCAAATGCGGTGAGGATGGGACAAATACAAGGAACGGTCACATTTGAATTTCAAATTCAAGTCACATGCATTCCTACCTATAAATAGAGGACTTTCAACTCAAAAAGAAGATGATGAATTTTGAGAAAAACTTTAAGTGATAACACTGAAATAAAAACACCTGCCGAACTTATCGAGCTTAAGGTCAGCGATCTAGTTATTTTCTTCAAGTGCATTCTGGTTCAAGCCGCATCAAGCATACACACTTGAAGACCGCAAGTCGCTGATTATATCATCCTAATCAAGCCGCCGCGAATCAATCATTTACTTGATTCATTCTTTATTTTATAAAGAACTCCGCAAGACAAAGAAGAAGCATCCGTTGGGTGTGAAAGACTCGTTGGTTTGTGGTGGAGCCGGTGAAGAGGCAATTCTACCCTTCAAGGACCAAAGTGGAAGACTCAGAGCAAAGAATCCTACCTGCTTCTTAGTTTTCGCTTTGTGAAGCCATAGTTATTGGTGAAGGACAAGCAACCTAGGACTCTTTGTAACAGAGATAACTCAAAGATTACTAGTGAATTTCCTCCAACATCACAGAGAAGAGTGGACGTACAGGATTACATCACCTGAAACCACTATAAAAATCTCTACTTACTTACTTCTCGCATTTATTTTCTCAGACTTAGTCATTATTCATTTCAATCAATGAATCTAGCAACCAAATCACACACATACACTAATGAGTATCTAATACTTAGTAACATATTTAACAACAAGTAACAAGGCTTAATTTTGATATTATTCCACGCACACAAATTCAGCAAAATCGAATCACGAGAAGACTCATCGCTTATCAAGAAGGTTATCGAGGTCTCAAAGAGACTCATCAAGTATCGCAGTCAAAATTGCAGAATTTGTTAACTCCAAAGTTTTAAGTGTTAAGTTTATTCACCCCCCCTCTAAACTTAACTAAAGCCTTTTCAAGGGACCAACAATGCATAATATACTTTGAAACAACTTTTAAGAAAGGACTTATCCACTGCCCAAAAGCTTTTAAATACAAGAAAAGATTTTGAAACTCCAGTATAGTCATTAACCCCCCTTTGACTATACTTTTACCCTTCTCTGGGACCAACAACCACCACCAATTTTTGAACAAGCACCCCCCCGTCGATGGGTACACTAAGCTGAAAAGGAATCGGGTCCAAGACTTTCATGGGAATGTAGAGCCGGCAAAGGCTGAAGCATGGTTAAAAAGTTTCGAAAAGGCCTACAGAAACGTGAACGTACCTGAGACAGAGATGTCCCAGTTGGCAGTTGGTTTTCTTTTGGGCGCAGCAGAAGTATGGATTAATGCTATAGAGAGTAGTAACGGGAAAGTTACGGATTGACAAGCGTTCAAAAGCCTGTTCTATAATGAATACTTTCCAGCAACGATACAAGAGGATAAAGCGAGCCAGTTCTTGAGTCACAAACAAGGTATTCATATGACATTTTCCAGTACACCAATAAGTTTAACGAGTTGGGTAGGTTCTACCCTGTGTTTATGAGAATTTAAGAGAGAAAGATGGCATTCTATAAGAATGGTTTATCCCGGGAAATACAAGCTGGCATGTTGGGATTTACAAAAAGAAACATGGCGGAGATGTTGAAAAAGGCTTTGGAGGTTGAGACTTTCAAGAGTAAGCCTTCAGTTATCATTGGTGCTAAGAGGAGCTTTGGAGCAAGTCAAGGGCACAGTCGGGGAGCACCGCATCAGAATGCCAAGAAGATAACAACACCTGCAGCGGCCACTTCTACAACCGGCGCACCGCTATGCCCAAAGTGCAACAAGAATCATACATGTGAGTGTCGACCTAATGGCTGCTACTACTGCGGAGATCTGGGACATTTTTTCCAGAGCATGTCCAGCTAAGGGTAGCAAATGGAACCAAGGACAGGGAAGCGGAAAAGGCGGCCCAAGTCGGCCTGTTCGAGTTTTGTAGTGGATGTCGAGATTGCTGAGACAGATGACAATGTTATCTCAGGTACCTTCAGTTTGTTTATTCTATTTTGTTGGAGTACTTATATAACACTGATAAGTTCCTAAAAAGTCGAATCATTCTAGATGTTTTGGACTCAGTTTGTTGTCGTGTGTTGCTATTTTGTGATGTATTTATCCTTTTTGGGCTGGATTATTGCGGATGTTTGAATTATTGCAGGATGATTCGAGATTAGAAGAAAAAGGCCCAAAAGTGGAGCTAAAGCGGAAGAATTCAAAAATCAGCCTTTGTCATACCCAGGGTGTGACACTTTTCAGAAATATGATCCTGTCCAACGAAATGTTCTGATTGGTGAAAATATTTCCCACATTATTTTCTTGGCTATGGCGTGTTTTTCAATGAAAAAGGAGGAGCCCACACACTAGAAGAGTCCAAGATTGATAGATATTTGATTTTAAATATTTTCTTGATTAAATTAATTATGGAAACTTCCTAGATTTTGTAATTATCTTTTAGTTTCTCTCCCAAGTAAAAAACACCCGAAATTTTCAACGCCAAAATCAGACTTTTAGGCGTGAAACATAATTACCCATCAACTACTATTTTTCTCTCAACTTTTCAAGAGTAAGATTTATTGCTTAGGGCTCAAGAACGAAGAAACGATTGTGAATTTCTTGGTTTTATGATATTTGTGAGACTAATCTCTTTCTCTCTCTCTTAATTTTCTCTGTTTTATTTTATTTTTACGTCTCATAATGCTTAAATCCATTATTCTTGTGGTCTTTTTAATCATGCGTGAGTAGATTTAATTTTCTAGGATTAGGAATAGCCCGGTAAATGAATATATGAGTTAAA
Source organism: Gentiana macrophylla (assembly GCA_026214975.1). Lineage (NCBI taxonomy): Eukaryota > Viridiplantae > Streptophyta > Magnoliopsida > Gentianales > Gentianaceae > Gentiana > Gentiana macrophylla. The sequence goes on from CM047815.1 coordinate 64,633,036, forward strand.
GATTCGATCTTTCCTATTATAATGAGTCGATATGCTTTTGTATTGAATTTGGTGTGCTATTTCGTATGAATTTATGGATTGATGGATCGAAAGATGAATTTCCATAGGTTTATATGAAGAATTTATTATCAATTATGTGATGGACTTTAAGGTGAAGTTTAATTGATAGGTTAGAACCCTAATTTCAATCAAGAAAAGTCATGAGAGCGAAAGTTAATTGAAATTTCTTGTGACATTATGAATAATGATGTTTAATGGGTCTAAATTAATTTAATGAGCGAGAAATCGGATTTAATATTAACTTAGGCACGATTAATAGTAGTTCGAAAGAATATTGTTAATCACTTTTGATTATTTGTCAACAACACAAGTAAAAATTCATAATAAATTGAAAGGTCATTGTAAAAGTCATATATTCGTTACCGTGGTAATCCGACATCCTAGAAGTTCTTCCAACCTGATTTTTAGTAATTTCTTGGACTTGTGTTGAGTTTTAAATAGGACTTTAGTATATTAGTTATTCTATAATTCAAGCCCCTCAAATTTGATTTGTTTAGCTAATATAAGTTAATAACTATTCAGTGATTGTCCAAATTCCCTGTGGGATTGACATCCTAAGTACTACTTGATATGCCGTACGCTTGTGGTAGCATTTAGTGATTATAATGAAATCACACAACAAGCATGTTAAGTCATGTTGTATTTGTATTTAAATAAATGAATTTACATTATAGGTACGATAATATTAGAATACCTAGCAGTTACGGCCTTGTTTGATACGTGAGCATCTAACACGTTTGTGTCAACTAAGACAACTAAGAAGTCGAATCTACCTTCGGAACCCTTAAGAGACACCTTGGAAATAACCACACCATTAAGAAAGGTGATGTATAACATTTATATGATAAAAATTACGATGTTTTATATACGTTATCGACTCTTTTTATATAAAATATAATAAAATATAACGATAATCTTATAAAATATTAATAGCTATGAATAAATCTAAATACTATAAAAATCTAGTAAAAAATGATAAAAAGTTATAAATTTTGTACCGGGTTAATAACCGGAGTGTCGTGTCAGATTCACGTGGGTATTTTTGGTATTTTACAGACCTTAGGTAAACCAAGACCCCGAGTGACGACATTTTATGGAGTAAAATCATATCTTTTGAAGGAATAAAGGAAGTGCCACGAGATTTAAAGTTCAAGTGGATCAATGGTTCGTGACGCCATATCAAGTTATATTTTCAACGAACAAATGGCCCAGCAAAAAGGCATTTTCTGAAAAAGAAGTCTTCATGGAAGTTATAGATCTCCTCAAGGGCTTTCCAACGCATCTTGAATTATGTCATTTGGAGATCCAGAGCTCAAGTTATGATTTTATCAAGTTTCGGATTAAGATTGAGAAAAAATCTATCCGGATCGATCCGGATTTACCTCGGATCGATCCGAGGAGGCATAATGATTATCCAGCATGTGGCCCTGCAGAGAATAATCCTGGGATAATATTTTTTATTCCCGGATCGATCCGGCCCTTTCTCGGATCGATCCGGCAAGGGAAAAATTGCCTATAAAAAGGGCAGCATTGCAGGCACAAAGGGGGTACCAAATATATTTCTTTTACCTCTTTCTAGTAGTAGTAGTATGTATATATATAGGCCTTATGCCATAAATAAAGTAGTATCGTCATAATGCTCGAGAAATTATCAGAAGATCAATGTTGTTGAAGTTGTTGTAGCATCCGGAAAAATACATCTTCTGATCCAATCGTTGTAATCGGGTAAAATTTCTAAAGTATTTATGTTTGTTATGTTTGTTTTTATCTTTTAGTATAATGTTAGTAGGCTAAATCTAATAACTAGCCAAAGTTATGTAATCGTTTTATTTCGATCTTTTAGGTAAAGGAATCTTTGTCTAAGTAAAATTGAATAAAATTGAGCTAATTGAATCTTTTTCTATTGATAAAGTTTGACTTGAAAGAATTCATAATCTAATTATGAATTGACGCCTCGTAATTAAGTTATGAACTCGTTAATAGAAAAACCGGAGGGTAAAATTGGCCGAGTGAAAGCGTGACAACGGAATCCGCCTCTATTCGAAGGCGATTTGTCCTAAAAGATGAATCTTATTAAAACTTGTACTCAAGATCGTAATAATGTTAAATCATCGATTAATTGAAACTTAAACCGGAAAGTTGAATCGCCCGGCCTTGACAACCGGAGCCTTTAAATAAAATTGACCGTTTGACGAACGGAATGACTCCTTTTATTCAAGGGTAGAATCGTACTCGGACCACTCGTAAAAAAACCGTAATGATTGTGGATTTGGGTGATGACAATGGACATATGACAATTTCACATGCTAATGTGAGGAGAAATTGTTAACCTTAGAGTACACCGTTTCATTTACTCAATTGAACCTAAAGATCGAGCACATTCCATTCATTTGAAAAGATCGTATAAATCAATTATATAAACTTTGGCTAGTTCTCTAATAATATATTTGGCATCTATATATTTATATCTATATATATACTTTGCAACTTATGCACATCTATATATATTTATATATCTATATATATTATATTAGAATAAATTTTAATTTACGTATTTATTTTATGTTGACTAGAATAGTAGTGATCTGTGTTATAAAATTGCGGTTTAGATCGAGTTAATAAAAGCTCTTTGGTGTTTAACCACACTTAGAAGAATTACAAAGTTCCCGAGGATACGATACTCGACTCACCATACTAGCACTTTTCTGATTTGACCCGATACAACATCGGTTAAGGATAGTATTAGCACTAGAAAAGGAGCGAATAATTTGAGATTAAATCGGACTAATAATCCCATACTTTTACCTAATGAAGGAGGCGAATAATTTGAGATTAAATCTCATCTTTTGGTTTAATTGACGCAAGAGCCCAATTCTAGGAGAAGATGATGAAGATCCGCATCATCATCTCTATCTTTTTTGAAGAAGCTGTAATACATGACCAAAAAGTCAAGGTGCTCACAAGGAATTAACAAGGATGACTATGTTTCCTTTTTTCTCTAAAAGGACGAGCCCGAGATTGGTTTATGTCTCTTCCGCATCATTCACTTACAAGTTGGGAGGAGATTCAAACTGAATTTACGAAACAATACTTCACTCTGGACGGAATTTAGAATTAAAAGTCGAGGTTGCTAATTTTAGACAAGGATCTCAAGAAACGCTTGGGAATGCGTGGGAAAGATTTAAAAATTACTAAGAGCGTGTCCCCATGGTTATTCCTTAGACATGCAAATTCAACTTTTCTGTCGTAAATTAAGAAAAGATTCACGTGCTGATGTAGACCATGCATGTGGTGGTTCTTTAATGATGAGTGAGGCTCAATTAGTTTACGATGCCATCGAAAAGATTTCCAAAAATAACAGAATGTAGAAACCGGTTCTAGCACCGAGAAAAGTAGCTTTGCGGGAGAATGTACGTCTAATCACGGAAGTTCTAGCATATTTAGAAAATTTGAGTAGGAAATTTGATGGATTACAACGAATCTGAACCAAAGTTCGTAAAATAGTGCACCAACCGAATACTCAAATCGGGATAAAATACCACTAGGGATTGAAGAACCGACAGGATGCTCAAGAGAGGAGGTGAGTTTTCTTGAAAGACAGATAGAAATTTAAACAATGCTTATTCAAACTCGTTCAATGCTATTAGAAGAGATCACCCTACTTATCGATGGTCCGAAAACCCTAGCAAGCAAGGACAACTTAGCCAGTATCGATTCCATATAGGAACTTGAATAATAATCAAGTTTATCAAGAAAACACATTTAATCGAATTTACAATCATTACCTAGATCCTATCCTCAACATACCACTCAAAGTATACCAAGAACTCAAAGTTCAACTCAACTGCGAGAAGGAGTTGAAAAATGGGAAAAACTAATGGAAAATATGATGGGTGTAGTATCTACTCAAGCTAAAAATATAGAAGCGATGGTGACTTCTATTGGCACACTACTAAGGATATGAGTTCAATGAAAACATCTATAAGTGGACATGATACCAGGATGAGAACGATAGAAGCCTCATTAAGGAATATGGAAGATCATTTGAGTAGGGAAGGTGAACGTAATAACAAAGCAGACCCCGGGAGGATTACCAAGTAACACCGAAAGGAACCCAAGAGAGGTAAATGTTGTGAATTACGAGAAGTAGGAAGCTCAAGTGGAATTAATGGAGTTGAAAACCTTGGGAATAATGAAGTAGAAGATGACTTAGATGTTAAGAATGATAAAGATGAACTTGAATTCACAGACGAGGAAGAAGAAATTATAGACAATTTCTTAAAAAGAAATAAAAATTCGGAACCTGAAAGTGAAAAGGAAAAATGGGTAGAAATCCCTAGAATTCTGAAAGATCCCATGGATAAAGATTAAGGACTTTATTTAAGGAACACATTAGAATGGAAAATAATGAAAACAAGGATGAAAAACAGGAAGAAATGAGGGGATCTGAAGTAGAGATTGATTCAGGGAACAATTTAAAAGAAAGAATTCAAGAACCTGAAACATGGCGACTGAGTAATACTCAAAGATTTAAGGAAAAAGGAAAAGAGAAACTGACAAAGGAGCCAAAGGTCATAGATTTAGAATCTTTACCTTACCCTCCTAAAGATCAAATCAAAAAGGCAAAAACCGATAAGAAGTATGCTCGTTTCTGGACACTTTTCGTCATATTCAAGTTAATATCCTCATTATCGAAGCTTTGATTAATATACCGACCTATGGAAAATTTACTCGAAAGAAATTACATCAAACAAAAAAAAAATTAGAGAATATGAGAATATATGCCTAAATGAAGAATGTTCCATGAATTTTGCAACATAAGTTACCACCTAAACCGAAAGATCCGGTAGTTTTACCATTCCGTGTGAAATTGGAGGATTTACTGTTTAAGAAGGTCTTATGTGATCTAGAGCAAGTATAAATCTCATGTCTTATGAGGATTATAGAAAGTTAGGCATAGGAAAGCTTACTAAGATCAAATGACTCTGCAAATGGCGGATAGATCGATTAAGTACCCTAAAGGAATTATAAAGGACATATTGGTTAAAGTAGACAAATTCTATTTTTCAAGAGACTTTGTAGTTATGGAAATGGAAGACGGTTATTCAAACCTCTCATTCTAGGTCGTCCCATTTCTAGCTACAGGAAGAACTTTAATCGATGTGCGAAAGGAGAATTAATCTTAAGAGTCAATGAAGACGAAGTTACTTTCAATATTTTCAAAGCTATGAATCATGCATCATCGAGAATCATGTTCTTTTATAGAAGATATTCATTCTGTCTATGATAATCGATTACCAACTTTTGAAGACAGTTAGAAGAATGTTTAACTCTGTCTATCTATAAAGAAGATGAGGAAGACATTGAAATGAAAGAGATAATTCTTTCTTTAGATACGAAAGTTTTACCTTTAAACCACCATGGCATAAGCACTTGGAATTAGAACTAGAAGGACCGAGTTCTTAAATCGTCAATAAAGATCCGCCAAAGAACCTGGACTTGAAACCATTACCTTTAAATCAAATATGCTTTTCTTGAAACGATAATCTATTACCGATTATTATTTCATCACTTTAAGCGAGCAACAAGAAGATCAATTACTTGGAATGTTGAAAAAGCATAAGAAAGCTTTTGGATGGACGATTCTTTGATATTCGAGGTATTAGCCACGAGATTTGCGTTCATAAGATAATTACGAAGGAAGATGCTAAGCCTTGTATTCAACATAGCGCCGCCTCAACCCAAATTTGCGATTAATTGTTAAGAAAGAGGTCATTAAGCTATTAGAGATGGGAATAATTTTTCCCATATCGAGATAGTGAATGGGTAAGTCCAACTCAAGTGGTACCAAAGAAAGGAGGTTTCACGATGAAAGAAAATGATAGAAATGAATGGATTCCAACAAGAGAAATTACAGGGATATCGAATGTGCATTGATTTTAGGAAACTAAATGATCATACTAAGAAAGATCATCATCCACTTCCATTCATAGTTCAAATGTTGGAGCGTTTAAGTGGTCATAAATATTCTCTGCTTCTTAGATGGTTATTCAGGTTATTTATGATTTTCATTGCAAAGAGAGAGATAGGGAAAAGACTACTTTCACTTGTCCTTATGGAACTTTATGTATAAAAGAATGCCGTTTGGTTTATGTAATGCTCGACTCGTTTCAAAGATGCATGATGGCTATATTTTCTGATATGGTTGAGAAATTCTTGGAAATTTTATGGACTGACTTTAGTGTTTACGGAGATTCTTTTGGTAAATGTTTGTCGCACTTAGAAAGAGTGTTGCAACGTTGTGAAGATACCAATTTGGTCTTAAATTGGGAAAAATGTCATTTAATGGTATCGTAAGGAATTGTTCTAGGCCATCGAATCTACGAAATAGGAATTGAAGTTGATAAAGCTAAGGTTGAAGTAATTGAAAAATTACCACCACCGATTAATCTAAGGACTCTAAGAGGATTTCTTGGACATGCAGGATTTTATAGGAGATTTATTGCGATTTTTCAAAGATAGCAAAGCCCCTAAGTCATTTGCTTGAAAAGGAAGTACCTTTTAACCGATAGTAAATGTAAGGAAGCTTTTCAGACCTTAAAAGCGAAATTAACTCTTGCACCGTGCTAATAGCACCAGATTGGAATTTACCGTTTGAGATTATGTGTGATGCCATGATTTAGCGGTAGGAGCGTTTTTAGGTCAAAGATATAACAAAATCCTCAAAGCTATTTACTATGCATCTCATACGTTAAATGCAACTCAACCTGAACTATACAACTACGAAAAAGAAGCTGTTGGTTGTAATTTTTGCCTTAGATAAATTTAGATCGTATATTGTTGGTTCTAAGGTAATAATTTATCTGACCATTCAAACTTTGAAGTATTTGGCTTTGAGTAAGAAAGATGCTGAAACCACGTCTTCTTAGATGGATTCTCTTACTTGAGTTTGATATTGAAATTAAAGATAAAAGGAAGTGAGAATGTAGTGCGAGATCATCTAAGTAGAATGGAAAATGATGTAGAAAAGGAATAGAAATTAAAGATTCATTTCACGATGAACAACTTTTAGAATAGATACTCCTTCAACCATGCAAATTATTAAAGAATAGAATTCCTTCTAAGGAAATGTCACCTGGTTTGGAGATATCATTAATTACTTAACTTTGTGATTATATTCCGTTTCATTGGACTTGGCGTGAAGAAGAAATTCTTTTATGACTTAAAATTTTATTCTTGGGAGGAACCAGACCTTTTCCGTAAATGTTCGGATGGGATAATCGAAAAGTGTGTGCCTGATAATGAAATTTTAAGTATTTTATCATTTTGTCATGATCGTGAGGCAGGAGGTCATCATGGAGGATGGAAAACTGCTTTTAAAGTTTTACAATGTGGTTTTTATTGGCCTACGCTATATAGAGATGCTTATAAATATGTCAAATCCTCGTGAATCTTGTCAAAAATGGGAAATGTATCTAAAAACATGAAATGCCTATGCAACCTATTTTAGAATGTGAGTTATTTGATGTTTGGGGTATAGATTTCATGGGACCATTTCCTATTTCATTTGGAAAAAGATTTATTCTAGTAATGGTAGATTATGTTTCGAAATGGGTAGAAGCTGAAGCTCTTCCCACTAATGATACCAAAGTTGTCATACGATTCCTTAAAAAGAATATATTTACACGTTATGGCATTCCGAGGGCTATCATTAGTGATAGAGGTTCACACTTTTGTAATAGACCATTTACCAAGATAATTGAAAAATATGGTGTAACGCATAAGTTAGGAACGCCCTATCATCCGCAAACCCGGTGGTCGTGAGGTGTCTAATAGAGAGATCAAAAGAATTGTAGAAAAGACAGTGGATTCAAATCGAAAAAACTGGGCAGTTAAACTAGACGATGCATTATGGGCATATAGAACAGCTTTTAAAACACCAATTGGTTGTTCTCCCTATAAGTTAGTTTTTGGTAAGTCGTGTCATCTCCCAGTTGAGTTAGAACACCGAGCCTTCTGGGCTATTAAATTTTTGAATTTCGATCCTAAGGCTGTCGGTGATCATAGATTGCTTCAATTGACAGAACTAGAAGAATTCCGTCTCGATTCTTATGAAAACGCTCGAATCTACAAGGCATACGAAATCCTTTCACGATAAGAGAATCTATAGTCGTGAGTTCCATGTAGCGATCGAGTGCTCTTGTACAATTCACGTTTAAAGTTATTTCCAGAAAGCTTAAATCAAGATGGACGAGTCCATTTAAAGTAACGAGTTTACAAATCTGGAGTCATTGAACTAATCGATGGAAATACAACTTTTATAGCCAATGGCCATAGAGTAAAGTTATTTGTGGAAGGAGAAGGAACCGCCTTTGAAAGAAGAAATAATGCTACTAACCGATCCTCCGACAAAGTAAAAAGCGAGAAATCGAAATCCAAAAGCGAGAGAGTTAAACTCACCGAATACCAGTGCTATCTATCTTTACTCTACTTTTTGTGTTTTAGTTATGTTTAAAGTAGTTTCGTCTTTTACCGGAAAGACGTAAAAGAACTGGATGTCTTTTAGATAGAATAGAAATTTTTATCTTTGCTTTTGAAATTAGGCTTGGATAAAGATGTCGCGTTTAGAATAGAAGCTTCAGTTTTTGAGAAAAACAAGCAATTGTTGAGAGAGATCAGACTGAAAGAACTATGTAATGGAAAATCGAGAAGTTCGATAAAGAGAAGGGCAAAGGTTTTAAGAAGGTGTAGAAGGCTTGTGGAAAAAGTGAGCATGAAGGGAAATGTAGGAAAGCACAACCAAATCCTGGATGAGTGTTTGAATGTTGTTAAGAAGAGAGCGATTAGGTGGTTATCCGAAAATCCCGATGGAGATCAAAGAGAAAATTCGAACGCCTCATTTCTTAAGATTAGGTTGATAGAACGTTACATCAGAACTCTGGAAGATTTAGAAGTATTGGAATTAGGACCCTCGTGTATTTTGTAGTACTTATAAAATTTTTATATAACTTTTGAAAATTTTATAAATAGGATCTTTATGAAATTACTTAAAAGTTTTATAAAGTTTTTATAAAAAGTTTTTTTTTTATTTTTGTAGAAGTTTTATTAAGTTTAAAAAAAAAAAAAAAAAAAAAAAAAAAAAAAAATTGGTCGGATCGATCCGACCTAACCCCGGATCGATCCGGAACCTGAAAAAACCTAAAAAAGGGACGGGGACCTCTTTCTTCTTCTTCTTCTTTTTTTTCTAAAAACAGCCGCCCCTCCCCTTCTTCCCCAATTTGAATTTTTTCCTTCAAATCATCACACACTATCACCATTAAACTACACCACTTCTTAAACTTTTCTCATTTTCCACTCCTCTCTTCAAATTTGCATTTACATTGAAGTAATTTTCAAGGAAAGCTTCAACTTTCATTCCGCGACTTTCCATCTTTTCCGGCCAAATTTCAACCTCTTTAAGCTTTGTAAGGTAACATTGTAGTCACTTATTTTCTTAATTTCGTTTTTATGCAATTTTTATTTTTCAACCTGTTTTGTCACTCACATTTGTCTTGTTGTTTTGTGTTGTTTTGTTTTTTTTTGTGTTGTTTTGTTATTGTGTCATTATCGTAGAATGGCCGAATCATCCAAAGCTAGTAAAAACGCATAAACCGCATATCCCTACCCAAATTCCAGCTATAGAAACTAGGCCTTTAATGAAGAAGAATTGGCGATTAGTTTTGAAAGAACCGCGTCTGCTGCATTTAAGAAAGCATTGAAAAATAAATTTGGGCAAGTGTTTAGTTGCAATAGAGAGGCTTAGACTTTAAAGATTTGGGAAGGAGGTGAAGGAAATTTTGAAAGGAGACATTGGATGGAATTAGCCGAGTTTAAGGTCGGAGAAATTAACACCACCTTAGTAGCGAAATTTTATTCTTTGGTAGCAACTCACAATGCTACGGATGAAGGTGAGTTAACCTCACAACTTTGAGAACTAGGGCGAGTGCCGTTTACTCCTCACATTATTAATGCTATTTATGGTATTCTGATATACCGGAGAATGAGGATTATTATACGATTTGGAATTTGGATGAGCCAATGACTTTGATCATATTGTTGCGGTAGCCTGAATGAGTTAGATCCCACTTGCCGTCTGGCATGAAAACAGTTTTCCTATGGGAAATGTATCCGGGATATGAAAGCCATTAAACGTTTTATCACCACACTCTTTACCCGACTCGGCATTTTACATCTTTTGGTAAAGAGGATTTGTGTATTGCTTGGGCTATAGTTAATGATGTACCCGTGGATATAGGCGAGTGATGTGTAGAAGGGCCAAGGATTTTGCCTCGATCGCTGAGACCAGGCGATCCACATGCCTTTTCCGTGTTTTATTTCTTCCTTGTGTCGTCGATAGGAGTCCCCGAGCTCCCAAATGATAATTTGATGATGGTGGATGACACACTTATAGGTCCTAGTTTACCACTTAGGCGGCGGGAAGAATAAACTTTTGGACCCTAACCGTCAACGACCTCACCTACTCCATCTACTCATGTCCCTCCTTCATCCAAATAAACTCAAACTCAATTTCCGAATACCATCACTTACGACATGTTTCAATCCATGGCCTATGATGTTCATCGTGCTAATGCCAATATGGTCATTTTGCGGAAAGGAATAAATTATGGTCGAAAGATTTACGTCAAGGCATACGAGGTTTATATCAAATGAATATCTTTGCAGACCCCTTCTATGCCGAGATGGATATTCCGCAATGCCAAACCCACGCCTTATACCTTGCCCGATTTCATTCCACCGATGCCACCTCACTCGGACTTCCAACAAATGCCACATTCTTTTGGATTTCAAACTAGTGGTGTAGGAGATTTTTCGGCGGTACTACGGCGGTGCGACATCGAGAATGGACTGGATCTCGAATCATTTGGCCATACCACGATGAGATGGGGAAGCACTTTTTCGATATCACGAGAGAGATGAGCTCGATGGGACTAGATAGCTCGATGCGGATGTCAACTTATTTTCAAGATCCATCCCAAGAATCGACCCGTTCTCAAGCTATGCCAAGTTCAAGCCACGTCGAAATGAGTGATGAAGAGGAGTGATAATTTTTAAACATTCTATGGTTTTTGACATTGAAACAATTTTATTTATCATGCACTTTTTCTTTTTCTTTAAATTTTAAGTTGTTTTGATCATAGTAGGATTTTATACGATTTTCATGTTTTCATTGCATATTATGGTATTAAGCATCGTGTAGAAAAATTTATCGTTATAACGTAATGAAAATGAACCAAAAATAGGAAGAAAACTTGTCACCTAGAAAAAACTAAGTATTTTTCAAGAAAAATCGACTCTGTCCGTGAACAGTAATGTTCCGGATCGATCCGGCTTTTCACCGGATCGATCCGGCGTGAGTATACCGACGACAACATTCTCGGTTCGGAGGCGGATCGATCCGCCCTATCTCGGATCGATCCGGTAAGTACAAAAGCCGCAGAAAGTAGATCTTTTCTACTTTTGCTTGATGGATGTATTCTATAAAAGGAAAGAGCAACAGCCAACCTTTTGCTCATTCTTTCCTTTCTTCTATTTTAAATCTCTATTTCAGAAATGTCTAACCGATCCTCTCCTTCGGTTAATAGTTATGAGCCACATACGCCTGATGGTGTGGTCCCCGAAGGGCATGCCTCTTGTTTTCATAATAACGTCCCGAGACATCTAAATTTCGTCCGTTCTCCTATTCTGATGGAGAAAGGCTTAAACACTGAAAAAATTGATCAATGGGGACGTAATCTAATCCGAGGTTGCGGGTGGAAAAAGTTGATAAGGACTCCCAGAGGTCGAATAAACATTTCGATAGTTAGAGATTTCTTTGCATCTCTCAATTGAGATAACGACGATGAGCCTCATCTCAACTTATTACAGTTAGGGAATCGTTATTTCATTTTCACCAGTCATCATAAATCAAATCTATCAAATTCCACCATGTACTTTTGATCGAAACCCACACTTCGAGTTTCTTTGGGAACTTGGGGATGCGTATAATGTTGTAAACCGTACTGCAGAAGCCTTTCAGTTCGTATTTCCGTTGTTTGATCATAACTATGATTCTTCAACTCTGGCTTTACCCCCTCATTTAAGGGCTTGGAAACGCTTCATTAATTCTCGGATCTATCCAACTAGAGATTTTTATGGGGTTACGGATGATGAGATGCTGCTGTTGTATGCGTTGACTGTGGGAGCATACATTGATTGGGGAGTTTTGATTTTTAAGACTGCAATTAATTTTGCAGTAGAAAGACGTAATAGGGGAAAACCGCTACCATTTGCCTGGGTTATCTCTCACCTTTGTATCCAACTGAATCACGTGCCTGAGTTTGCTACTGACGAGATTTTTCCATCTCGTGATTCTCAGTTAGGATTACTTCCGGTGGATACTCCCGGATGTTCATCTACGGTTTGATAATCAGTTAGAAGTTATGTTGTTAAGTTGGTAGTTGTTTAAATTAGTTGTTTAATCGTTTTTTGTTGTTTGTTACTTTTATTTATAGTTTGTAATAGTGTTTAATATATATGTCATTTTCTTTAATCAAAATAATATATGGTTGCTAAAAATAAGAAATAATAATCAAAATCATATAAAATTTTAATTTTATTTGCAACCTACTTTTTATTTACTCACTGAACATCGGGACGATGTCATTTAAATAAGTGGGAGTGGAAGTAAGTTAGTAAATTAAAATTAAAATTTTCTTATATAAATGTATACTTAATTGCTCAATACTTAGTTTAATTTTTCTTGGAACAAAATAATTAGATAATATATAATTAGTATGAATAAAAACAATATAAATTGGTAAGAATAGATTTTAATTAAGTAAAATAAAGTAGATATATTATAATTATATTATATATGTTAATTTTAGATCTTTATAAGATTTTAAGTATATGTAACTATACATAAATATTATCAAGTAAGTTTCATATGAAATTTTAGCAAATATACTTATATTTATAATGAATTTTTTAGAATAATTTTCTTTGTAAAACGAAATATGAATATGGAATCGGATTAGGAATGATGAGATTTTGACACCACAAAAATTACCTCAACCTTGATTAGAGTGATCAAGACCTCACTCAAATAGCCATTTTGATCATAACCGACCCTTGGCTTATTTTGGTCTACATTTCCTAAAAATCCCACGAGTTTGTATGCGTTTTATGAAAGGAGATGATAGCACACGTGAAGCTAAGGATGGTGTATGCTGAGGTGAAAAAAAAAAAAAAAAAAAAAAAAAAGAAAGAAAGAAAGAAAGATATATATATAAGAACGAAGCACCATATTTACAGAGAATTAATCGAATACCAGGTATCTTCCTTATCTTTGATCGACAGATATCGGTAGTAGCTTCCAATGATTTGAGTGCAGTAGGGTGTTATCTAGAAACGTCCTATATCACTATGAGGTATAAAGCTCCCGATAAAAATTCGAATCATAAGATCTCAAGAATGATTACGAGTTTAAGGAAACCGGACTCGTAATTTTAGATCGAAAGAGTATTTCTCCGATCAATCTTGATGAAGCAATGCTTGTACATTTGATTTTCTACACACACTCACGCTTTTAGTTCTTAATATTGAAAAGAAGAGAGAAAAATCTGAAAAATAGTTGGAAAAGGAGATATTATTAATCGAAATCTGTTTTGATCAAACGTGAAGGTGTAAGAAATACGTCTGACTTGCCTCTTTCTCTTTTTGATTTCTTTTTCTATCTTTTCGATTAACCAATGTCCTATCCTAAAAAGTATTAGCCATCTTGTCAATTACTTGACTTAGTCTTTGATTCCAAATATTTCATATAAGTTGAGATAGGAAAATAATTCTAGAATTTTAATTATATTTATTGAGTAGATGTTGTGAAATTTCATTTGAATAATAATTGATAAATAATTTATCAAAGTTATCTACACTTTTTATCTTATTAATTTCTAAGAAAGATATAATTAATATGTTTATAATATTGAAATGATATTTTACTAATTTAAAAATTGTATCTACCACTTATATTATTTTTATCGTAATTTTTATATATTACCGCTTATTTTGCTCGAGGACGATCAAAGAGCTAAGTGGGGAGTAGTTGATGTATAACATTTATATGATAAAATTACGATGTTTTATATACTTATCGACTCTTTTTATATAAAATATAATAAAATATAACGATAATCTTATAAAATATTAATAGCTATGAATAAATCTAAATACTATAAAAATCTAGTAAAAAATGATAAAAGTTATAAATTTTGTACCGGGTTAATAACCGGAGTGTCGTGTCGATTCACGTGGGGTATTTTTGGTATTTTACAGACCTTAGGTAAACCAAGACCCAGTGACGACATTTTATGGAGTAAAATCATATCTTTTGAAGGAATAAAGGAAGTGCCACGAGATTTAAAGTTCAAGTGGATCAATGGTTCGTGACGCCATATCAAGTTATATTTTCAACGAACAAATGGCCCAGCAAAAAGGCATTTTCTGAAAAAGAAGTCTTCATGGAAGTTATAGATCTCCTCAAGGGCTTTCCAACGCATCTTGAATTATGTCATTTGGAGATCCAGAGCTCAAGTTATGATTTTATCAAGTTTCGGATTAAGATTGAGAAAAAATCTATCCGGATCGATCCGGATTTACCTCGGATCGATCCGAGGAGGCATAATGATTATCCAGCATGTGGCCTGCAGAGAGAATATCCTGGGATAATATTTTTATTCCCGGATCGATCCGCCCTTTCTCGGATCGATCCGGCAAGGAAAAAATTGCCTATAAAAGGCGCATTCGAGGCACAAAAGGGTACCAAATATATTTCTTTTACCTCTTTCTAGTAGTAGTAGTATGTATATATATAGGCCTTATGCCATAAATAAAGTAGTATCGTCATAATGCTCGAGAAATTATCAGAAGATCAATGTTGTTGAAGTTGTTGTAGCATCCGGAAAAATACATCTTCTGATCCAATCGTTGTAATCGGGTAAAATTTCTAAAGTATTTATGTTTATTATGTTTGTTTTTATCTTTTAGTATAATGTTAGTAGGCTAAATCTAATAACTAGCCAAAGTTATGTAATCGTTTTATTTCGATCTTTTAGGTAAAGGAATCTTTGTCTAAGTAAAATTGAATAAAATTGAGCTAATTGAATCTTTTTCTATTGATAAAGTTTGACTTGAAAGAATTCATAATCTAATTATGAATTGACGCCTCGTAATTAAGTTATGAACTCGTTAATAGAAAAACCGGAGGGTAAAAATTGGCCGAGTGAAAACGTGACAACGGAATCCAGCTTCTATTCGAGGCGATTTGTCCTAAAAGATGAATCTTATTAAAACTTGTACTCAAGATCGTAATAATGTTAAATCATCAGTTAATTGAAACTTAAACCGGAAAGTTGAATCGCCCGGCCTTGACAACCGGAGCCTTTAAATAAAATTGACCGTTTGACGAACGGAATGACTCCTTTTTATTCAAGGGTAGAATCGTACTCGGGACCTGTTCAGAAAAACCGTAACAGTTGTGGATTTGGACTGATGACAATGGACATATGACAATTTCACATGCTAATGTGAGGAGAAATTGTTAACCTTAGGAGTACACCGTTTCATTTACTCAATTGAACCTAAAGATCGAGCACATTCCATTCACTGAAAAGATCGTATAAATCAATTATATAAACTTTGGCTAGTTCTCTAATAATATATTTGGCATCTATATATTTATATCTATATATATACTTTGCAACTTATGCACATCTATATATATTTATATATCTATATATATTATATTAGAATAAATTTTAATTTACGTATTTATTTTATGTTGACTAGAATAGTAGTGATCTGTGTTATAAAATTGCGGTTTAGATCGAGTTAATAAAAGCTCTTTGGTGTTTAACCACACTTAGAAGAATTACAAAGTTCCCTGAGGATACGATACTCTGACTCACCATACTAGCACTACAGTTTGACCCGATACACTGTCGGTTAAGGACTGGTATTAGCACTAGAAAAGGCCACGTCAAAAGGTAACCAAGGTAACTAGGAGGATACCTCAAGTGGATGTTCGAGTAGGATCTTATCGGTGCAAGAGTGACTTCACAGTTTTGGACTTCTCAGATTCGATTTAATTCTTGGAATAGATTGGCTATCCGAGAATTATGTGCACTTGGACCGTAGGGAAAATAGAGTGACGTTTAAAGTACCCGGAAAATCATCTAAGACTTATCAAGGCAATGTTTGCAAGCCTAGAAAGAAGCGTCATCCGATAATATCAGCAGCTAAGGCTATAAGAGCTTGTCAGAAAGGTTGTGAAGGCTACTTGTTTTATGCAATGGATGTGGAGCAAGTGAAGCCTAAGTTAGAGGAAACCCCTGTAGTAAAGGAGTACCCTGATGTGTTTCCGGATGAGCTACCGGGAATTATGCCGAATAGAGAAATAGAGTTCGAGATCAAGCTAGTACCAGGAGCGACACCAGTGGCTAAGGCACCCTATATGATGGCCCCGGCTGAATTGAAAGAGTTGAAGGCATAACTTAAATATATGCTTGAGGGGAATATAATCCATCCAAGTACATCACCGTGGGAGCCGCTGTGTTGTTTGTTAAGAAGAAAGAAGGGAGCATGAGAATGTGCATAAACTACAGAGCTTTGAATAACCTTACCATCAAGAATAAGTATCCACTACCAAGGATTGATGATTTGTTTAATCAGTTGCAAGGCAAGAGAATGTTCTCTAAGATTGACCTTAGGTCGGGTTATCATCAGTTGAAGATTAAGGTAGCAGACATACCAATGATGGCGTTTAGTATAAGGTATGGACATTATGAGTTCTTGGTTATGCCATTTGGACTCACCAATGCTCCATCTGCATTTATAGACTTAATTTAGCATGTTTTAATGCCCTACTTGGATAAATTCGTGATAGCGTTCATAGACGACATCCTTGTGTACTCAAAGGATGAGAAAGAGCATGAAGAACACCTAAGGATAGCGTTGAGTACCTTGAAGGAAAAACAATTGTATTCTAAGTTTTCAAAGTGCGAATTTTGGTTGAAGCAAGTCAGTTTCTTGGGTTATGTAATTTCGGGAGATGGCATTCAAGTTGATCCGGCAAAGATTGAAGTAGTTGAGAAATGGCCTAGATTTACTACAGTTTCAAAAATAAGAAGTTTTCTGGGTTTGGCCGGTTACTACCGAAAGTTCGTGCAAGACTTTTCAAAGATATCTACACCACTCACCAAGCTTACACAAAAGAATGTGAAGTTTGAATGGACTAATGAGTGTGAGGCAGCTTTTCAGACTTTGAAAGATAAATTGACTACAACCCCAGTGTTGGCAGTTCCGGAGATCTTTGATAACTACGACGTCTACACCGATGCTTCGGGACACGGTTTGGGTTGTGTGTTAATGCAAGGGGGAAAGGTAATTGCCTAGGCACTAGACAGTTAAAGGTACATGAAAAGAATTACCCCACACACGACTTGGAGTTAGCAGCGGTAGTTTTTGCCTTAAAGACTTGGAGGCATTACTTATATGGAGTCAAGGCTAGGATCTTCACGGTCCACAAAAGTTTAAAGTACTTTTTTCACTCAGGAGAATCTGAATATGAGGCAGTGAAGATGGTTAGAGTTCGCAAAGGATTACGATCTGGATATACAAGACCATCCGGGTAAAGCAAATGTGGTTGCTGATACCTTGAGAAGAAAACCAGTGTTTGCGGTATCAAGTGTTGAAGATGTGGAAGAACAGTTAGATGGGCTAAAAATATGAGGTTTTGGGCAGATTGGAGACCAACAGTTTATGGCACTGTTGTTAGCAAGATCTGAGTAGATGTATGATATTTGAGAAAAGCAAGATGAGAATCCAGTGTTGGTTTATTTGAAGCGTTTTGCAAGAGAGAAACCTACATTGGGTTATGTGTTTGACAAAAATGGGAACCTCTGGTATTAGGATCGTCTATGTGTGCCTAATGTTGGTGACTTAAAGCAGAGAGTTATGGAAGAGGCACATATGATCACCTTTGCAGTTCATCCAGGAGCTACTAAGATGTACAGGGATTGGAAGGAACGCTTTTGGTGGCTCTACTAGGCTCACACTTGACTCCGGACCTCTTTGCTCTGATCCGTCACTCTATCGCACTATTGTGGGTGGCTTACAGTATCTCAGTTTTACCCGTCCTGATATTTCCTTGGCTATCCATAAGGTCAGCAAGTTTATGCACTCTCCTACTGAAGCTCATTGGGTTGCAGTCAAGTGTATTCTTCGGTACCTCAAGGATACCATCTCCGACGGCTTACTTTTTTTTGCGGCGTTCTCACATCTCTCTCCAGGTTTATTCTGACTCTGACTGGGCGGATGAAACTGATAATCGTCCTTCAGTTGGGGCATATTTCATATTCCTCGGTCATAATCTTATTAGCTGGCGTACGAAACAACACCTGACGGTTTCCAAAATTAGCTCGGAAGCAGAGTACAAGACCCTGTCTGTTGGATCGATATAGCGTAAATAAACACTCTAGAGGAGGGGTGAATAGAGTGTTAACCGATTTATAAACTCTTTTTCGATAATTCAACACAAGTACTAAACAACTAAGGCGGAAGCTAACTTAGTCGGTTATTAAACGTGTTATAAAACCTACGTGATCAAGATAATTAATGTGTGATTAATAAAGCACGATACGATTCTAATTAATAGAACAAACCATGCACATAATTAATATTATTTGATAAAAAGATTGCAAACAAATCAATAAAAATTCAAGTAGACAACTGCGCAGGGGCAATTCAATAAAGAAATATGATTTATATGATTAGTTTGAACAAACAGAAAATTTGCAGGCCGTATTGTATTTAACTAAGATTTATAGTGACGTTCAGAACCGGCCCTGTGAAATTCGGGGCCCAAAGCCATTTTGCTGGACAAGGCCCTTTAGATCTGAAGAATATTTTTTTTTGGTAGAAAAACATAAATAAAAATTGTAAAAAAAAACATTTTATTTCAAATTCATAGGTAAGTCGACACGACCTAAATGCAAAATACTAATTCAACACCGTTCTTCTTGCATATTTAGAAGCAAAATCATTTATCAAAGTAAAATAATCAACTTCATCAACCATATTCTTCTCGATCGATATCATTGCTAGCCCATTCAAACGATCTTGTAACATTGTACTTCGAAGATAATTAATTATTAACTTTAACTTCGAAAAACTTATTTCTCCTGATGCAACGGTAATTGGAATAGTCAACAAGATTCGGTAAGCGATCTCTATGTTTCGAAAACAACCATTTTGACGTTTTAAATAATTCAAGACTTGGATGGGTTCTCCAAATTCAAATGGAAGAATATGTTTAAGAAGTTGAAACTCTCTATAGAAATCTTCCTCGTCAATATCAGTTTCTCCATTTTGTGTCAAAATATTTGAAATATTGTCACAAGAACTCTTCAAATTTTTATCATCGAAGCACATCGATCTTCAAATCAAACAGGAAGCCAAAATTTTGTTCATCACCGAAATTGCTTGAATCTTTCATCAAGTGAGGCAAGAGCTTTGTTAACTATATACATGAAGTATTGCACTCTGAAACTCTCTTCAGTAGAAAACACGGCTTCTTCACTTAAAGCATCATCAAAATGCCTTTTTCTCTGGATTTGTCTTTTTTCATGAAAAAATGGTTCAATTTTCATTCGTGGAGCAAGTTCTCGGCTGCTTTAAGGGCATCATTGACTCCACGCTCTCTATAGCCACGAAAAAAATCAATAAGCCCCTTAATCGATCTACCGTGACAACAATATGCATGCCTTCATTTTATTCAACGAAATTTTTTTTTGAAAGGTTCAACGATTTAAAATGTGCTTAATTTTTTTTAAACTAGTATATAAGGTTGGAGAAATTTAGGGGCCCATAGAAAACCGGGGGCCCAAGGCCCATGCCTACTTGGCCTTTGCTCAGGGCCACCACTGGTGATGTTTGAAGGGTGTTGCTAAAAGTTGACTTCAACAGATTGATATGGAATCAACAGATCACTGTTCAGATTGTAAGCAAATATGCATAACAATGATACTATACTTTTAAAAGAATTTGATCACAAATATGCAGGTAGTAAAAAAAATTAATCAAATCAAATTCAGCGAAAGGGTACTATTACAAAACTTTCCAACAGAACGGTATAGCAAATTCTAAGCTATTACAGGTTCAGCACAAATCTGACAAGGTAAAGGACTGAACACTCAGCTAACAACAGAAGGGATAATCTTGTTCAATGAACTGGATTATCAAGACTGATGTCACAGATGCTGAATTACAGGTTCAACCAACTTAAGCAGTCTAGGACCTATGCTATTACAAGTTGATCAATGATACAGGTTCGGATTCAGGTTCAGCAATGCAGCAAAAAGGGATCAAGATTTCAGCAAGTTCAGGATTCAGCAATAAAAAAACAGACTTGCAGACACAAAAAGAGTTAGCATACAAGGGGTGTTCCAATGTTGATTAACAGCAACTCCAAAAAGTATGCTGATGATCAATCAAGGAAACAACAGTTTAATGGGAAGACAAACAAGACACTTAGACCAGAATCAAGCACAGACTTCTGTCTGATGCAAGACAGAGACTTAAGGTATTGGTTCAAATCAGACTCACAGAAATGACAATAGAACCCACTGGTCAGTCCTGATTTGGTACTGCAGACCAATCAGACTATTGTCAAGGCTGTGATCAACTTAGAGCCAATAACCAAAATCAGAGTTCCAACTCTATGAACAGACTCAAAAAAGCAAGCAAGACTGGTATCAACAAAAGACTACTATCAAGCACAACTTAGGCAATCAACAAACCAATACACGAGAAAATTTACACAGATTAAGTCAATTGCGTTACCTCAATCGGAAGAACACCAAAGACCTCAATCCAGGTGATTCGATTGCAAGCTATTGATCGAAACCACACTTCTCAATAGCTATTTCCAGAATCACAACTTGGCCAATGCAACTAATTACCAAGACTCAACTTCTATGCTTATGAAACAAGAACCAGAAAAGAGAAAATTTTGTGTATAAAGGAATGTGGGATTGCTCAAGAAAATGTTTTCTGAGTTGTTGCAATCCTAGTTAATGTGATTGGCTATTTATAGCCTTGAGGTATAACTTGAACCTCAAAGGTTTGTGTGAACACAATCAAAAGAATTCTTCAAAATTCGAGGCAATTAATACAGTGATTTTCCAGTCATGGTTAACCGAGTCCCACCTTGGTTCAAAGAGTTAAACATACTCTCTAACGAAAGGGCCGTTAGGCAAATATGAGAGAGTGATGTCAACCAGTGAACCGAGCCAATTGGTTAACCACACAACCACTTCAACTATTAAACCGTTTGAATTATTTTTAACTTTGTTCAAATAGCTCAGTGTAGAAAGGCACCCGGTTTGGTCATGGTTCAATTTGACACATTTAGCAACTTACCTCAATTGAACCTAACCTAATCCTAAAACCAAATTCAAAACCAAATATGATGCCAAATGGTCTGAATTTAATTTTAGGGCATCATTGGGTCACTACCCTCAGCATTGACTCGACCCTTGACTTCCTAGGGTGTAAGACCCTCAGTCAATTTACCTAATCCGTACACCAAGAAGGGTCAAGCCTTATACCTGAGCAAACCGGGTAGAGATTCACTGGTTTGTGAAGACTGAGGCACTGAAAAGAGCATCACTGCTGTGAAACGGCATTACTTCAATCTCCAGTGCATCAGGACTGAATTTGGTGTAGTATTCAGTCTATAACGGTCACAGGGTCAAGCCTTCACGATTTGCACGTGTTTCATTTGACCCGAGATATCTGCAATCACAGCACAAGGAAAGGTCAAGGCAATAGTCTATTCGAATCAGTGTAAAATCAGGCTATATACGAATATTAACTCAAAAGAGGTACGACCTGATTTAGGGTTGACTGTAATTTCAGAAAATCGGACTTTGATGACTCGTAGCAATCAAAAACTCATCTTTTCCACATCCTGAGTGAACGAGGATGGAAAAGTATCAATCTTTCTTGCTTCGAAGGATCTCTGAAAATCTGGGGTGATAAAATCCCCATGATTTTACCTTGTACAGCTCAACTAGCACCGAATCAAGGCAGATGTCACGCCCTTATCACATAATCTGCAAAATCAATCAATTAATGCAATATATGCTTTGAAAATACAGAATAGGAAATAGAATCGGGGAAAAGAAAGAATGAGATCACCATTCTACAACTGAATCAAGGCCATCACGATTTTCAGAATGAAAGCGTGTTTCCATTGCTGCGAATGAGCAATGAATGCTTCGAAAATAGCCGGATATGGAAGGAGAAGCAACAATGTTCCATCTTTTCTGGGATTTCGAAAATCTAGCCATTAATTCGAAGGGTGAAGAGAGGAAAAACGGCAGGGAGACGATTTGAGGATTTTAGGTTTTTTTTCTTCTGAATTTTGGCTGAAATGAAAATGAGAAAGGGGATCGGGTTTTTTTTTTATAATGAAAAGAAGAAAAAAAAGGTTATTTGATAAAAAAAAACATTGGGCCGGACTAAACAAAAACAAAAAAAAGAATCGGGCTTGGAATAAAAAAATGGCAGACTTAATTTACCTTGGTCCAGCATCATTAACATATTTAAATAATTAATAAATCATATTAATTAAATATTTAATTAAACTTGTAAAACAAAAAGGCTTATATGATAAAATGCTTATAAAAGCTTTAACACGGGGAATGTTACTTTTGAAAATCAATCAACATATAACTTAGAACCACAAAATATTCAACATTGTCCAATAATGTTGTTCTTTTTCGGGAAATGTCTATCTCTTTACCTGCTCCGCCTATGCTCTGGTGTGATAACATTGGCGCCACCTACCTTACTCATAATCCAGTCTTCTATGCTTGCACGAAACATATTGAGATCAACTTCCATCACGTTCGGGAACTTGTTGCAGCTCGCAAACTTGGCATCTCCTTCATTTCCTCTCAGGATCAACTTGTGGATCTTCTCACCAAACCATTGGGACAGCCTCACTTTACTACTCTCAAGTCCAATCTCCGTGTCCACTCACATCCCACGGGATTGCGGGGGCGTGTCAAGGATAATCTTGTTTAACTATTATTTAGTTTGAAATATTTTAAGTATTGGTATTTATCTTGTATTTACTTATTGGCTAAGTCACCGAACATTATATATATTGTACTCTCCACACAATTGTTGAATCAATAAAATCATAAAGTTCTGAATCATGATAAGTAGTTGTGTTGATTCTCCACGATAAAATGGGGCATCAGAAAGAAAAAATAGACAACTACTTGAAGTATCCAAATCCCTAATGTTCACAATGAACGTACTCAAGTATCCATGGGGGATGTCATACTTACGACTACATACCTTATTGGTGGGTGAATAAAATGTTTTTTCAACTTGATTATGTTAAGGTCAAGCGCTTACAATTTTACTAAACCAATTGGTGTTAGTAAATGCGCTACTATATAATAGACAACTACTTGAAGTATCCAAATCCCTAATGTTCACAATGAACCTACTCAAGTATCCATGGGGGATGTCATACTTACGACTACACAACTTATTGGTGGGTGAATAAAATGTTTTTTCAACTTGATTAATGTCAAGATCAAACGCTTACCATTCTACTAAAACAATTGGTGTTAGTAATGACGCTATTATATTTCTTTATACATTCAAGAGTGTGAGAATCTCTCCCAACACTCCCCTCCCTTCAAGAGTGTGAGAATCTCTGTCCCAACACTTACACAATTTTTATTCAAGAGTGTGGGCAATTTCTTCCGACACCCCAAATCCCACAATTTTTATTCAAGAGTGCGGGCAATCTCTCCCAACACCCCAAATCCCTAATGTTCACAATGAACATGCTTACCATTCTACTAAAACCAATTAGTGTTAGTAATGACGCTATTATATTTCTTTATACATTCAAGTGTGGGCAATCTGTCCCAACACTTGCACAATTTTTTAAATAATGTTCACACCAGAGTTCGATCTCATGACATCGAGAGATGCTACCATGTTAAGATCAAGCGTTTACCATTCTACTAAAACCAATTGATGTTAGTAAAAACGCTATTATATTTTTTTATACATTCAAGAGTGTGAGAATCTCTCCCAACAATTAATAAGACAAGAGAACCAAGGCAATGCCCGACACTTCATGTTAATGCTCAAAGCAAGAACACTAATGGACACTTCATGCATTTGCTTAAACTTTGAAATGCACTTAAACAAGTTCAATAAAAAAACAAGTCGCCCTGAAAATTATTATTAATCACAATGTCCACTTTTATGGCATATGTGGTGCATACCACCCTTGTATCCGCTCCAAAGTATTAATTGCTTGTTAATATCTTCCAATAATTCTCCACATAATAAAAATTTGAAATAAACAGACACTAATTGAAATAGAATACATAAAAGCTCATTCTAGAATATGTAATAAGCACTTTTATTACAATATGCTGTAATGAATATATTACAAAAAAGTAGTTTGGATGCATTGTCAATCTTCTTCATAAATCAGATCCAAAACTCCCATATGGTTAAATGAATAATATATGATGATTATTCCTTCCAAAATTCATTAGCAGTCAGTTTTCAATCACTATATATGATGATGGTTAAAAGAATAATATATGATGATTACCTTCCAAAATTCATGAGCAGTCAGTTTTCAATCACTATATATGATGATTATTCCTTATTGATGCTTAATTGATTTCTCCCTTTATTTCATGATAAATAATTGAAGAATTTACTTTCAAATCTCGTGATACATCATGCCAATAAGGTGAGAAACTCTTAGTTGGAGAGTGTATTTTGAGTGATTTGTCTGACGAAGTGATCAGAAACACACAGTTTAAATTCAGTTTTAAAATTGACGGTCCCGATTCATTCACCTCCACTCTTTGCAACCACATAAGAATTTCCCCAATAAGCTGGACTTTAACATCTCATTTAAGTGAAGAGTCAAAGATGATCCATCAATCAAACCTTGATTGCTAATCTGAAGGGAAGATTGTGACGCTCCCAGACCCCGGGTCTGGTAGCGCTAAATGTGTCATAAATGGTCTGGTCAACTGTTTAGACCGCCGTCCTCGCATGGTCTAAAAGGGCTAACCTGAGTTGATAAGACATTTATGTCACACACTTGTAAGGTGGTGATGCGCTTCCTCCACTTACAATGTGGGATATCACATTCTCTTCCCTTATAAGGGACTGGCGTCCTCGCCAGGACGGCCAAGACTTGTCCCACTGGACTTGTCCCAGTTTCGTCCCTACTAGAGGATCTAGAAGTGGCCCCCCCACCGAAACACAACATAGTGTGGCATTAGGTCCGTCTGATAGTCGGCTCTGATACCATTCTGTGACGCCCCCAGACCCCGGGTCTGGTAGCGCTAAATGAGTCATAAATGGTCCGGTCAACTGCTTAGACCGCCGTCCTCGCTTGGTCTAAAAGAGCTAACCCAAGTTGACAAGACATTTATGTCTTACACTTATATGGTGGTGATGCGCTTCCCATACTTCCAAGGTGGGATATCACAATGTGATATCCCACATTGAATGTGGGAGAAGCACATGACATTCTTATACGTGCGAGTCATAAATCCCTTGTCAACTCGGGTTAGCTGTTTTAGACCAATCGAGGACGATGGTCTAAGAAGTTGACCGGATACTTTAAGGCTCACTTAGTGCACCAGGCCCAGGGAACGGGGCGTTACAGTTAGTATCAGAGCCGACTACCAGACGGAACTAAGTGCCGGGCACCTCTAGAGTCCCCTGATAGGGACGAGTCTGGGAAAAATCCTGGAGATGACGCCATTTGCTTATAGTGTTAGAAAATCAATGTAGGAACGCAGCGGAATTCAAAAATTTTGATTTCATTTTCCCAAGATCGACTTCGTTTAAGCAACAAGCATAAAAGAAGTAGACAAAAGAATACATTGGTTGATCCAATTGGATCGACGCTTTGTCTACGGTTGTAGTTTCTGCACGAAGCCACCCAAGCTTTCGGCCTCTACCGGTGATCTCCACGAACACCTCGCCAGAATCCCATCATGGATTGCTACCAGAAAAACTCGGCTGCTAGACCGACTTTTTCTCTCTCTAAGAAGCTCTCTATTTTTCACAAGAACTATTAGCTCTTGTAATTGTGATGATACAAAAGAGCTAGCCAACCCCTCCTTTAAATAGAGTGTGTGGCGCCCCAACTGTATCCCAATCTGATTGGGATTAGCTTCCTAGTAGATTGAGGAGAAAGAAAACATTTTCCTAATAAAATAAGGAAAATCTCTTTGATTGATTTATCTCATTAATATTCAATATCTTATATTAAAATATATTCCCAAAATATATATTGACAATATCTTATATTGAATATATCTTTATCTTATTAACATATCTATTTTTCCAAAAATCAATTAATATCCAATATTAATATTATGGTAATTTTATTAATTAAATTGCACAACTCAAATGTATCCAATACAAAAGAAAACTGCGCCCCATTTGCCAATATTTTGGCATCTGGAATATTCTTTAATTAATATAATGCTATGATTAATTAATTTGCAAAATACATGTATGTATATCATATATATATATATATATATATATATATATATATATATATATATATATATATATATATATATATATATATATATATATATATATTTAACCTACACATACATTATGTGTATATTTAATTAATCAACATAATTAATATATTGTATTATATTTATTCATAATAAATAAATACCACCATATTAATTTACCACTATAACCTTTATAGTACGAGATAAATTCCTTCCTTATTTGGTTATCATCTATAACCACATTTTAATCCAGCTAGATGTTCATATGTTTGTGACCCGATAGGCTTCCGAATATGTTGGCCGTAGGCACAAAGTGCAAATTACGAAAATGCCCTTCATACCTAACGATCACGAGATAGCGTCTAGCAACACACCGTGACCCCCAATCATCGGAAGAGTCAAAATGCAATGACTACTACCTTTCATGTGAAACAGTTACCGTGTAATTTACAATCCCATCGCTGTAATAATATCCATACGGTCGTACGTCGAGTGTCAAACATTAACGACCGTATCTTATAATCTGGATATCATACTCTCTCAAAGTAACTCATTTACTTCCACTTTGCAAAGATTCATGAGAGTAAGACATTCCTTATAAGAAGGCCCTTTCGGATATTCACCCCTACTGATATGGTACGCGATTCCATACGACCAAACATGTATACTCCGCATGCTTCAGTATCACACCTAATCACTATCGCATTATCGCCCCATGGCTCGGGGAAGCCTCAATAGTGTCAAAGCATGACAATCCACACCGTGATGCCATGTAAACTCTGGTCCTAAGGATAATTACACAACTGCCACATAGTGTGACACTTAACGGTGTAAGTGGGTCAGTCTAATGTACGCATTCTCTAATACACGTCCACGTACAGTCCAAGTGTCTCTACACTTTGATAGATGATATTTATCCCTGCCCTTAAAGACAGAAGACATATAATACGTGCTAGCCTGTATATACTATCAATGCCCTGTTTAATAGTACACCAGCCTAGAGACATTTAAGTATCAAACTTATTAAAGTGATTAGAGATCTCATCAACCATAATTGCCTATCATGGTTTCTCTATCACAGTTTAATACTAAGGACGTTATCATATAACAATTCATAATTGGTTCTTTAAAAGAACAAGTATATGACAACAGAAAAGTCATTTATCATATGTAAAAACATAAAGAAATAGTAGAAATGATCCGACCCGGTCGGATCCAGTCCAACCCGATTGGGTTTAGGACACTATTTCAACAATCTCCCACTTGGCCTAAAACCAATCACTCGCACACACAATACCAAGTTGAAACACAAGAATCTCATGCAATACTCGCAACCAGCCTTAGCCGTGAACGGTTCGCTATCCTTGGGGACTCAGACTATCTTCATATCATGTTTCAAATGACCAAGTCAAAGGAACCGCCTCAACACACACACGAATCTCTGATGAGACCCTAGTCCTTGTTTCAAGCAATGAATCCACTTACTATATCAGCTATATAGATAAGGTGGAAGAACCGTACAAGGTTCAGGAATGAACCTCATAGACTCATGTACTGCTCTCGCTGCACCTCCAAGGCACTACTGTGTTTTGGCCTAGTTGTAGAATTTACAGTGACCCATAGCTAAGAACATTTCCAGCTCGATGCTTAATCAAAGTGACTGCAAACCCAGACTGTATATCTACGTTTATTTAATTCCAATTTTCAATAAACTAGGAACTCTTCCTTAACTTGTTTAAGGATATTCTCGATATTCACCAGATTCACTTTCATACTTGCTCATGACTCTTCATGGACTATGAACATCTGACATTACCTTTATGATGGTTCCTACCACAGTAGCAAAGGAAACCTTCCATAAGTGTCATCTTTCACATTATCTTTAGGATAAACGTCCTAACATAGATAGATCTTGAGAACACCGGCTAGCAGTATCCCATGTCACGATCTATGCTAAACTCTTTTAGCATCACATTAATATAGGTAAACTATAAACAAACATCAGTTAAATCTATCATTATAGATTCTTATTTCTAAAATAAGAACTGCTAATCCAAGTGCTTTCGTAAAGACCTTGAACTACCAAACATTAATTGACTGTGAGATGGGGTGATAATTCCTGAGAGAGATATCCAATACTGTTGGTCCCTTGAAAAGGCTTTGGTTAAGTTTAGAGGGGGGTGAATAAACTTAACACTTAAAACTTTTTGGAGTTAACAAATTCTACAACTTGAGCAGCCTGCTTGATACTTGAGAGTCTGCTTTGAGACTTCGATAACTCTCGATAAACATTGATCTCATCGATAGTTGAGGTCTTTGAATTTGTGCAATGGAATAATATCAAAATTAAGCCTTAATACTTGTTGTTAAATATGATACTAAGTATTAGATACTCATTAGTGTATGTGTGTGATTTTAGTTGCTAGATTCAGTAAGTTGATGTGTAAAATAAACTAAGTGCAGAAAGTAAATGCTTTGAAAG
Organism: Gentiana macrophylla; assembly: GCA_026214975.1. Taxonomy (NCBI): domain Eukaryota; kingdom Viridiplantae; phylum Streptophyta; class Magnoliopsida; order Gentianales; family Gentianaceae; genus Gentiana; species Gentiana macrophylla. The sequence goes on from CM047815.1 coordinate 64,662,283, forward strand.
TAAGTAGCGAGATTTTATAGTGGTTCCAGGTGGTGTAATCTGTCACCCACTCTTCTCCTGTGATGTTGGAGGAAATTCACTTGGAGATCTTTGATGTAAATTTGTTACAAAGATTCCTAAGTTGCTTGTCCTTCACCAATAACTATGGCTTCACAAACCGAAAAGTGGGAACAGGTAGGATTGTTTGCTCCCGAGTCTTCCACTGGTCCTTGAAGGGGTAGGATTGCCTCTTCACCACTCCACCACAAACAACGATCTTTCACACCAAAGTGCTTCACTTGTCTTGGCGGGTTTGTTATAAAATAAAGATTGAATCAAGTAAATGATTCGATTCAAAAGAACTTGATTAGGATGATATAATCGGTGAGCTTGCGCCTTCAAGTGTGTATGCTTGATGTAGCTTGAATGTAGAAAAAACTTGAAGAATTTCTCTGATCGGTAGCTTTAAGTTCAAGAGTTCAAGAGGTGTTTTTCATTTCATAAATATTTCTTCAAAGTTTGTTAATTTTCATCATCTTGTTTCGAGTTGAAAGTCCTCTATTTATAGGCAAGAATGCATGTGACTTGTATTTGAAATTCAAATGTAACCGTTCCTTGTTTTTGTCCCATCCGATTTGCATTCTCATCACTATTCATAGGGTGACAATCGCCGATTTCCTTTTGACAAAGGCGATCTGTCCCACCCTTTGACTTGTATCCAATGGATAAAGATATGAATCATCCCAACGTTCTTTTAATCTCGACTTTGATTTCCTTGATAAGTCGAGGTAGTTGGCTGTCCTTATCCATGTAATCTTCCAATAATCTTGAATTAATCGAGGTATATTATCAGCAGGTTCATCAGTCTGCTGAGATACCTATTAGTCTGCTGAACTCCAATTTTCTGTGTATAAACTACAATGCAGCTGACTTCTTTTATCTAACTTTTACTTGTGAAGTTAGATTACACCTTTTAATTATAACCAAGTTCCAAACATCATCCAACTTATGGAACTTAGACTTTCTACACAAGGTATATGTGATCGCTTTAGGTCATCACAGACTTGCCTAAATTCGATCCCATATCCTTGACTTAAATTACTAAGTTTGATCCTTTAGCCTTCAGAATCGAGTTTGAACCTCACCTTGATCTTGATCTTGGCAGAGTTCCTGACTAGTCTATCGACCTATCTACCCTCATCGACCTTGACCAATCAATAAACAAATCACCGACCATTACAAATCTTGTTTGATCAAACCCATTCATGAATCAAACTCTAATAAACCTATACATTTGATCTAGACATCTTTTGCCTTTGCACTATAACAAATAGTCTGCACTCATCATCAAAACATAGAAATAAGTCCAACAATTTCCCCCTTTTTGGTGATGATGCCACTACCCTCACCTAACAGCAAAGCAAAAAGGTAAAAACAAAAACAGAACAAATATCCATCTTTCATTAAAATCATTTGTTCAAAGATATTACAGTCTAGAATCAGCAAAAATATAATGCAGATAAAGTATGCTGATCTACTGTCTTCTTTCTCTCTCTTGTCTGGCCTTCTCCACTTGTTCTTGGTAGGCCCCGATCTCTTCTATCATATCCTCATCCATTCATTTTCAATCGATTGTAAAATCAATGTAGGGATTGACTTGTTTCCACCGATTCCATGCTTCAGCAGAAAAGATTAATCTGATTCACTGTGAATCCAAACTTCATGTATAGTTCCTTAAACTCTTCAAGTGAATCCTTTGCTTTTGTGATAGGCAAGTTCCTATCACCTCTGCCACTTCTTCCACCTCTTCCACCTCTGTTGCTTGCCCTTAAGGCTTTAATCCTTGCCTCCCAAAATTTCAATCCCAAGAAAGAGTTCAGACCTTCATGAAATCCTTTGTCTTGATAAGGTTTCCTCATGTTGTAATACTCTTTCTTGTATTGTCTAAAAAGATCATCGATGAAGTTGCAATCACAGTGCGGGTTGCTCAAAGCATTGGTATCATCTTGCCATCTCTTCTCGTGCAAAAAAGTCTTGCAGCCTCTTTTCTTTGCAGTAAATTGCTTGGCCCTCTTCCCCCTTAGTGACATCATTAACAAAACGGGACAATAGGCCATGAACACTCTCCTGTGAAGTAACCAGATTATTCAGTTGCCCTTCCATAATCTCAGTTCTAGTGTCAACTGCAGTAATCCTGGTTTGCAAAGTCTGTTCCAGTAGATTGATCCTCTCAGTAACCTTAGGATCCAATCCAAAGAGTTGAGATGTTCCAGCAGACCTCAAGAGCTTAGGTGTGGCAACAAGGTTGTCAAGTTTCGATGGATGGAAATGAATTGGTCTTTCAAAACTTCTCTTTGCAAAAGATTTCCAACCTTGATTCCCTCACATCTATTACGGATCATTCACGACATTTTGAGTAGATGTGAAGTTTGAAGCAATCGTGGGCGATGATTGTCTGCTTTCATTCACCATTTTCATCGCTTCTTCAAATCTTTCTTCCTATTCATCCAGCTTGAGTTCTTAATCATGTGCATATCATTTCTAACAAATCCTTAACTCATTCAAAACTTCAATCGGCACTTCACTGTCATCCTTTCACGGTAGCTTTCATCAAGAGGCTCCTTAACATTGTACTGTGGCCTCGATTGCTCACAACCATTTCCCAACTCCTATCTAGACCAAAGCAGGTTAGGTCCTTGATATTCTTCCAAGATAGGATCAACGGCGTGTTCTTCAAAAACAGGTACAAATGCCTGATGGGGATCAACTTCAATGTTTTCTTCTTCAGCATTTGAAATTCCTCATCATCAAGTCATAGTCCAAAGAAACCGCTCATCCTCATTAATGAGATCTGTCACCATCTTTCCTTCAAAGGTCTTGTCTCCAGTGAGGCTCCACTACAAAGACCTCTTCAAAGAATGTGGGGTTTCTCCAAACCCAAAGTTTGTTCCAACCTTTGTCCAGTGTTTGTTTGAGACTCAACGACTGCACTCTCCTGCTCCAACCTTTGTGCATGTGTTTGTTTGTAGCCCAAAGAACTTTGCACCTCCTCTTCAACTCTCTCGTGGATTGAATATAGCCTCATTATCCACTTGAAATCCTTCAAAGATGACCAATCTTGTTCGAATGATGGCAGTTTTTGTGAGAGTGTCCTCAAAGTCAAATCCATCTTGATATTCAATAGATGCCTCTGAGCTGGCACTAGGTTCACTGAAATCAGTAACTTTTTCTTCATCCAAATCCTCACTCTGTTCAGGTTCAGTTTGTGCAGTAGGCTCTACAACATGGAATGTAGAAGATTCATCAGCTAGCCTACGAGCACTCAAATTAATTCTTTCATTGATCAATGCTTCCAGATCATCCATGGTGAGATCCTGTAGATCCTCATCCATCTCTCCAGTCTATTGGCCCTCAGCAGACTTACCAGTCTCAGTGGGTTCCGCTTCTATGATATCAGTGGCTTCTTGACCAGTAGCTTCAGTTGTTGTTTCTCTAGCCACTTCACCGGGTCTCCCCAGGGGAACATAGGGTATCATCATCGACCGATGAATCACTGCAGTGTAAACTTTGGATCTCTGAACATAATAGCTCCACTTTTCTTTCCTTCATCCAAAAGATCCATCACCTGGATTGCAAAGATGCTAGTGTCTATCAAATCCAACAGTCGCCTACACCTAGTCGCTCAAATACCCATTCTTCAAATCCACTCATTGGATCAAGAATGGTTTCGTCTCTTGTAGAATCCAAACTTCCACTTGAAAGTAGTTTTGCACCTTTTGAAGTTAGGATCTACTTTGCCCTTTTAGATGCCTTCTCATATGGCATAGATGGCTTTCTAATGGCAGGTTCAGCAGCTTGTTGACCTCCAAAAGCTTCCACAAGTAAGTTCATGGTTTCTTCAACAGATGTTCTAAAGTCAAGAGTTCTTTGAGGTTGTACATTTGTGCCTACCACTTCCATCCTGCACTCACACTTGGTTCCCCTAACTTACATGCTCATCGCCAGGTTAGCAAAGCAGACGCTTCTTCCCCGAGTTCTTGCAACAATTGCAGGTCTTCAACCATTTCTTCAACTTCCACAAAGAGTTCAGTTCGGTGGTTTGTTTGTGGGTCTTCATAGATATTACAAAGGCTCAGGGTCATGATCAGCCATATCTCCAACAGATTTCTCAACAACAACTCGTCTACCTTCAAAGAGACTTGACAACCTCTTTAGGTGAGGAGTCAGTAATCTCCACAGGCTTGATGATAGTCAAGGGCTCAGCCTCAATAGCCTCTTCTTCTTCTTCTACTGATGCTTCCTCTTGGGCTCTTTGTGCCTCCAAGCTTTTCAGTTCTTTCCCTTTTCCATGTTTCTGTTTATGTATAATTTCTTTTCTCCTCTTGGAAAGGGACTCATCATCTTTTTCAGCCACAGTAGACTTCCTCTTTCTACTGGCTTCCTTCTGTTGTTCCTCAGAATTTCAACAACAGTTTTCTTGCAAAGAACAAAGCAGGTCAAGAACCTCCATCGAACCTCTCACAGACTCAGCCAGATGCATCTTTGTTTGCTTCCTTGTTCTTTTAGAAGGCTTTAATACCTCGCTTATCTTCCTTGTTTCTGCACTTTCTTTCTCAAAGCAGCTTTCTTTGGTGCAAGAGGTTTAATGATTTCTTTTAGGTTGCTTGACCCGCTCACCACCAAAGATCACCACATCATCACCATCACTATCATCATCATTGCAGGTCGAAGAATGTGCTTCATCATCATCTAGACCGGGAATAGCATAATCAATTTCCTTCTTGTATCTAGGCCGATTGATCTTCTCAGTTCAAGATCGTGAACTTCCAAATGATTCGGCAGGTCGAACCATTAATCCTAAGGCGCGGGCCTTGGATTTCCTCTTTCCTTCTCTTTCCTCCTTGGCTATCAGTCTTCATATAATGAATGAAGTAACCAGCCCAGCTTAAACTTCATGCTCCTGCAGATGATTATCATCACCTATCTTGGGTCCAGATAGAGTGTCCATACTTCCAACCAATCCAAGTATGTTTTTAGCAATGAGTTTGCTCAAAGAGATCGTACTCATTTCCAATATGTCTCAATTGATGCCTGAACGGATTTGGTGGTCGCATTTGTTTTGATTTGATCTACAACGCCATCTTGTCCAATCCCATTGCTTCAGGATTGACTGACCATCTATTACTTCCTCAAATCCAAATACTTCCTCAAGAAACTAGAGGAAACTACAATCTCCTCAAGATTCACAGCTTGTCTTGAATGCTTCAAATCCTTCTTCCACAACCATATTCTTCCGTAAATCAATAACATTGGTGTATGAAATTGTTTCTAATCTGAGATTGAGTATGTTCTCCAAGCCTGCAAACCTCCTGATTCTCCTACCAATATTAATTGACAAATCTGTTTTGTTTGCATCCACAACAAAGCCTCTAACACTTTGGCTCGTTTCAATCTGGACATCAATCTTTTCCGCCATTTGTATGAGAATAATGAGATGGAGAAGATAGATTAAGAATCTGTGTTCACACAGTGTGAAATTCGCAATGATAAAGCAGATATGCAAGTAGAGAATCTGCTGTGTGATAGGCCTGAATATATAGACAGTGAGTGGTTGCAACTGTCATTGCACGTACATCCATGTCAACCACGATTAATCTGAATAAATGCTGGCTTGACACGTGTTCCATAACGTCTGATAACCGTTAGATCGTGTTAACTGTGGTAATAGAGGATAAAATAAATATCCCGCCAATTCTGCTTTTTGACTTTAATAACTTTGACTGTGTAACGCTCCATTCAAAGCAGGTAGTCCTCAAGAGGTGGGCTCGGCAGATCAGATCAGCGTCTGGTGCTTCAAAGACCTGGCGACAAAGTGACTCTGCTGATCCTTAATTTCTCCTTACTTTGTTCAATTGATAATACAAGATGAAGTTTAATACCAATGACCGATCACAAGTGAGCTCACCCAACATGACATAGACCAATCCCTTGGCAACCTCATTTGCTCAATTGTCCAAACATAAGTACATGGAATTGTTGATACCAATGACTAATCTGCTAAGTGAGCTCACCCAACATAGCAAAGACTAATCCCTTGGTGAATTCCAAAGACATTGTCAATATCACCAACTTTGATAATTCCAAGTTCACTTTTTAATTTGGCAAATCTTTCACTTTGTCAAGTGGTTTAGTGAAGATATCGCAAGTTGATCTTCAAGAGGGATGTATAGAACCACCACATCTTTCTTTTCAACATGATCTCTTATAAAATGATGTCTTACATCAATGTGCTTGGTTCTTGAGTGCAAAACAGATTTTCAAAGTGATTGCAATTGCACTTGTGTTGTCACACATAATTGGAATTTCCTTTTCTTCAATTCCATAATCCCTTAATTGTTGTCTTAACCATAATACTTGTGCACAAAGAACTTCCAAAGAAGCCTATATACTCACTTTTCAAGAGTGGAAGTTGATATAGAATTCTATTTCTTGCTGAACCAGGAGACCAGTCTATTTCCCATTAACTGACAGGTTCCTGAGGTGCTTTTTCTATCAATCTTGCATCCAAAGATAATCGAATCTGAGTAGGATATAACTTTGAAGCTTCCTTCCTTGGAATACCATATCCCTACTCCCAAAGTCTCTTTTAGATACTTGAGAATTCTCTTGATCGCACTCTAAATGACTTTCTTTAGGTTTAGATTGAAATCTTGCACAAACACCTACATCAAAGGATATATCAGTCTGCTGGCCATTGGTACATCAGAGAGCCTATCATCCTTCTCTGTATAAGGTCTGATCAACATCTTTGCCTTCTTTATCTTCATCCAATCTGATATTTGTACTCATAGGGGTTGAATTTTTAGTGCTGTTTTCCATACCAAACTTCTTTAGCAACTCCTTGGTATACTTGGTTTGATGAATGAAGATTCCATCTTTCATTTGTTTAACTTGCAATCCCAAGAAGTAATTCATTTCTCCCATCATACTCATTTGAAATTTGCTCTTCATTATATTTGCAAACTTTTCACAAAGTAAATCATTTTCAGAACCAAAGATAATGTCATCAACATAGATCTGTACCAGCAGGGTGCTGTCCCCTTCACTGATTCTGAAAAGTGTCTTGTCAATGGTGCCTTTTTTAAAACCATTGTCCACCAAGAATTGAGATAGAGTCTCATACCAAGCTCTTGGTGCTTGTTTCAATCCATAAAGTGCTTTGTTGAGTCTATACACTTTATCTTCTTGATCTTTAACTTCAAATCCAGGAGGTTGTCAGACATACACTTCCTCCTCTAGAATGCCATTTAAAAATGCATTTTTGACATCCATTTGATATACTTTGAAGTTCTTATATGCAGCATGTGCCAAGAATAATCTGATAGCTTCAAATCTTGCAACAGGTGCATAAGTTTCATCAAAATCTATTCCTTCTGCTTGAGAATAGCCTTTTGCAACTAGTCTGGCCTTATTCCTTACAATGGTACCAGATTCATCAAGTTTATTTCTCAGATACCCATTTAGTACCAATGATATTTGCATGACTTGGCCTTTCAACTAGTGTCCAAACTTGATTTCTTTCAAATTCATTTAATTCTTCTTGCATAGCAATTATCCAATCTGGATCTGAAATTGCTTCTTCAATAACTTTAGGTTCTATTTGAGATAGAAAACAAGTAAACATAGCTTCCAGTTGTCTTCTAGTCCTTACACCTTGCTGTACATTGCCAATAACTTGTTCAGCAGGGTGATTCCTTAACCACTTGTGGATTCTCGGTTATTTTGATTATCGTGAGCCTCATCTTCATAGTAGGTCTCACGTAGCTTTCTTCTACAGGGGGTCACAGAGATCCTTGAACTGCTTCGGGCTTGTTGCATCAAGAACATTACCAAATAGGTGTTCAAGAGGGATGATCGTAAACTTTCAAGTCATTGAATCTTTCCAAAACTTCAACACAACTGATTAGTGACTTGTTGATTCTCAAGAGTTCACAATCTTTATCTTCCATACCAAGAAACTTAGGTTCATCAAACACAACATGTATTGTTTCTTCATGTTTCAAGTGACCTCTTGTTCAAAGACTCGAATGCCTTGCTTGATCGATCAAGAATATCCCAAGAAAATTCCTTCATCCGGTTTTGGTTGGAATGTTTTCAAATGAACTTTGTGATTTAGGATAAAACACTTGCTTCCAAATGGATGGAAATAGGATATGTTAGGTTTCCTTCCATTCCAAACCTCATAAGGTGTCTTCAAAGCAGCCTTCTTGTTTATCGATGTTCTATTTTGTGTATAGCATGTCAGTATTGATGCCAAATTTAATATCTTTCAGTAGCAATGCTTCACGATCATTGTTCTTCCCGCTTCCTTTAACGTCCTGCTTTTCTTCTTTCAAAGAACCCCCATTTTGCTGAGGTGTACCAGCAGCAGCAAGTTGATGTAGTACACCATTCTGTTCATAGTACTCTCTTATTACTTTGTTGAGAAATTCAGTACCCTGATCTGATCTTATTTTTATTACTGTCAAACTTTTCTCATTTTGTAATCTCTTCAAAAGATTAGGCATGCTTTGGAGTGTTTCACTTTTCTTATTCATAAAAACCACCCAAGTATATCTTGAATAATCATCCACAACCACTAAGGTGTACTTCTTTCCTGTTACACTTGTTGGAGTTATTGGTCCAAAAAGATCCATATGCATCAGCTCCAACACTCTATTAGTTGATTATTTAGTTTTTGACTTGAAGCTTGTCTTTATCTGTTTACCCTGCTGACATGCATCACATATAGCATCCTTTTTGAATGTGATCTCAGGTAAACCAATCACCAGCTTCTTCTTCACCAACTGATTGATACCATCAAAGTTTAAGTGATTCAACTTCTTGTGCCATAACCAATTGAGTTCAGACTTGGTATGCACAATCAGGCAGGTTTCTGGAACTGCAGTAGACCAATCCACAACATACATGTTTTGTTGTCTTCTACCAGCAAGTACAACTTGATCACCTCTTTCACTAATGACAATACAATTATTTTTGTCAAAAGTGACTTTGTATCCCATGTCACGAAATTGTCCAACAAGTTGTAGTCCAAATCCTTCCACATATGCAACATTTTTGATTGTAAGTCCATTTCTCACAAGTGTGCCATATCCTCTTGTATATCCAGTGTATTTTTGTTGCCAAAATTCACCTTTGACCATCTTTTGCCACAAAGTTTGTTAAATAAAGGCTTATTCTTTGTCATGTGTCCGAACATCCACCACAAAGTACTGCATACACCCTACAAAACAAAGTTAATGCATTTTAGGTACCCAAACCTGCTTGGGTCCATAGTGGTCGATGGTAAGCATGACTTTTGGTAAGTTTCCATAAGGTCTTCTCTTTAAAGTGTCATACTTTGGTTCATACATGTATTCCACACATCCATATGTTCTTACAAAGAGGTTGTGTAGAATTCACATATGTTTTCTCGCCTTTAGGTTTATAATGTCGTTTGAAGTGATTCTTGGTGTTAGAAGCATTAGTATAACCATTTGTTTGTCAGTCTGTTAGAATAGCCTGTATATGGGAGTCTCTTTGAGTCTTGTGTAAGTCCTCTGCTGATCCCATTGCCTAGGTTTTACCTAATAATAGCATGGTTATACTTACTGCTTTCTAGCATTAGATGCGAGAATATTCCAATCATCATCGCAGGAGAACAGTCTACCTTTCCCGAGATAAGTATACCTTGAATGATTAACATTTTTGGGTTTAGGATTCTTATCCTTGGAATATTTCTGTTTCTTACCCTTCTGTGGTCCAACAGACTTGGTAGCAGGTCTGCTATCAGCAGGCTTAAAAGGCACAACAGTCCTATTTTTAGATTTACTCTTTTTATTAGGAGCTATTGACTTCTTTGACTTCTGATTTTGCTTCCTTGAAGCATTCTCATTGGGTTTTACTGCCTCAGCAACCTTACTGGGAGTTGGATCTAGTGCAGGTACAAACTTAGGACCAATTCTGGTACTTGGTTCAGTGACATTACCGGATCCACTCTTGTTAGATTGTTGAGTTCCAAATCCAAGCCCTTTTCTGTCCCCATAAGGCTTTCCTGATTTGTATGCAGTAGTGGAACAAGATGGTTCAACAGATTCAGAGGCTGCTGGATGTTCAGCAGACTTATACCGATTCTCGTCCAACATCTTTTCCTTACCTTTGAGAACTCTTAATTCAAATTTTCAATCTTCCAACTTCTAACTCAAGAGCTTCTTTTTCACCTTCACAATCTCATAACCAGATTGTATTATCCTCGCTTGATTAAGGATGGCATCCAAAGTCTCATTATTGTCGTAATTTCTAGGATTTGAACCACAAGTTGATTCACAATCACTTCCAAAGAGGAGTATTGATGGATACAAAGTGTTGTATACCTCCTCGCCATCCATATTGGCCATCAAAGCATAATCTTCCATATCGAAGAACTGAGTGTTGTGTCATCCGATTCATTTCCTTTTCGATTCCACTTCATACCCCGATTCATCTTCAAAGAACCATAGCCTTCTTGCCATATCTTCTTTGTTGACTCTTGGTCTTCGTGAGGTCCGACAATCCGTCTAAAGTGTCCAGGCTTCTTGCGCTTGAAGCAAAGATAATCGGGTTCCTTACTTTGTTTTAACTCAGGACATTCAGGTTTGAAGTGTCCTGGTTTCTTGCAATGAAAGCACAGATAGTCATTATCTTTCTTTGACTCTCTTCTTTCTTTCAGTAGGCCTCTTTGTGAAATTTCTTGCAGGGGCCTTTCCAGTCTTCATCATCCCGATTTTCTTGCTCAAGAGGGCAATCCGCTCCCTCATCTCATTCAAAGAGATCATCTTGTCCTCCTCGATGTCTCTTCTGATGTGAAGCAGGCCAATGCAGTTGGTCTTTGGCTCTTCTTTTTCAGCCTCGTGTACAAGCTTTTTGCTAAATTCATAAGCCTTGAGATCTGAAAACAACTTGAAGGTGTCTTCTTCATGCAACTTTCTCATTTCTTCTATTGCAGTCACCTTCATTTTCCAAACATCTTTTGCAGGTAGAGCCTCTAAGATTTTGGTGTTTATTTCTTCCTTTGAATAACTTACACTCAGCAGGGTAAGTTCATCCAGGATTGCATTGAATCTTGATTCCATTTGCTCAATGGTTTCATTTGGCAGCATTTTGAACTTTTGGAACCTCTTTCTGGCCACACTGATTTTATTTTTCTTTATTGCATCAGTGCCTTCACATATCAAATGTATCTTGTCCCAAAGTTCCTTTGCAGTTTTGCAATCTTTAACCTTCATGTACATATTGCTATCCAAAGTTCTATAAATGATATCAATAGCAATGTTGTTGAGGTTTGCTCTTTTTCTGTCTTCTGCATTCCATTCTCTTTTTGGTTTTGGAATGTACTCAGTTGTATCACCCACTGTTATTGCCTTGGTAATCGCCAGTGGTCCATCAATTAGTACATCCATCATCTCATCATGAGTTGCGCAAGGTATGCCTGCATTCGACGCTTATACTCATCAAATCTATCAAGAGAACACATCAAAGATAGTTCTAGCATACCGGCCGTTGTCCATGATGCAAGTCTTTGAAAATCAATAACTTGAAAGAAAGTTTCAAAGAATTTTCACAAGCACAACAAGTAGGATTACTTGAGCGATGTAAGCTAATCGCTCGATACCAATTGTTGGTCCTTGAAAAGGCTTTGGTTAAGTTTAGAGGGGTTTGAATAAACTTAACACTTAAAACTTTTGGAGTTAACAAATTCTCGCAACTTGAGCGACCTGCGATACTTCAGAGTTCTGTTGAGACTTCAAGAGTCTGGCGATAAATGTGAGTCACTCGATAGTTGAGGTTGCTGAATTTGTGCAGCGGAATAATATCAAAATTAAGCCTTAATACTTGTTGTTAAATATGATACTAAGTATTAGATACTCAGTAGTGTATGTGTGTGATTTCAGTTGCTAGATTCAGTAAGTTGATGTGTAAAATAAACTAAGTGCAGAAAGTAAATGCTGAAAGTAAGTAGGCAGATTTTATAGTGGTTCCAGGTGGTGTAATCTCATCACCCACTCTTCTCCTGTGATGTTGGAGGAAATTCACTAGAGATCTTTGATGTAGCTGTTACAAAGATTCCTAAGTTGCTTGTCCTTCACCAATAACTATGGCTTCACAAACTGAAAACTGGGAACAGGTAGGATTGCTGCTCTTGACGGTCCTTGAAGGGTAGGATTGCCTCTTCACCAGCTCCACCACAAACAACAGTCTTTCACACCAAAGTGCTTCACTGTCTTCAGCAGGTTCTTTATAAAATAAAGATTGAATCAAGTAAATGATTCAGTTGCAGCAACTTGATTAGGATGATATAATCAGTAGCTTGCAGTCTTCAAGTGTGTATGCTTGATGTAGCTTGAATGTAGAAAACACTTGAAGAATTTCTCTGGATCAAGAGCTTTAAGTTCAAGAGTTCAAGAGGTGTTTTTCACCAAGAAATATTTCTTCAAAGTTTGTTAATTTTCATCATCTTGTTTCGAGTTGAAAGTCCTCTATTTATAGGCAAGAATGCATGTGACTTGTATTTGAAATTCAAATGTAACCGCTCCTTGTTTTTGTCCCATCCGATTTGCATTCATCACTATTCATAGGATCGACATCGCTGATTCCTTTTGACAAAGATCTACCTGCCCACCCTTTGACTTGTATCCAATGGATAAATATATGAATCATCCCAACGTTCTTTTAATCTCAGCCTTTGATTTCCTTGATAAGTCAGAGGTAGTTGGCTGTCCTTATCCATGTAATCTTCCAATAATCTTGAATTAATCAAGGTATATTATCAGCAGGTTCATCAGTCTGCTGAGATACCTATCAGTCTGCTGAACTCCAATTTTCTGTGTATAAACTACAATGCAGCTGACTTCTTTTATCTAACTTTTACTTGTGAAGTTAGATTACACCTTTTTAATTATAACCAAGTTCCAAACATCATCCAACTTATGGAACTTAGACCTTCTACACAAGGTATATGTGATCAGTTTAGGTCATCACAGACTTGCCTAAATTCTGATCCCATATCCTTGACTTAAATTACTAAGTTTGATCCCTTAGCCTTCTGTAACTGAGTTTGAACCCTCAGCCTTCAGCAGGTTCCTGACTAGTCTACTGACCTATCTACCCTACTGACCTAGACCAGTCTGCTGAAACAAATCAGCTGACCATTACAGTGCTTGTTTGATCAAACCTATTCATGAATCAAACTCTAATAAACCTATACATTTGATCTAGACATCTTTTTGCCTTTGCACTATAACAGCTAGTCTGGCACTCATCATCAAAACATAGAAATAAGTCCAACAAATACCTTACTCAAAAATCGTAACACACTCCCACTATCCATCTTGCATATTGGGCATATCCCTTCTTTTGACTAAATCAAACTCCTTTGATTATCAAACAAAGAAATTGTCTAGAGAAACTTGTTTGAGTCCAAATGGATCTCGTGGGCTCACATATCATGTTATCGTCTATGAACATCGGGTTGTTTGCCCACTGTCTTTAACACTATCATATAGCCATGATACGAAGTTATAACAAGCATAGTCTTAATAGAATTGGGCTCAGCTGGCAGCACAAAGATAATTATAAGGTTTACACCTTGTACCTTTCAGCCCTCACTATCGCCTTACGGTAATCATATTACTATCCACATCAGCCTTTCAGGGACATTCCCTCTAGGTAAGACATACTAGGTTCATAACCTGGTTGTCACTGATGGAGTCTAATTCAGATATTATGGCTCCTGGCCATATCTCTCAATCTTTCCTTTCAAACATTCTTTCATAAGTTGTGAGATTTTCATTCTTCAAGATGAACATACCAGTAGCCCTTTCAGGCTTAAGGTTATCCACAGACTTACAGAACTTTAGTGTGCACTGAGCAGTGTTCTACACCTCATCACTATGTGGCGTCTGCTCACGTTCCAATGGTTGAATATATCTTTGTGGTCCTCAAACTCCTTTGAGATCTTATTTACTCCCACTGTTTCTTTTGGAAGAAACACTTCCTCTAGAATACAACATGTTTGGAGAAAAACAGTTTTGCTCTGTGGGTAAGTAAACATTATCTAGCGTACTTGCCAAGATATTCCACAAAGTTGCATATGCCGTACTAGGCTCCAAGCCTTTCTGACTTTGCCTATGACAACTTCAAATCATCGGTTAAGATAGATTCGACATTATCTTCTTTCATATATTATATGGAATTTATTCAACATTTATTCTTTGGACTCGGTTAAGTATAAGGGCCTTATCCCGAAAAGGGTAAGGGATACTTCGCGTGGCTTGCTTCACACTTTTATCAAATAAAGTGTTGTTTCCATTTTAGGAACACAATCTAATTGCGTAACCCAAATATGGTATTCTTCAAGGAAGAATCTGATTCTTTTTTAGACGACTTCTGAAACACCCTCCAGTTATTAATTGCTTCAATCCAATTGAAGATTAATTCCTAAGTAGCTCATCAATCTCATATTCGTACTAACTCAAACTTTTCGGGCTTTCTGAATTGTCGTACTTCAATAAGTACATTCAACTATTTCTAAAAATAGTCCAAGAGGGAGATAAACAATTGTTTATGGTATGAATTTTCAAAAGCCAACAAACATCAATATGTTTAGGCTTTAGTCAATCTTCTAGGTTTCATAACCTTTTCATAAAAGGGTATTTTAGTCCTTTTTGGATAAGATACGTATAACCCACATGATTCATAATCATATGGTTCAGCATCATCAGAATGACGTTTGGTTACACGCTTCCCTTCCATAGATACTGTGCCTAGAATAGCCACAAATCAAGGATAACAGCCATACAAATATTTAGTTGAGATTTTTCACCTATATCAACTATATAGTGGCATCAATCTAGTATGTTAGATTCAGTGACCTTTCAACTTTATTGGAATAACATTTATTCCTTACAATTGAATATGTCTGCTAAATCCTAATAAATAACTGAACTTGTGTTCTTCATAAGAACCGGAACACAATAACATTTATTTAGTTCCCTTATCAGTTTACTAGATTCAGAACACAAACCGAAAAAGTCGCAATGTTTGCTTCACTTTCCGTATCTCAGTGTATTCCGTATTTAATCTTTCTAATTTAATCACACTCATAGGATATCATATATCTGAGAGTTGACTTGAGTTTAGATAGATTTGTCTCAACGTGCTTGCTTAGGATAGATGCTTCAATAAGTCCTCTATTTAAGCACTTGCCCTAACTTTCCTTTTTAATCTTTTAAACACTTGTAAATATTTCTTAGTGTAGTCTACATAAGACTTAAGAAAGGCCACAAGAGCTTTGTCTTTAATTTCATTTCATAAAGAAAATCTAAACTTTATCAAATAATTCACTTAACCTTTTGAATCGTATTCAAAATATTGACTATTTAATTAACCTTTAAGTAATGATTAAAGAATTAAGTCAATACTTAAATCTTACAATTTTGAAAACAGCTTTCCAAAATTCGATGCGGTCATTCTTATTCAACGTTTGAATTAATTGTCATCGTATAACAGAATGATCATATTGGATCGTATCTAATATATGATTAATTCGTTGAAACTTATTTCAAATGATTTAATCATATTATGAGTATCCGCTTACATTAATAATTAAAGC
Source organism: Gentiana macrophylla (assembly GCA_026214975.1). Taxonomy (NCBI): domain Eukaryota; kingdom Viridiplantae; phylum Streptophyta; class Magnoliopsida; order Gentianales; family Gentianaceae; genus Gentiana; species Gentiana macrophylla. The sequence continues at coordinate 64,677,950 of CM047815.1, forward strand.
CTTTGGGTACTCCATCAAATATGTAGTCTCTTTGTCTCCAACTACTATGACGGGATTGCTCGTGTCATTGCTTATTTTAAAAGGATTAAAATTACTTAACCATATTTGAGAACGTTTCTCAAAAGGTAACAGTCATAATTTGGTTTTACTAATCGAGAATAAAAACATAAGTATAAAGTTTGCTAAAACTACAACATAAAAATAAAGATAAAAAAGTGTTGTTGTTTATACACGCAAAATAAAAAAATGGTCTTTTGATTTATGATTTTGCTCCCACTAGTCAACTACTCCCAATTGACTTTCAAGAATTTCCAAAATTCTTTAGTGGCTGGAATCCTATCTAGTTCACTCGCTCCCCGACGTGGGCTGATCGACCGGGTCAATTTTGACGGGTAGGTACTTCTTACCAATCGTGTCCAACGAGACTTCCAGTGGTTTGACTAGTCAACTCTTTGACAATTCACATCGTTTATGTGATAGTCAACCTTATGTCTCTAAAATCAGACAGTCCTGACGTGGGCCCATCACCGCAAGATTCTTAGTCGAGTTGTAACCCAAGTATTCATGAGATCTCATAACGATCATATCTCGATAATGACAATATACCCGAGGTAGGTCAACTCCCGACGTGGGCCAATCAGTTGGATCCGAACAAGGGCTCTTCACCGTCACTATAATATTGGGAGACATATTATAACTCACTTTTTGTTATGGGAGTAATTTTAAATTAATTCACTTAATTAATTTCAAATTAATTCTCTTAATTAATTTATTATGGTCTCATCAAGTATATCTATCTCTATAGACATACATCCTACACATTCATCTAGCTCGTGCCTAGTTATGCATCTATTGTATCATATAAAATAAATACAAGCACAAAATAAATAAATAAATGCGTAAAATAACCGGTATGATCATGGACTTTTCCTGAAAAGCGGGTTTCGAATACAAATCGACTAAAACCCGCGGGTCACAATCTAAGGTAATTGCAACCGCCAAATAGGATCTTTAATGCATGCAATCTCTAATGGGATCTTTATTCTTCTTTCTTTGGTCTCCATCTTCTGCTTCATTCTTGTTACATTTAATTCTATCTAATAAAATAAATACACCCGTTGTACACGAGGGGAGCAGACGGGAATGAGATAAATACAGAAAATAAACTAGGTCATGTTCTCATAACGGCTTAGGGCAAATTTTTTTTTAAACCAACGAAAAATAAATCATTCACATCTATCCTATTTGGTGAAATTAACGATCAATCTGGTCCCATATAATCATATTATATCTACACAATATCTAATCCATATAATAACATCTTATGAAAAAGATAAAATAAAAAACTTAACTACTTGCGTCTTAATTAATCGATTAATGTTTAATCTATTAAATAATTTTATCTAATCAATTAACTAATTAACATTTAATTAATTAATTGACTTTAATTGAAATAAAATTAACGGTAAATTTTAAACGATTTCAATTTTAATTTTAATCAATTAGAACTATTCCAAAAATAAATCAAAATTAAAATTAAGTCTCTTTTGTTTCTTTCCTTTTGATTCATAATCAAAAGAGATGCATTTGGTTTCCTAAACCATAAGGCATCTCCATTGGCTCTTTTCAAAATCAAAATTTTGAAAAGGGCCTATGCCTATTCCAAACAAAATTTGGAAATACTAATATTTTGGTTGATGTGTCTGACCACTTTTCAGAATCAAAATTTTGAGAGTGGCCTTGGCCTAGGACTTTTTCCAAATTAAATATTTGGAAATGACCTAGGCCTATTCCAAACAATGTTTGGAAATGCCATTATTATTTTAATACCATGTAGCATCCCAATGACCCAAACTATTTGAACCATTAGTTAACCACATGACACCAACTAAACAATAAGAGATTTCAATCACAACTATAAATCATATTGAATCACAAAATACACAAAACAAAATTTGAAGATCCACCAGCTTCGACCGGTAAAACGACGACGGCAGCAGGCTGCCCTGCCGCCGCCGCCAGTCGGCCGAGCACCACCAGATCTCGTTTTTTTTCTTTCTCTTTTCATTTATCGTTTTGAGAATAAAAAATCTTTCATCTTTTAACTACGTGATTTAAACGATAAAATTAACTACGCATAATAACATGCTCATGGTTTCTCTATAACAGTTTAATACTAATGACGTTATCATATAACAATTCATAATTGGTTCTTTAAAAGAACAAATAATGACAACAGAAAAGCCATTATCATATATAAAAACATAAAGATATAGTAGAAATGATCCGACCCGGTCGGATTCGGTCCAACCCGATTAGGTTTAGGACACTATTTCAACATATAGAGGGAAGAATGTGATATCCCATATTGAATGTGGAAGAAGCACATGACCTTCTTATAAGTGTGAGACATAAATCTTTTGTCAAATTGGGTTAATCATTTTAGACCAAGCGAGGACGGCAGTTTAAGCAGTTGACTGAATAATTTATGGCTCACTTAGCGCACCAGGCCCGGTGAACGAGGCGTTACAAAGATGATTGAGCATCCTTTTTTTTTTGCTTAAAGCCCCGGTATCCGGAACCCACTGGTCCGACTAATCTGGAGTTCGGCCCGGGTCGTGCCTGCAGAGTCTGATTCTTACTCAGGGGTAAGGCCAAGAGCTCTTTCAACATGGCGCCTCAGAGGAGAATCGAACCGGTGACATCCCTAGGCATTCTCAAGTCACTTACCACTTGAGTCAAACTACTTGGTTCAATCATTAGTTTAAATATTGTATTTATAATAAATATAATATATCCACTCAAAATATATATATATAACAATTATGATTTGGATCGGCCTCCATGCATCTGGGCCTCCATCTACCAGGCTAATGCCTAATTGATCATCGAACTGGGCACAAGATGGTAGTTTAGCCCAATTAAAGGAAGTAAGAGATAAAATCGGATTTCCGTCATTTGAGTTCATTTCAAGCCCCCAACGTGTAGGACTTCAATTAGATGGTTTGGATCGAATAAAAACGGATACTTCAATAAGCCATCTTGAAAATTCGGCAAAAAATAAAAAAAATAAAACACGGCTTCCATCGGCACCACACTTACTTCCGGCATAAAAAAAAGAATTAAAAAGAAAGACAAAAATATTTTCTAAATTAATAAATATGACATCTTTTCAATTTTTTTGCATAAATGACAAAATTATTATTATTATTTTAAAAAGTTGGATGCATTTTTAGGGAAGAAATACGACAAAAAAACATAAATGAATGCAGCGACATTCTTATTTTTCAAATTGTTATAAAGGACAAAAACAAAATATTTGGACAAAAATACCCTTTGTTACTTTTTACCTTCTACAAATAGTAATAAATAAGAAACAAGTTATAATGTATTTATAAAATGTCGTAACATCCAATGAAAAAAGTAATGAACGGTCTAAAAACAATTAATAATGAAACTTTATTTGTTAAAAATAAGAGTAATGTAACCAAATAAAAAATGTCAGAAGATAATAACACCCGTAACATTAAAATGTCGTAACATCCATAAACAAGTAGTAATGTGACTTAAAAAGGTAGTAACAACCCGTAAAATGTCGTAACGGTCAATAAACAAATAGTAATGATCTTTAAAATATAGTAACGGCCAAGAAACAAGTCGTAATAATCCGTAAAAATGTTGTAACATCTCATAAAACAAGTAAGTAACATCCCATAAAAATATCGTAACATCAAATGAAAAGTACTAATGACCTAAAAAAAAGTAATATACCTGTAAAAATGTCGTAACATCCAATGAAAAAAGTAGTAATAAATTTAAAACAAGTAGTAACGACCCGTAAAATGTAATAACAACCCTAAACTTTTAAAAAATAAAAATTGCGATCCGCTTCCCCGGCGCTCAAATCCGACCGTTAAGCTCCGGCGCACACAATTGTCACCCTCTTTCTCCTCCCCAACCCCCGCTTCTCCTCCCAAATTGTTCAAACATTCGGATCTTCGATTCAATTAGCACAAAATGGCGACTTTCTTTCATCAAGCCTTCCATATCCGTTTTAAAGAAACGTGGTTGTTCAAATCGCATAGAATCAAAGACAGATCGGCCTTTCAAATCGTAAAACGATTTGGTTGCGATAAAAGCAATGATTTTGAATTAATCCTTTCGAAATGTCGGAGGATCCGTTGCAGGGAATTTCAAATGAAATTGAATTACAAACGAATCAGTGAATATGGAAAGATCAAAATTGATTCGATTACACGGCTTATGTGGTAGAGTCGAACTTGATTTTGCAATCAAGATTTAGAAGGCACCGTAGATGAATTTGGGCGGAGTTGCTTTGTTGTTCTTTGTTGATGGACGGAGGAAGAAAGGAAAAAAAAAAAAGGAGGAAGTTTCCGTTCTTTATTCTTGTTGATGGACGGAGTTCTATTTATTCTTGCTTGATGGGCGGAGATGAATTTGAAAGGCCGGTGTTGCTTCTTTATTCTTTGTGATGGACGGAGGAAGAAAGGAAAAAAAAGAGGAAATTCAGATTTATTTATAAAAATAAATAAAAGGGTAGTGTGGTAAGTTTATATTGTTTTTGTCCTGATTAATTTTCAGTGTCCTTCAAGCCTGATTAATTACTAAATATGTCCTTCCTGCCAAAAACCTATTATTTTTAAACACTTATATGTCTCAATCTACAATCAAAACTTGAAAATTCTTTCACCAAATTTTTATTTTTCATGCTCTTTATTTTGAGACCACATCCACCATATTCCGACGTAATTTCCAAAAATCCACTATCGAAATTCTCGGTTTTTCGGGATTTACTAGCGAGATTCACAGAGTGAATTTCGACAATGAATCTCACGAAAAACGATGTAATGATATCGAACTAAATATCAAAACGAAAAGCATGAAAAAATAAAAGAGTCACGAGTGAATAACGAGTGAATAAAAGTGTCACGAGTGAATAACGTCAGTCTACCGACGTATTCTTAAAAAGAAACGTCGGTGACACTGACGTCTATAGTGTGGTGTTGGAAGTAAAAAAAATCAATACATGTGTGGTGCCAGAAGTACATGAAAAATAATATAAAAAAAATTGCCAATAGTAAATACGTGGTGCCGATAGAAGTCGTAAAAAAATCATTTTCTCCTCGAAATCGCAAACTAGACTTATTGGGCTTGCTCGAGTTAAAGCGGGTTGATTAAGGACTGGATGGTCTTTAATTGCCCTTTCTGCATCCTGTAGGTCTAAAGACTTTTAAAGCGGGAAAAGAACAATAAACATTTAATAATACAAGTTTGAAGACTTGAATTAGTATTGTTTTCTTCGTCTTCTACGAACTTTAAGCAACAATTATGGGGGAAAAAAAGATGCCAAGTTGTGGGAATGTCAATTTCTGACATTCATACATTCATACGGTTTGCAATGAATATTGTAAAAGGGTATCATTCTACATCCTTTCACTTGTAAATCTTGGGGAAGAACATCATTCTCAAACCCCTCATCTCGTGGAGGAGGATAGCGGCAGTTACTACGTTTGAAAGCAGTTTCCAATTGTTTGAATCAATTGATAATACTCCCTCCGTCCCTAAATATAAGTCACCCTAAACATTTCACATAATCACATTGTTTAAGAAAATGAGAAATTGTGGTTCATGTATGACTAAAATTATCAATACACCATTTGACTATCATAAATAAGATAATTGCAATGTATGTAAAAGTGGTATAATAAAACGGATTGTGTTAGGATTTCGTCTTATCCAATTGGCTTAATGAAGCTATTTGTGTATTGTATTTGTAATTGCTTTTAACTTTACTAAAGAGCCATTACTATGTTTTGACAAAGCACTAGGTATAAGGGGATGACTAGGATAAGCTTTCTAGAAGACTATTATTCCTATTGTAACGTCCACTTCTCGGACACCGATTGCTTATGCAGAAAAGAACGCTCGACACACATATTTTTTTAAATAATATATACATAAGTCTTAGATCAAACATACATCAGAATGAAACGCATAAGTAAAACAAAAGCTGACTCAGGAATGCCAAACTACAGCTGATGACCGTTCAGTTCCAATCCAAGTCTAAATGAAAACAAATCCAAAACCAAACAATGGAAAGTAATTTTCTACAACCCAGTCGAAAGTCCCAAACTTAAGGAAAAGAACTAAAAGAAAAGATAATAATCCAGGAATCTCTCAAACGTCTCAAACGCTTACGTAACCAGTGGCGGAACTTGAAAAATTTTTCGGGGTGGTCTTGGTATATAAACTGCAAAGCTAAAAATGAACTTACAACCTAGAATTATGGAGACTGAAAAGGGTTTGTTCTTAAACCACTAGGATATAAGGTCTTTTGTTCAAGAAAAATACACATAACATAATAATATTAACACTACTACTAATACAATAATAAAAATTGGGGGGGGGGGAGGGGGGGCTTGACACCATATGGGGGGGTTGACACCATTTGGGGGGGCTTGAGGCCACCCCAGGCATAGGGTGGTTCCGCCCCTGTACGTAACACAACAACATTGCTCAATAATGAAAGTGCATCAATAACAGATGATTAGAATTCTTCATTCAATTATCCCAGCCCAAATGTCAGCTTCATCAAAGCTATCATATTGTACCTGAAATACTGGATTTGATCCTTCAACCTTCTACTCATCTGCTTGAGTTTGATCACTCAGTCTTCTACTCTACTGAATATCAGCCCAAAATTAATCTAGAACTTTAATCTCCTAATTTCCTCTAAGTCTTGAACTGAATGGCTTACTCTATTAGGATCCTACCAGATTTTCTATTCCAATGCTTAGTCTGATTAACTTATATAATATCAGACTTCTACTAAAACATATACAATTTTTTCTAAGTCCTATCAAGCTTCTATTACAGTTGATTTGGCCATCGACAAAACTAAAACTTCCTATCAAAAAGACTTTTCCAAGTGGGCTTGCCCATACTACGAAATTAAAATGTACCTCACTAGAGATCATAGCATTTTAACTTTTTGACTCATCAAGTATGTTTATTATGAAGTTAAATTAGCATCTATTTTCGTTCACATAAAAGACTTCCTAAGGACATTTAGTCCTAGTAAATTTTATATTATGTTACCTAGGACATATCAAAGGAATCGTTGATTTTATGACAATATTCCGCATGGCCTAGACAAACGCCTTCTAGTGCTCACACCTTCTCCCCGTAGAGGGTATTAGTTGTTGTGCAGAATCGAGGCAACCAGAAGTCAAATGATAGACTTTGCCAAGTTACAAATAATGTCCCAAGGCATACATACCATATCATATCATGCTATGCACAAAATAATATAAAACTACATTGTAGACCCTAGGCGCACGCCCAAGCATCCTCGGCGTATGCCCAAGATAACTAGAAAGGGTCTGCTACATTCTACGAAGTTAGACACATGCTTGATAGAGGTGAAGTGCATGCCAAAATTCTCTAACTCTTCTAAATGGACTTTTTCTTTGGTGAAGCGCTCGCCTGATATTTCTAAACCTGCCAGGTGCACGCCCGACGGTAAAATCTGCAAATTAGCATGTTCGTCAATTGTACGATTCTGAACCAATTCCAACCCACTTTAGTACCTTTAAGGTACGAAAACACAATTAAACCTGGATAAAACCTTTCTATACATTTAGATACAACAATTTAGCAATATAACACAAAGTAAATCCGATTAGGATACCCTCTTACCTATAATTCTTGCCAAAAAGCGGTACAAAAAAAAGGCAACAAGAATCTACAATAACCTTCAACCCTACCACGAATTCCTACAACCAAACGATGTACTATGATTAATACAACATCTACATTAACCCAAAACTAAGAATTTGCTAAGAATTTCTCAAGATTGTTCAAAAGGCTAAAACCGAAAACTTACGGATTGGAGAGATGTTGATATCAAAAGAATACTTGCGTCGCGGTTAACATGGATCTCTACTATTGTCTGCACAAAAAATGTTTCGATCCACCCCAAAATTGAAGATTCCATTGGTTCTTCTCCCTTTCTCTTTTTCTTTCCTAGAGTTCGACTAAAGCTTTGACTCTCTCTTTTTCTATTTATTTTTGTAACATGTGACACTAATAGGATAATAGGGAGGTATGGGTTTTTTTAATTTCCATCATTTCCCTATCATCCAATTTATTAATCCGGACAAATGATTAAAATGGAAATATATTAAATAAATCCATATTTACTATTTTTCCCTTACTTAATTTTTTGGGGTATTACCTCTCCTCTTAAAAAAGAGTTTCGTCCACGAAACTGAGCATACCTGGAAGGTGGATGAACTCGAGAAACGCATGGACCATATCGTCTTCCATATCCCATGTAGCTTCGGAAGGCACCTGATTGCTCTATTGAATCAAAACTAATAACATTTTTTCACTCTTGATCATTTTCTTCTACCACTTTAAAAACAAACCGGTCTCTCCTTGTAAGACATATTTTTTTGAAGTACTTCAGGGTCAATGTTTGCTTCCACATAAACATCCATTAAGCATCTCTTTAATATTGACACATGAAAGACATTGTGTACTATTGAAAGAGATTCTGGTAGCTCTAGTCGATAGGCAAAGGGTCCCACACTGTTGAATTTTGTAGAAACAAACAAAAAATGAAAAGAGAAATACGGAAATCTATTATTCGAAGAATAATCAACAAGTTAAGTTACAATGCTACTGTTCATGGGGTATTTATAGCTTCATACACCTCATGAATCAGTTATAAGTAAATTACAAATGGTTATAACCAACTCTAACTAAATAACCGTTTTCTGCCTTCAGTTGATCTGCTTACTAAATCAACAGACTACTGAGTTTCATATGATCATCTGAGTCTTCAGAATTCAGCTGACTTGCACTCAACACTTCAGTCAACACATATACTATAACACCCCCCTCAAGCTGAAAATGGTACATGAACATCTTGCACTCAGTACTTACTTCAGCTACTGGAACTTTGAAATGTCTTTGAAATGCCCAACTTGTCCAGGAAATATGAGAAAATGGGCGCATTGAGAGCCTTGGTAAGGATATCAACAACTTGTTCTTTGGTGGTGACTGAAAGCAATTTGAAAAGGCGGGTCTTGACTTTGCCTCTTACAACATGACAATCAATCTCAATGTGCTTTGTTCTTTAAGGAAACACTGGGTTATGAGCAATGTGTGCACTAGAAATGTCACAAAATGTAATGCAAACAACCGAATAGGGATTGGCTAATCATGCGAAATGTAAACCAGCCACTGAAATTCACAGGCTGCATTGGCCATAGCCCTGTATTCAGCTTCTGAAGAGCTCATTTCTATAATTGTCTATTTCTTAGCTTTTCAAGAAATGGGGGCATCTTCTAGCAACATCATGTAACCTGACACTAATTTTCTTGTTTCTGGTTATCCAGCACAATCACTATCTGTAAAACCCTTCAAAACAAAGTTATTCTAGGCTGGAAAAATATACCTTGCCCTGGATTGGCCTTCAAATATCTCAAAGAATCTATGTGCAATTTTCTATGATTTTCAAGTAGAGTGTCTATGAATTGACTCGAGATCTTTGATCGCAAGAGCTATGTCCGGTCTTGTGAAGGTGAGATAAATCGACTTACCCACCAGGTGATCTGTGTGTAGTATTATCTTCCAATAGTGGTGAATCTCGATGTTGTAAAGTCTGCTTGGACTCCTTAGGTGTCTTAGCAGGTTTGCCCTTAAAAAAATTCACATTCTTTTAAAAGGTTTAAGGTGTATATTCTTTGAGAAATACAAATTCCTTTAGGGGTTCTAACAGCCTCAATACTGAAGAAATATCTCAATTATTGATGGTAAACTGCCGATGCAAGGCATTTTTGACTTGCTGAATCAATTGGTCATCAAGAGTTGCTTCTATGATGTCATCTACATAAACCAACAAAGCAATGAAAGACTGTCCTGAGCCTTTGGTGAATAAACTATGATCATGCTTTGACTGAACAAACCCCTGTGCCTCCAAGGATTCAGTCAACTTGCAGTTTCAATGTCTGTTGGCTTGCTTTAGACCATACAAAGATTTTGTTATGATTTGGTTTGTCTGTTGCAAAACCTGGGGGCGGATGCATATATACTTCTTCATATAAATCTCCATGCAAGAAAGCTGTATTAACATCTATCTGATGAAGATGCCGATTATTAGTTTCTTCTGCTTTTATTATTAAAAACTCGATTGTGGTAATTTTGACTACAGGAGAAAAGGTTTCATGATAATCAATGCCATATATCTGAGTATACCATTTTGCCACTAATCTGGCTTTTTGTATCTCTCTACTGAACCATCGGGATTATACTTAATTTGTACACCTATTTGCATCCAATAGGTTTCTTTCCTGTAGGTAAATCAACTACTTCCCAAGTATGAGTGTTATGTAAAGCTTCTATTTCTTTTTGCATAGATTCTTTCCATTCATCATGTTTGATGGCTTGATTGTAAGCCTTAGGTTCTCTGACAGCATCAATTGCATTAATGTATCAAGCATACTCAGCTGAAAGATTTTCCAGATTCAACACTTCACTCAGCAGATGTGGTGTCTGCTGAACTTCATAAGTAACACCTTGGTAAAAGGTTGGTGTTCTTCTTGTCCTTGTTGATCTCCTAAACTGAAACGGGTGCAGGTGCAGGATTGGTAGGAGAATTTCCTTCACTGGAAATCTCAGCTACAACTACTCATATGTCTAACTGCTCTACTGACTCACTCAGCAGATCATCAAAAGTGTTCATGACTGGTAATAGGACTGGCATATCAGAAAGAAAGCCTTTTCCTAGAACATGCTGAAACAAAGGAAACCAAGTCTCATGAAATTGAGTATTTCTAGCAACAAAGATGTCTTTGTTGGTGATGTCCAAGAGTATAGCACCATTGGATGTGTTTGAGTTTCAAGATAGACACATGTTCTGCATCAGGAATCAAACTTAGTTCTGTACTGTTGAAGCGTGCAAGAAAAAATTGAGAAACCAAACACTTTGAACACAGAATAATCTGGTGTGGTACCATAAAGTACTTTATGAGGAGTTCTTTCATTCAACAGTGGTGTGGGTGTTGCATTAACTAATTTTATAGCATGTAAATGACAAAATCCCCAATCTTCAATGGGTAAATTACTCTGGAATCTTAAACCTCTGGCAACATTCAATAAACGCTGATGTTTCCTTTCAACAATACCATTTTGCTCAGGTGTGCTGACACATGATGCTTGATTTATTATGCCATGCTGATCATAAAATTCAGTTAGTTGAAACTTAGCTCCACTGTCAGACCTAATCACTTAAATGGTCTTATTAAATTGAGTAAAAACAAACTTAACAAAAGATTTAACAAGATCGGGAGCTTGATTTGTGTCTCATAAGAAACAACGAAAGTAAATCTAGAAAATCATCTACAATGGTCAAGAAATATTGTTGTCCATTCACAGTATGGTGCCTCAAAGGGCCCTAAATATCCATATGAACAAGATAAAAATAGCATTTACATTTGTAGTACTTAAAGGAAAAGGATTTTTCTTTTAATTTTGCCATAGGGCAGACATAACAATGATCATGTTTAGAAAATTTCACATTAGCAGACTGAGAGCAGATAACTTGCAGTCTCTTACCAGGTAGATGTCCTAGTCTGTAATGCCACAAAAGGGCACCATCTAGTCTATCAGACAAAGTATTATTTTCTACCACATTAACAACAGAAATCTTGATTGGTCTATAACATAGAGTCCTCTTTGTAACTCAGCTGAACGAATCACTTTCTTGTTCTTGTCCTGCAAAACACACTTGTTAGAAGAAAAAATAGCTGCACCTTTGAAATAATTAATAAAAGAAGGTAAAGATAAATATTATACTTAAAATCAGGAATACAAAACACATCATGTAGGACTAGTTGAGAGTTCACCCTCACTTGTCATATATGTGTGTCAGAAACATTATTCTCATTAGGTAATCACAATTTTATACCAGATGAAGGTTTGGGATTACTTAACATGTCTAGTGATCCAACAATTTGATCTGTGGCACTAGAGTCCAAAATCCATTGTACAGATCTTTTTGTAGCATGTCTCTTCAGTATGGCCTTTAAATCCATAGAAACTACATTGAAGCTTTTTGGGGTTCTTGGATCCAAAAGTGGCAGCAGGCACGTATCCTAGTCTTCTAACCACTCGGTGTTGCCCTTGTCCGTTCTTGTGAGAAAGAAAAACCATAAAATCTTGAATCTTGGCTTTGTTTGCAGCATACAACTTCAGTCTCTCAAATTTGCTGGCCATTGTAAAGGCATCATGGATCTCTAGGAAAGACACCATCAACATTGTTTGGGAAACCATAGGCTCAAACTCATCTCTCAAACCTTTAAGAAACTTCATAACATGTTTAGTTTCCATATGATCCACCAAAGAATTGATTGCATTGCACAGATATTGAGGATCATATGAACACACTGGCATGGTCCTAATGGTTTTGATATCTTCCCGTAGAACCATCAATTTTGTAAAGTATTGATTAACAGAATCACTACCTTATTTCAGCAGATGCATTTCTTCAAAATGATATGAGAGTCTCAATGAATCCACATTAGAAAATCTAGCAGCAAGATTTTTCCAGACTGCATGTGCACTCTTGAAGTACATCAAACTTTGTGCAATGGTGCTTTCAATAGAATTCAAAATCCATGATCTCACCATTGTATCAAAGTGCCTCCATGCATGTAAATCTGTTGAATCTGCTTATGGCCTCTTGATTGTGCCGTCTATGAAGCCAATCTTGTTCTTGGTGACCATCAATATTTCCATGGACATCTTCAATGGATTAAAATTGTTGCCATTCTTCAATGGATGCATATGTAACAATGGCAGATTCTCATTAGGATGAACACTGATGGAGGTCAAGTTAAACTATTAACTCGATGCCTACTAACACACTAGCAAGAGAACTAGGTTCAATTGTAGTATAGCTAGATAGAGTCGAGGTCGATCCCACAGAGACTCGGCACAAATAAAACACAACTTTATCTTCTTAGAACTAAATTGGAAGGCGGTCTCACGACCAACTTAAATGCAATAAATAAAATAGTGACAACCACAAGACACAGAGATGGACTAAAGACTACTAAAACACGGATAATACGGGCCGATATTATCTAAACAAATGGTATTGATTACGCTAGTAGATTATAACTCCCCATGTGAATTAGGATGATAACGAGACAAAACAAACGTTAAAGATTAATTATTATGACTACGGGAGTCATCCCTAAGGTAAATTTAGCTCGGTTAGGCCTCAAATCATCGTGTCTCCATTACGTGACTTCGCCTTTTAATGCCTCCATCTCATATAACCCACGACACAATTACGAAACTAGGGATGCCGGTATAAACCGTAACCTCATCTAAGCAACATTCCTAGGGTAAGGCGTACTTCTTAGATGCCGATTCAATCTATATCCTAAGTAACAATCACTTTTTGGGTTTCATGTTAAATTATGATGACAAATAATTAAGTTGATCAGGTTTAATTACTCGTTTTAATTCCAAATCGGAGAATCTGGCGTAGTCGGGTGATCATAATATTGCCCTACACATTGCCACACTCGGTCGACCGAGCGATCGCGTTCGGCGACCGAATGACACGCCTCGGTCGACCGAACACGATCCGTGTTGAGTACAGATCATGATTACTTCTTAACGCTTTCTAACCTAAACACATGGGTTCGTAAATTAATCTACATCACGCAATCAATACAAATAAAACTACTCCATAATAAAATATATCAGATCTATAAATAAAGATTGCATAATTGAATAGTCATACCCTCGAAGACGAGAGTGACTCCCACTCTTTAATGCGCTCCCTAATCGGAGAATCCGACGAATCCACAATGAACGAACATAAAGAAAATAAAACTAAAACTCAAAATCTAAAATTGTATGAATTGTTTTGTGTTGTAGTGGTGTGTGTTCTCAACATCGTGGCTGCTGTTTATATAGGAGTTGTAGCCGACATAGGGAGAATCCAGAAGATTGACATGCATTTATCACATTAGGCTCGGGTGACCGAACCTATACGCTCGGTCGACCGAATGGCATGGCTCGGTCGACCGAGCCTCCTTCTTCACGCGTTTTCACTTCGGTTCGTCTGACTTGTTCCCCACTCCATGCTTTTGAATTGATCTGATTGATCTTTTCTTCAATGCTCCGATTTTCTTCTCTTTTATCTTGAGATCTCCCTGATTGCATGATAATTATCTTCCCGATTTATCATGATCTGCAAAATCATCATTTATCACACAATTTAATTGCTCTTTTATAATAAAAACAGCTAAATACCAATTATCATATTAATAATCACTTATCATTAAATAATACATATAAACACGTGATTAAATATGAAATATATACAATTAACGCCGATTTAAGGTTAGAATTGATGACATAACTAGGTATATTTTAACTGTCATCAAAATGCCCCCCACTTAAACTTTGCTTCGTCCCGAACAAAGCATTAACAAGTTATTCCCCAAGACAACATTTTCTGTGGTCAACTCATACTTACGCAAGAAACCCGAGTCAAGTCATACCAGTCATGCTCATAAGTTAAGCATTATTCACTACTCGCTATGAATCGACGTGATTGTGTGCATGTGCATTGGTTTTATATAAATGTAGCAAGATTAGAGTTTATGCAGACTTCATATCTAAATTCACCAACATCAGCATTCATACCTCTTATGCCTCGCAATGGTTAAAGCACTAGAACAATAAGCAAGAGCGTATCTATAGGGTTTTTGGACTTGGAGACCGAGTACTACTCAAAGCCTCTGAAAATTCGAAAAATTTGTTTCAATTTTTGCATATTTTTCGAATACTACTAATCTCAAGGAAGAAAACTTTTCATAGAGTATCCCCCTATCTTAGATTAAGCATAGCATCGAATATTACCACAAGCGCGGGGCTACTTTGGTAATGGTACTACAAGCCCAGTGTTTTAATACATTCAAAACACAGGTACGTCCCAAGCTTATTACTCCGCTTTTGTTGGCTAGAAGATCAGAATACATCAGTCGACAAATGTTGACACTGGGTCCTCATAGTCAATTATCTAAGCATTGTACACATACTTTTTTCAATTATTATAACTCATGCGGTACTAAGCGATTCACATGTTGAGTAATTGAACAATACCTAACTACTTGCAATTGTTGGCATGAATATCCTTAAGTCTACTAACAATTTATCGCAAAAGTATAACATGACCACGTACTCGCGCAACCTTGGTTCATTTCCTATCAATTCTAAGTATAAGAACTTCACAAGTTTAAGGGTACGAGTTAAACAACTTGGCATTTATCCATAAAAATTTTAAATTTGGCTCAATATTGTCTCAAAAGATATAGCACAACATATAGCTAAGTCCCCTGCCCCCCACTGAAACATGGCGTTGTCCTCAATGACAAAAATAAATGAGAGTTCAAGATGAAAGACTTAGCTCTGAAACGGCTCCCAAGTAAAGGAATAATATCGGAGTAATCATCGGCACAAATGTGTGTAGAGACAGACATCCTCTGTATAAACAAACAAGCTCCACGAAATCGTCAAATACCATGTCTATGGAAGTTATAAAATAACGTGGCAGTAATTAGATATAAATATCTAAAAACAATTTAAGCCACTTTACTTTATACTGCCATGGACAAGACCAAAAGGGATTTAAACCTAAAAACTCACATGACGGCTATCAAGGAAAAAAAAACCTCGTTTATTCCGAACTTAGACTCGGAACATGGCGAGATGAAAAAAAAAAAAAAAACCGTGATAGGCGCATGCTACTTTATTAAAAAGAGAAACGAAAAGATAGTGATAAGTAGTAGTTCTAAGTTTATAGTCGCTAGCTCGACTCAAATTCAAGATGGTTTATTCGTGAGAGGGGTCATCGAGGTACAAAACCTCCTCCTCAGCGAAAGGGAAGCCCGTGATAATGCTTTATACGATGTCCATTGATCACAAATCTGGACTCGTCTTTGAAATTGAATAGCTCCACCGCTCCAGAAGGAAAGACTTGTTGTACTTGAAATGGGCCACACCATCTTGATTTCAACTTACCCGGGAAGAGTCTTAAGCGCGAATTGTATAAGAGAACTAGATCACCCTCTTGAAAGGTCCTATCCAGAATCTTTTTGTCATGGAACTTCTTCGTGCGCTCCTTGAAAATCTTGGCATTCTCGTATGCCTCTAAACGAAACTCTTCCAGGCGAGTTAATTCTAACATCCTCTTTTCACCGCCAACGCCTCATCAAAATTTAGCATCCTTGTTGCCCATATGGCCCATGTTCCAGCCTCCACAGTAGATGACATGCCTTTCCAAAAACAATCCTATATGGTGACATTCCAATCGAAGTTTTATATGCGATCCTATAAGCCCATAAAGCGTCGTCTAAACGTAACGACCAATCCTTCCTAGTCGTATTGACGCTTTCTCTCGAGATACGCTTTATCTCTCGATTGGTGACTTCTACCGTCCGCTAGTCTGGGGTGATATGCGATTGCTAGCTTATGTCGAACCCCATACTTAATCATCACCTTTCAAACGGTTTATTACAAAAATGACTACCATTGTCGCTATAATTGCCCCTCAAGCGCCCCAAACCTTGTAAAAATGTTCTTCTTCAAGAATCTAACCACAACCCTAGCATCGTTAGTAGGGGAAGCAATGGCCTCAACCCATTTGGATACATAATCTACAGCAACTAAGATATATCGGTTAGATAATGATGAAGTGAAGGGTCCAACGAAATCTATTCCCCAAACGTCAAAAAGCTCCACTTCTAAGATGCTCTTGAGTGGCATCTCATTCCTCCTTGAAATATTACCTGTCATTTGACAAGCATGACATGCCTTTGCATATTGGTGTGCATCCTTAAACAATGTCGGCCAATAAAAACCGCATTGGAGGACTTTGGCCGCAGTTTTATCTCCCCCGTAGTGTCCTCCAACTTCATAAGAATGACAATGCTTCAGGATATCATTATACTCTTCCTCTGGCACACATCTTCGAAAAACATTATCAGATCCTAGCTTAAACAAGTACGGTTCATCCCAATAATAATGTCTAAGATCTTTAAAGAACTTTCTCCTTTCTTGGACAGTGAGATTTGGTGGCAGGTACTTTGCGGATAGATAATTGACAAACAAACTAAACCATGGTTGCTTCTTCTCCTTCACACCCTCTATTCGCGAAGAAATCTGCAAAGACAATCATTATGTCCCCGATGGTGGTGATGGAGAAAAGTTGCTCATCGTGAAAAGATTCTCCTATCTCGTAATTCCTCACCATCCTCTAATTGTAAACGCGATAGATGATCGGCCACCACGTTCTCACTTCCTTTCTTATCTCGGATTTCTACGTCAAATTCTTGCAACAAAGAGAATCCATCTCAACAGTCTCGGCTTTGAATCTTGCTTTGCTAGGAGATACTTAAGAGCCGCATGGTCACCACACGGTGACTTTAGATCCCACTAAGTAAGATCTAAATTTGTCAAAAGCAAAGATAACGGCCAAAAGCTCCTTCTCCGTTGTTGCATAGTTTCTTTGGGCAAAGATTCAAAGTCCGACTTGCATAATAAATGGGCCTAAAATCTTATCCTTTCTCGACCCAAAGCGGCGCCAACAAAGATCACTTGCATCACACATCGATTCTCGAATGGCGAGATCCCAACCGGTGCGACGAACGGGTGCAAAGATCGATCCTACTTTTTATTTCTTTTGAAAGCTTTTATGCACTCATTAGAAAACACGAATGGTACGCCCTTGGCCAATAATTCGGTAAGAGGTCTAGAGACCAAGGAAAAGTCCTTGATAAACCTACGATAAAATCCGGCGTGGCCTAAAAACCTCGCAAAGTTTTAAGATTAGTAGGTGGAGGTAATTTCTCGATCACCTCAACTTTGGCTCTATCCACCTCTATACCGTCCCTTGATATGCGGTGACCTAGTACTATACCTTCCGTAACCATCAAATGACACTTCTCCCAGTTAAGCACAAGATTAGTCTCTTCACATCTCTTCAATACTCGTGCTAGATGTGTGAGACATGAATCGAAATCGTCTCCAAACACGGAGAAATCATCCATAAAGATTTCCAAGAAATCTTCCACCATGTCCGCAAACAATGACATCATACACCGTTGAAATGTCGCGGGGGCGTTGCACAATCCAAATGGCATTCGATTATAAGCAAATGTCCCATATGGGCATGTAAATGTCGTTTTCTCACGATCTTCGGGCGAGATGTGGATTTGATAGTATCCCGAATACCCGTCAAGAAAACAATAGAAAGCATGCCCGCTCAGTCTCTCGAGCATTTGATCGATGAAGGGAAGAGGAAAGTGGTCCTTACGAGTCGCATCATTTAGTTTCCTAAAGTCTATGCATACTCGATGACCGGTGATTAGCCTCACAGGAATTAATTCATTCAACTCATTGGCTTGCACCGTCAATCCTCCCTTCTTGGGAACTACATGGATAGGACTCACCCATTCGCTATCAGCAATTGGAAATATAATTCCCATTTCTAGCATTTTTATAACTTCATCCCTAACCACGTCCTTTAATTGTGGGGTTAAACGCCTTTGAGGTTGTGCAACCGCTTTCCTCTCAGGGTCCGCGGAGATTTTGTGCATACATACGCTAGGACTAATGCCCTTAACGTCAGCTATGGTCCATCCAAATGCTCCGCGGTACTCTCTCAGAACTCTCATTAGTTTCTCCTCTTGTAAGTCCGTCAAGGAAGAAGATTTGATCAGTGGCAAGGTCTCATCTTGAAGAAACACATACTTCAAATTCGCAGGAAGAGGTTTTAAAGTCAAATTTGTGGGAGGTTCTTCCAAAGAGGTCTTCAACTTCGACCAGGTGAGTTTGAGTTCAAGTACTTATGCCACGTTGGTCTATGATAGAATCTTTCAATCTCCGCAAAGACTTACTTCCTCTACAGCCTTGGGGTCCCTCTACTACATCCTGGCCATATCATCTTCTCCTCCTCACTACTCACGTACTTGACTTCATCTTCTTCTTCTAAGACAAAGATCCAAAAATCCTTGATACTTTCATGTTGTTGAAATTCTTGAACGATCCTATCAATGGAATCCAACATGAAACATGCATCCTCTCC
Source organism: Gentiana macrophylla (assembly GCA_026214975.1). Taxonomy (NCBI): domain Eukaryota; kingdom Viridiplantae; phylum Streptophyta; class Magnoliopsida; order Gentianales; family Gentianaceae; genus Gentiana; species Gentiana macrophylla. The sequence continues at coordinate 64,697,145 of CM047815.1, forward strand.
ATCATCAAAGTTGCTTCATAGTGTCGAAGACATTGAATGCAACTCTCTCTTCATTCACTCTTAATACCAACTCGCCTTTGTAAACATCAATTAGCGTTCTACTAGTGGCCATTAAAGGTCTCCCTAATATCAATGGCACTTCGTAGTTAGCTTCCATATCTAATACCACAAAGTCGACAGGGAATACAAACTTTTCAACTCTTACTAGCACATCCTCAACCACTCCACACGGTTCTTTAACAGAACGGTCAGCTAATTGCAATGTGATTGAGGTCTTCTTAAGATCTTTCATGCCTAGCTTCCAAAAATAGACAAAGTGGCATCGAGTTCACGCTTGCTCTAGATCACACAAAGCTTTGTTCGGACATACGTTACCTATGGTGCGAGGAATGAGAAAGCTTCCCGGATCTTTGCATTTTGGGGGTAACTTATGTTGAAGAATGGCTGAACACTCCTCATTAAGGCATATGGTCTCTAAATCTAAAAGTTTCCTTTTAGTTGAGACTGCGTCTTTAAAAACTTGGTGTACTCAGGCATTTCAGCTAGTGCTTCAACTAGGGGTATATTGATTTGTAACTTACTAAACATATCCACGAACTTCTTATACCTCTTATTATCAAACTTAGGCTTCGGTTTTGGTGGAGGATAAGGTAGAGTTGAAGGGTCGACATCAAGAAAATTGGATACTTATTATCGTAAAGTTCAACTCTAGGGCCAAAGAGGTTCTTTATACGTTCTTTGCTCGGAAAAGTCTCGGAAGTATTAGTCTCATTGCTTGGCTCACCATCCTTATTCTTTGTGACTTTTTCTTTCTCTTGCAAGGATGGTGGAGTTACCTCCTTTCCACTTCTTGTCATGATCGCATTCAAATCCTTAAGGTTCTTTTCGGTTGTTGCTTGGCAACCTCCAGGAGGTCTAGTTGAGACTTGCTCAGCTAGTTGTCCTACCTGGTGTGTGAGATTTTGAACTAAAGCTTCCTGGTTGGTTACTTTGGCATCTGTCTTCTGACAATATTGGCTAAAGTTAGTGGCTAACTCAGCCATAGATTTTGAAAGTTGCCCCATATTGTCAGTGACGACATTACTCAGTTTTTCTATCGCAGCTTCCCAACCAAAAGTTTTAGTCTGCTGTGGTACATAAGGGGTAGGCGGTTTAGGCCTTTCTCCTGCGTTAATGTCACTATATCGGAATCCAGGATGGTTATGATTAGGTCTATACCCTCCCCCGACATAATTGGCTTCTTCAGTACCAGCATTCTCACCTTGAGGTGCTACCTCGATTCCAGCCCCTTTTTCTACTCTTGTCATCCTCTCTTGCATCCCATCTACCTTATCATTGATAACAGAAAGTTGTTCTAAGATTTTGGTGGATGCACTATCATCAAATATATCGCCATCTTCACAGAGCTATGTCATTGCCTCCCATTGGCTATTCATCGCTATTTGCTCCATCTTCCTCTTGTGCCTCCTCGGAGATAAAGAACAAACGCTCCATTCTTTGGGCGTCTACTCTAATTTTCTCAGGTCTCTCTCAACCCATGGTAAAAGCTTGCATTAAAAGCCAAAGAGAGATGTCATGATGAGGACACTTCCTCATAGCTTCCTTGAAAGCGCTCCCAAGCTTGATCAAAACTCTCCCAGTGTTGTTGCTTAAATCCTAAGATATCTTGGCGTAACTTAAAAGTTTTTCCTAAGGGAAAATACTTATTCATGAATTTTGCAACAATTGTTCCCAAGTTGTGATTGATCCACCTCTAAAGAGAGAAGCCATTGCTTAGCTTTATCTTTCAAAGTGAAAGGAAAAGCTTAAGGCGAATGTTACCCTCCGGGATTAATTACGGTTTCACGCAGTACTAACGATTTCCAAGAAATTCGTCACGTGAACACCAGGATCCTCGCTTTTGGACTCCATGAAAAGTAGAATAATTGGTCACCATTTGAATTACATTAGGCCTGGGTGATAGACTTCCGCAGCATCTTGCGGTGCTACTATAGCGGGAATGAATTGTTCAATAGTGGGCGTTGCATAACTTTGCAAAGTACGCCTTACTCCTTGAACTAGGGCTTGGTTCTCATTATTAGCATTTGCATTCACATTATTGGCATTATTGATAACAGGATTAATAACAGGATTAGGTACCTGGTTTGGATTGACCGGATTTCCTTCCATTTCTGTTTGATTCGAATGCTCGAAATGATCGGTTGTATGTCCTTCTTCCACCCTTGCTCGCTTTCCTCAAGATTTGGATCCTCTTCTCCTTGTTTAGCCAGTTCCCTAGCTAATTTCCTATTCCTTCTCGCAAATTTTTCTATCTCAGGATTATAAGGTTCAAGCGGTTCCTTTGATTTCCGAGTAGCGTACTATAAAATAGTAAACAACAATAAAACAATTAATCACTAGTAAAGGCTAGGCCTTTAACTAACTAAGTAAAACTAAAACAGACTCAAATAAGTTTGAGAAAAGAAAACGAGATAAAACGAAGCGAGAATATTGTAAAACGATACGAGCGAAAATGAAAAGAAAACTAATTCTCGGTCGATCGAGAGCTGTTGTTCGGTCGACCGAACGCTTTTTTATTTTTTTTTCTTTTTTTTTTTTTTTTTTTTTTTTACGACCTTTGTTTTAATATCTGAGACTCTTATTCACGTAATATTCACGAATCCAGTTCCAACAAAATAAGCTATATTTTAATTTAATGACTTGAGTCCCCGGCAACGGCGCCAAAAACTTGATGGAGGTCAAGTTAAACTATTAACTCGATGCCTACTAACACACTAGCAAGAGAACTAGGTTCAATTGTAGTATAGCTAGATAGAGTCGAGGTCGATCCCACAGAGACTCGGCACAAATAAAACACAACTTTATCTTCTTAGAACTAAATTGGAAGGGCGGTCTACGACCAACTTAAATGCAATAAATAAAATAGTGACAACCACAAGACACAAAGCAGACTAAAGACTACTAAAACACGGATAATACGGTGATATTATCTAAACAAATGGTATTGATAACGCTAGTAGATTATAACTCCCCATGTGAATTAGGATGATAACGAGACAAAACAAACGTTAAAGATTAATTATTATGACTACGGAGTCATCCCCAAGGTAAATTTAGCTCGGTTAGGCCCTCTAAATCATCGTGTCTCCATTACGTGACTTCGCTTTTTAATGCCTCCATCTCATATAACTTCTGACACAATTACGAAACTAGGGATGCCGGTATAAACCGTAACCTCATCTAAGCAACATTCCTAGGGTAAGGCGTACTTCTTAGATGCCGATTCAATCTATATCCTAAGTAACAATCACTTTTGGGTTTCATGTTAAATTATGATGACAAATAATTAAGTTGATCAGGTTTAATTACTCGTTTTAATTCCAAATCGAGAATCGACGTAGTCGGTGATCATAATATTGCCCTACACATTGCCACACTCGGTCGACCGAGCGATCGCGATTCGGCGACCGAATGACACGTCTCGTCGATCGAACACGATCCAGTTGATACAGATCATGATTACTTCTTAACGTTTCTAACCTAAACACATGGGTTCGTAAATTAATCTACATCACGCAATCAATACAAATAAAACTACTCCATAATAAAATATATCGATCTATAAAAATAAAGATTGCATAATTGAATAGTCATACCTCGAAGACGCGAGAGTGACTCCCACTCTTTAATGCGCTCCTAATCGGAGAATCCGGCGAATCCACAATGAACGAACATAAAGAAAATAAAACTAAAACTCAAAATCTAAAATTGTATGAATTGTTTTGTGTTGTAGTGGTGTGTGTTCTCAACATCGTAGGTCTGCTTATTATATAGAGTTGTAGCCGACATAGGGAGAATCCAGAAGATTGACATGCATTTATCACATTAGGCTCGGGTGACCGAACCTATACGCTCGGTCGACCGAATGGCATGGCTCGGTCGACCGAGCCTCCTTCTTCACGCGTTTTCACTTCGGTTCGTCTGACTTGTTCCCCACTCCATGCTTTTGAATTGATCTGATTGATCTTTTCTTCAATGCTCCGATTTTCTTCTCTTTTATCTTGAGATCTCCCTGATTGCATGATAATTATCTTCCCGATTTATCATGATCTGCAAAATCATCATTTATCACACAATTTAATTGCTCTTTTATAATAAAAACAGCTAAATACCAATTATCATATTAATAATCACTTATCATTAAATAATACATATAAACACGTGATTAAATATGAAATATATACAATTAACTCCAATTTAAGGTTAGAATTGATGACATAACTAGGTATATTTTAACTGTCATCAAACACATAACAGACTGGATGTCCACGGCCAAAACTGAGCCCATTACCACTCGTGAATTTCCAAAGGCTTTAACAATCCTTCTGGCCTGTTATGCTCGATATTTACTCTTTGACAAGTGTCGCATGTAACCACAAATTCTTCTATTTCCCCTTTCATGATAGGCCACCAATAATATTGTTTCAACTCTTTATACATCTTGTTTTCTCCAGGATGAACTGCAAATGCTATCTTGTGGGTGTCACTCATCACAATCTACCTCAAATCACCCACATTCGGAACACATAAATTATTCAGATACCAAAGGATTCAGTATGCATATAATTCATAGACACTGGCTGGTTATGTTTTGGCCGCTCGCTTGAAATCAGCCATAACGGATCTTCATCATGTTTCTTCTGAATTTCCTCAACTATCTCGGATAGAGAAATCAATGGCACAACATAACTCACTTGTTTCCGTTGGTCTATATCTTGAGATCTCAAGTTCTTCAAATGTTCCTCAATCTGTGGTATGCTAAGAAGTTAACCTACTAGTCTTCTGCTCAAAGAATCTACCACGACATTTGTATTTCCTGGGTGGTACTGAAGTCAAGATCATAATCTTTTACAAACTCCAACCATCCTCTCTATCTCATATTCATTTTCTATTAAGTGAAGAAGTACTTAAGGTTGTGATGGTCGTGAAATGCGTGCTTTCACACCATACAAATAATGCCTCCATGTCTTCAAGGAAAAAAATACTGCTGCTAATTCAAGATCATATGTCGGATAATTTTTTTCATGATCCCTTAACAGACTTGACGTGTAAGATATAAAATTCACATTCTGAGATAACATAAAACAGAGTCCTTGACCCGAAGCATCCGTGAAAACATCATAGTTATCAAATACTTCAGGTAGGGTTAGGACTAGGTTGTGGTTAACTTATCCTTAAGGGTCTGAAATGCTTCCTCACATTCCTTGATGCCACTCATATCGTACATTTTTCTGGGTGAGTCGAGTGAGGGGTGTGTTATCTTCGAGAAATCCTCGACAAACCGGCTATAGTAGCCTGGTAAACCCAAGAAACTCCTGCTCTCTGAAGCTGTAGTCGATCTAGGCCACTTAGTCACTACTTCTATCTTTCCTTGAACCACTTTAATTCCTTCACCCAAAATTACATAACCCTAGAAAATCACTTGTTCCAGCCAAAACTCGCATTTGATGAGCTTCCCATACAACTTCTTTTCTCTTAAGGTCTTTAACACTATCCTTAGATTCTTTTCGTGTTCTTTCTCATCATTTGAGTAAATCAAAATGTAGTTGATGAAGACTATCACAAATTTGTCCTGGTATGACATAAAGACTCTCTACATAAGGTTCATAAATATTGCAGGTGTATTAGTAAGGCCAAATGGCATGACTCTTACCTTATAGTGCTCATACCTAGTCCTAAAGGCTGTCTTACGGATGTCTGATTCCTTAATCTTCAACTGATGGTAACTTAACCTCAAATAAATCTCATAAAATAGATTCTTTCCTAGAAGTTGATTAAACAAGTTATCTATCCTCGGGAGTGGATATTTGTTCTTAATGGTGAAGTTATTCAACTCTTAGTAGTCTATGCACATCCTCATATTTCCATCTTTCTCTTAACAAAAAAACAGGAGCTCCCTGCATTACTAGATCTGATGATCTTCTTATCCAACATATCCTATAACTAATCTTTCAATTCCTTTAACTCAACTGAAGCCATTCTATAAGGAGCTTTGGTAATTGGGTTTGCTCGGGGAATCAAGTCCATAACAAACTTTATGTCTATGTCCGGCATGTCACCAGGTAGGTCATCCGAAAACACATCGAGTAAGGTGGTATTCTATTACTATTGGGACCTCTTATAAATCCGACCCTTCTTAGACGTGTCTACCTCAAAGAACAATAATCTGTTGCATCCTTTCTGAATCGCTTTAACTACCTTAAGGGCTGAGATGATAGGGTAACGACTAGTCTTAATTCATGGCGTTTCCTTGATAAGTGATTGATGATTTTCCAAGGGTCTTAAAGATCACTTTCTTGTCTTTGCAGTCAAGATGAACATGGCTTCTTGACAACCAATCTATTCCCAAAATGACGTCAAAATGTAAGAAGTCCAACTCTATTAAGTCATGATCACACTTATACTTTTTGACTTGCATCTTACACCGATGTATCATCTTATCAACTTTAATAGACTTTCCTAGTGGAGTTGTGATTGAAAGAGGTTTCTTTAACTTCAAAAGGGCATCCTAAGTTGCTTAGTGTAACGCCCTAAAAGTTAGGTCTGGCGGCGCTACTTGAGTCACAAATGATTCGGTTAATTACTTAAACCATCGTCCTCGCTTGGTCTAAAAGGGCTAACTCGAGCTGATAAGACCTTTATGTCTCACACATATATGAGGGTGAATATTCTGTTAGGTCCATATAGACTAGAACTTTTGATGATACGAAAATAGTTGGTTTAGAAATCAAGTATAAGCTTGTTTAATAGTCTGACATGCGAATTGTATAGGATTAGTCAGACTTTGTTTTTGTATTCATAGTCTAATATAGTATAGACTTGAAGACAAGAAGACCAGACGACTAGAAGACCAGACTCTTGTCCAACCATCTATAAAGACTACTCAAGACAGAATCAGCGGCAAAGTAGACGAGTAAAAGTATTGTAGACCAGACGAATTAAGTGTCCATACGAACAAAGGATCTGATTAGAGACTACCAAATGCTCTCAAGTGGCTAAAAGACAAATGAAGTGATAAATTAAAAGGTGTGTAGCCATCCATCAGATCAACATTTGATCTAACGGCTACAAAATCATACAAGTGGAATAATAGCATTTGATGCTATAAAGTTATCTTCTTGAAGCCATCAAGTACAAGGCTCCAACGGTCTAAACGGGACAAATTTCAAAATATCAAAGGACAACTCAGCAATCAATCAGAGTCACTCATTCTTCAACGGTACACCTACCCTACGAAGACTATTTAAAGAGGAAGAAGGACAACTGAAGAAGGAGTTGAGAAATTTTGAAAAGAGAAGCTAAGTATCGAAATAAATCTAGCAAGTCATCTCTCAACAAGATCTTCATCTCAAATGCTTGCCAATCCAAATCTAGAAATCAAGCAGATCAACAATTGAGCAAAAACATAAACTATCCAGTGATCTACTTGAACAAGAAAGCTGCAATCAAGATCCACAAAGTCAAATCTAGCTGAAAGCTCTCATCTTTGTATCATTAATTTGATACAGCACCAACTTTACTCATCAACCAAGTTCTCAAGAAAATGGCGAACCTGTTGAAGCATCTGCGGGGTGTGAAAGAACAACGAAGAAGACATACGAGCTGTTGGAGAAAGAAAGTTCTTCGTGATTTAGCCGTGCAAGTAGACCAATGAAGCATCTGCGGGGTGTGCGGCATCTGCGGGGTCAAGGATTGGCTACTTAGAGTGTGAAGCATCTGCGGTGTTTCAAGGACACTTACCTATTGTATTAGTCTAGAGTACAATAGTAATACCTCCCAAGTCACGGGAGAAGCGGTCACGTAGGAGATTACGCCACTCCGAAGATCGATGACACCTCTTGTCTTCTTTACTTTCAAAGACTTTACGTTTAGTACTTGCATACTCTATATCACACTACTCAACATCGAAACTAAGCTCAAGGCTGACTTTGAAACATATAATTATTCCGCTGCACTTACTTCTTGATCCAGATCAGACTAGTAAAACAGACTAAAATTTTACAAATCTATTTTTCTGATCAAGTCCGGACCTTCAAGCAAGAAACTCTAAAATCGAAGAGATTTCATTCACCCCCCTCTGAACTCTCACAAGCCTTGCATTACAGACCAACATATTCTACTACTTTACCGATGTGAGATTTTACACTCAGCTACCTTAACTGACACAAACGTGTTTGAAGTGCCGGTGTCAAATAAAGCAGATACATGTAAACCTCATCATGCTCATAAGCCTCTGCATCCAAAGCAAACACTCTCGTGGGACCACCGAGCCTGATCTTTCCGGATAGTATATATGCGTGCCCGACGGTTTTTTTTTGGATAATGATTCGGTGTCCGGCGTCACACCTTTGCATAATAAACTAAAAAGTTTTCTAATTAGAAAAATACATCATTTCATAACCTTAGCCAATAGCTAAACTACTTGGACCATAGTGGAGCTTCCTTTTCAAATGCTTAGCTGCTTTTAGTAGTTCTCTAAATTATAATCCACTATCAGCAGCTTCTCCACCATTATTTGTCCCATTTTCCCACTGCTGGCGTGTGCCATATCGTTCTATCTCGCTGTTCATTTCCTTCGATTACTGTTGCCTAAGTGCATTTTTCGCTCGATCTTCTAGGGAAAGAAAAAAGGTACCCTTTTTGCATTGAATATGTTGTGTGCACATTTTCATCTTTTTTGCCCTCCTCTTTGTGGTAGTTTTTCCTGTGTTCTCATTCATTTATTGATTCAAGTTTGACAGATTACTTGAGATCTCGAATGATATATGTATTTGTATATATTTTCTCAGTGTACTTTGTCCATGTGAAGAAAGTAGGGGTTTTTTTTCTTTTCCGTAACATAATGGTTAAAATAGGAATTGAAATGAAGTACTGAAGATTTAAGCTGTCTCAACTGAAGATAAGAAAGATTGATTACAGAGACATAATTAAAAGAAAGAAAGAAAAATTAACATGAAAAAGGATTAATTAACAAAGATCATTCCCATCACTATCATCACTCAGTAACACTTATAGAATTAAATGTGCTTCCAATTTGGAGATCACTGAGCATTTGTCGAAGATCAGAAGTTTCTTCTTTCAGACGAGTATTTTCTTGAAGAACCCTGTCAAGTGATTCTGAAACATCATTCAACTTATCTCTGAGGTTTTGATTTTCATTCCTCAGCCTTAGAACCTGCGACCAGAGTTCTTCAAGCTGCTTCTGCTTCCGCATCCGTGATCTTCGAGCTGATTCTCGATTGGATATCATTCTCCTTTGCTTTCTTTCGTTGTTGATGAGTAGTGTTGTATACTGATGATCCTGATCATCAGCCTCATCAGAGGTTGTTGAGTAGTTGCTCAAGTTATATGGTGGTTGTGGAGTGGTACTGAATACTTGGAGGGTTGGTGGAGGAGAGGTATGAAATGTGCTGAATTCAAAGGTGTTTGGGTAAAAGGGTTGTTGATTCTCAGAGGTAAAGTAATGGATTCCAATGGCTTCTGATGGCATCATGCTTGATGATGATTTTAATTGTTTCTTTTGATGATGGATTTAGGAGCTTAATGGATCATAATGAATGAAGATAGAATGGCTTTTATAGGAGTAAAAAGGCTTTGTGGGATGGGGCCAAATTTAGTATATTTGGCTTACGGAAGCTGAAAATTTGCGATGCATACGTATGTAATTCATTCATGTGCTGCTTTCTCCTAGGAAACTAATACCCAAAAAAAAAAGAAAAAAAACGTCTTTCATATTGGGTAATTGTCGGGATTTTTTATTGGTTGGGGACTCCATATATATATACGGAAATGATAGTCATGCTTGCGTGTATGCCATTATCGATGATCGGATGATCTGACGCAGCTGATCGGTGTTATAATATGTATTATACACCGATCAATCTAAGCCAGATCATCCGACGCGATAACGACGCAAGGTATACTGACGCTGCTACAGAAGAGTCGCTTTCATATATATATATGGAGTCTTGAAGCAAAAGTCTCTTGTAATTGTTTATAGTGGAATACACTAAAAAGATTCATGTAATCAATGGTAATAGTTTAATTGTATTCGCATTATGTAATGACTATATATATTGACAATGTATATTTTTTCAAAATCAATAAAATCAATTTTCATTACATTTCTATTATGGTATCTGAGCGATTCGACTAACGTGTTTACCGTGTCTTGGTCAATCTTTCAAGAAGTCGATCGTATGGGTTTGGGTTTGTCACATTAATCTAAATGAACTCTCACCTCTCTACTTCTACATTTTTTCGTTGGTTTTTTTTATTGACGGGAAAATCAAAAAGTTTTTTTTATGCACTCTGTACTAGAGATAGCCTTCTTCCTTGCCTAGTATTCTTTTTAAGGTACAGGTCATCCTGCAGGAGAACCAATGGGCGTGGCGGTGTGGTAAGGCAACGGGTTTTGGTCCCGCTATTCGGAGGTTCGAATCCTTCTCCAAGTTAATAACTTTGGCGCCTAAGATAACGTCAAGTCTGTTGCGTTCCGTCGGAACACCATATTCTGTTCCAGTAGTGGCTGACTACTAACGATTCAAAAGTTATTTTCATTGAAAAAAAAACACAAAATAAACAAAATGAAGCTCTTGTCGTATCCGTTGATGGTGTAAGTGTTTATGGTCTTGTTTATGAGAACGAAACGAAATAATCCCTGAGGCAGGAGATTCAATTAATCGAGATTCCGAAGCTTTCCTTGTCATTAATATCTTACGGCAATTGTGACCTCTCGGGAGAATCGATGACTGCATTTGCAGAAAAAAAAAAAAAAAAAATAAAATTGTAATTGTCTGAATGCATTAAAAATTTACTCATTTATTCTTTATCTTATTTTTTCTAAATAAATTCTACGCTTTGCTTGCCGGAAAGTGCCGCCTTATCTCATGAAGAAAATCTTAGAATTCCCAGATGAGTATTGTTTGGCATGATGCTTGGATTCCAAATGCAGTGGTTTAATTGTGTCATGCCCAATCCTCCTATATTCCATATTTTTTTCAATATTCCCATCTTCAATTTTTTCAATTTACATTTTTCTTGGGCTATTTTTAAGCCATCTGAGCCTTGACTCCAAATCTTCAATCTCCTCATCATCATTCTCCTTCCCCTCCCCCCACCCCTCCCCCCCCCCGAAAAAAAAAAAAAACTCATGATGACAAGAAGTATGGAATCCATAAACCCTTCATTAAGATACCATCATCATCTTTTACGTTTTTTTTCTTCTTTTCTTTCTAATGATACTTTCAATATTCTTAATGAATGTATTTTGCTGTCAGCATCTCTTTTCACCCCGCAACTGCATCGGTAAATCCAATCCATCTTACTTTTTATTTCCCTCTGTAATACGCAATTGGCTTCTGTGTTGAATTGAAAAAAAAAATTAATTGGACAACATTCCAATATCTATATCGACAGCTTTCATCTTCACTCACTTGATTTTCTCTATCTTCACTCTTTATGATCTTCTAATATGCTATCTTCTTTTTTCTTTTTTTGGTTAAAATGTAAATTGTATTAACCAAGGGTATGTATAAGTACACCCTGAGAGAAATAAAAAAATGGGGTCTTACTGTCCACACCTAATTCATCCAGCAAAGCATATCCCAAATTACAAAACTTTTTTCTTAATAAAATGATTCCATGTAGTTATGTCCAATAGATACTACTGCATGGAGTCACGGGGAACTACAAAAGAGGGGTCAAAATAGTGATTCCCACATCTATGTCCAATAGATACGGATGTAGAAAACCCTACAAAAACCAAGTCCCAAAATGGGACCTACCTGAGGTTCTGGAGAATAGTGCGGATTGGGGGGTGCATTATGCCCCAGAGGCAAAATGCACCCTGCAACCTCCCAACATCACAACCTCATGTAGCACCAAACAACTACAATCTAATCTAGCTATACATGGGGACCTAATAGCTAAAACAAGTTTGTTGATAGCCATCACACCTGAACCGATTTATCCCCTCACCAAGCAGGGACAATAATGCCTAAGAATTACCCCCCCCCCCCCCCCCCACACACACACAGACTTAGCAAAGGTGAGGAATGGACCTAATCAAGTTCAAGGGCACACAAACAAAAAAATGGGCAACTCGATAGCCAACACACTGGACTGATTCAGCCCTCACCATGCAGGAAGAAAATCACGCAAAGACATTACCAACCCCCACCAAAGACAAACTTAGCAGAGAGATGGAGGATATAATCGGCCTCACAAGGCACACAGATATGCAATAAGACTTGAAAACCTAGAGCATCCCAAATAAGCTATCTAGGTGCAAAAAGAAAGTAGCCACAAGCTACTGCTCCACCCATCCCAATACCCATACATCAGCAAAATAAATACAAAAGGTTGAAATAGTGTCCTAAACCCAATCGGGTTGGACCGGATCCGATCGGGTCGGACCATTTCTACTATTTCTTTATGTTTATACATATAATATATTGCTTTCTGTTATTATATATATGTTCGTTTAACGGACCAATTACGATATTGTTATATGATGACGTCCCTAGTGTCAAACCGTGAAAGATAAATCATGATAGTGATTATGGTTGATGAGATCTCGACTCGCTTTAACAGGTTTGATACTTAAATGTCTCTAGTCGTATGTGCTATCAAACAGGACATTAATAGTACGATTAGACTAACACGTATTAGATGTCTTCTATCTTATTGAAGATGGGGATAGATCTCGTCTATCAAAGTGTATGGACACTTGGACTGAACGTGGACGTGTACTAGAGAATGCGTACGTTAGAGTGACCCACTTACTTTATTAAGTGTTGCACTATGTGGCGGTTGTGTAATTATCCTAAGACCGGAGTGATGCAGGCGCATCTGAGGCGGAGTTGTCGGATTCCATATTGGCTGCGATCAAATACATGGACAAAAGGAAGCGTTCGGACAGGCGTTAGTATTTTGGACGTAACTTTCGCTCGACATCCGCTTTGCGCGCGAGACCCCATTTCGTAAAACTCTCTCCAACGCCAACGCCACGGTGAAATGCAGACAAAATCACTGCTTTCCTTCCATTTCGCCAAGATTTTTGCACGTTTTTCACAATTTTCTTATTTTATTTACAAATTCAATAAAGATCCGATTCCGGATCCGTGATTTCAGCATCGTGATTTCCGTGCTGATTTATTTTCGTAATAAATTCTATAATTTTATATTTTTGGAAAGTATCGTATTCGTGCAGCTATAAAATCCCGGCTTGTGGGATGATTTTAGTTAGACTTGAATAATATATCAAAATTTGCCTCTCAGAGCATATTCTGAAACCCTGTTTGTGAGTTCATCTCTTTTTCGCTTCCTTGTTTGCTTTTCCTTATACACTCCGGCGTCACGGAGTCTTCATGACATCACGGTGTGGATTGTCATGGTTTGACACTATTGAGGTTTCCCCTAGTCATGTGGCGATCATGCGGTAGTGATTGAGTATGATACTGAAGAATGCATATGATTCATGTTGCTCGTCCGGAAATCGTGTATCCTATGAATAGGAGAAAATATCTGAAAGGGCATTCTTATAAGGATTATCTTACTCTCGTGAATCCTTGCAAAGTGGAAGTAAATGAGTTACTTCGAGAGAGAGTGGTATCCAGATTATAAGATACATTCATTAATGTATTACACTCGAGATACGACCATATGGATATTAGAACAGCGATATGATTATATTTACATGGTTACCGTTTCACATGAAAGGTAGTATTCATTGCATTTGACTCTTCCGATTATTGGGGGTCATGGCGTGTTGCTAGACGCTATCCATGATCGCTGGGTATGAAGGGCATTTTCGTAATTGCACTTTGTGTCTACGGCCAACATATTCGGAAGCCTATTGGGTCACACACATAAGAATATCTAGACGGATTAAAATGCGGTTATAGCGATAACCAAATAAGGGAAGTTTTATCTCGACTATAAAGTGTTATAGTGATAAATTAATCTAATGGTATTTATTTATTATGAATAAATATAATACAAGATATTAATTATGTCGATTAATTAAAATACATATTTTATTATGTATATGTCGAAATATATATATATATGTATATATGATATACATGTATTTTGCGAATTAATTAATCATAGTATTATATTAATTAATAATATTCCGGATGCCAATATTATGGCATATGGGGCGCATGTTATAAGTGTATGAGATACACTTGGAAAAGTGTGATTAATTAATAGTATTATCATATATTAATATTAGATATTAATGAGTACATATTTACACACATGTAAAATTGATTTATGGTGATACATAAAAGATATATTTAATATGAGATATTGTCAATATATATATCTTGGAATTATTTAATATAAGATATTGATTATTTAATGAGATAAATCTAGAATATATATTTTCCTTATTTTATGGGAAATTAGTTTTCTTTCTCCTCTATCCAATAAGAAGATTCTCTTAATAGGATTTGGACTACATTAGCGGCGCCACTTACACTATAAATATAGTGTAGGTGTCAAGCTCTTTTATATCACAATTACAAATCTTATTTTCTACTAGAAAATTAAGATAGCTTCCAGAGAGAGAGGTTTTGGAAAAAGAAAAGGGGCCTAGCAGCTGACTTTTTCCGATAGCAATCCAATGGTGGATTCCGGCGGGTTATTCGTGTGGATCAACGGTAGAGGCCGAACGCTTGGGCAGCTTCGTGCAGAAACTACAACCGCAGACAAAGCGATGATCTATTTTAGACCATCCATGGTAATTCTTAGTCTACTTCTTTTATACTTGTTGTTTAAACGAAGTAGATCCTGGTTAAAAAGGAAATAAATTTTAAATTCGATCCGCTGTGTTCCCACATATATTTCCTAACAATGGTTTCGGAGCGAGCTTCGAACTTAAGCAATATGCATTAGTTAAATTGCGTAGTAATTATTCTAGATGCATGATATAGATTTGCGAAATGAAAAAAAAAGGTTCGGCGGCTTTGGGTGCTCGGCCGATCGGCGGCACCCCCACCGGAAACACGCCGGCGGCGTCTGCTGTCCTCGGGCGGTCGGCATCGGCTGGTAATTTTCGTGGAACCCCGAATTTTGGTTTTATGTGTTTTGTGATTCTTTATGGTACATAAAAAATTTCTCGTTTACCTTGTTTAGTTAATGTCATGTGGCTAACCAATGATTCAAATAGTTTGGACCATTGTGATGCCACATGACATAGTATAATTGGGTTGGTTTATGGTCCACAATTAAAGACCTATGATTAACCTAGGTCTTTTCAAATTTTGTTTGGAATAAGCCTAGGTCATTTCCAAAATCAAATATTTTGGAAAAAACACAAGCCTAGGCCCTTTTCAAAATGTTGATTTTGAAACAGCACACGTTGGTGCTTTTGGTTTTTGAAACCAAAGGCATGAATCAAAAGGAAAGAAACAAACGAGACATAATTTTAATTTTGATTTAATTTCTAATAGTTCGAATTAATTAAAATTAAAAAAAAATGAAATCGGTTTAAAATTAATCGTTAATTTTTTTTCGATTAAAATAATTTAATTAATTAAATGTTAATTAGTTAATTGATTGGATAAAATTATTTAATTGATTAAACATTAATCGATTAATTAAGACGCAAGTTGATAGTTTTAGATTTTATCTTCTTCATAATTAAGATTTATTGTATGGATTAGATATTGTGTAGATATAATATGATTATATGGACCCCGATTGATCATGGACTCGACCAATATGATAGATGTGAATGATTTATTTTTCGTTGGTTTAAAAATTGTCTTAGGCCGTTATGAAGAATGTGACCTAGTTTATTTTCTGCATTTATCTCATTCCCGTTAGCTCCCCCTGCGTGCGGCGAGTGTATTAGATGAAATTAATGTAACAAGAATGGAGCGGAAGATTAAGGCCAAAGAAAAGAAGACATAGAGATTCTATTGGCGGTTGCAGCTACCTTATAATGTGACCCGCGGTTTTGTCAGTCCGTATTCAAAACCGCATTTAATCCATGATCATACCGGTTACTTTATGCATTTATTTATTTTGTGCATGTATTTATTTTATATGATACGATACATGCATAACTATGCGCGATGTAGATGAATGTGTAGGATATAGAGATAGATATATTTGATGAGACCATAATTAATTAATTAAGTGAATTAATTTAAAATTACTCCCCAACAAAAATCAAGTCGAAATATTGTCTCTCAATATTATAATGATGATGAGAGTCAGCTTTTCTATATTTCGTGTGCATTTTACCCTCTATTTGTAACAAATTCGATGTAATTTTGGGGTAGTTAAGTGGTTTTTATAGGCACGTTTCACCACGATTCGAATCATGAGACGAAAGACATTTACGTCGAAAATATCGATATTTTTGGGTGATTTGTGTGTGTTTTATTGGTATTTGTCATGCTTGGGTATGTTGTTTATTTTTATTACAGGTATGACGTGATAGAGGGCGTGACGAGAATCACAACGATACAAAAATCATAAAAAACGGAGTTCGTATGAAGAAATTGCGTGAGATTTAAGTTTGAGTGTTCGGGAAAAAAAATAAATAATTGTAATAAAATCGTGGACCAAAAACAGAATGTATCACACTTAAGGTGTGACGGTGGCTGTTTTTTTGTACCTCTTGTGTAAAGGAAAATATATAAAGCATCATCAATTCATGCGTACCTTGGGAAGGAAAGGGACCCACGCCCAATTGCTGGTAATTAATACGGCCAATGGGACGCGCTGGCCATATATTTTGACGTGGAGTTCCGGAAAATAAGAGGGTTGTAGTACTATTTAAAACTATCTGCGTCAAATTTTTACACACACTTTTACATCAAAATTTTATTTTCTACAGTAAATTTTTCCTTCCATTAGAATAGCTTATCTTTCAATTTTTCTTGAAGAACAACATCACTATATTTCTCTTTTCTTTTGCGATTGGAACACAACGAAGTGACGATTCGATTAGTGAATTGGTTCAATCTTTTTATTGGTAATTTTACTTATATTTTTATGATGCCTATTATGTCTTTCTTTATGAATTTCGGCGATTTTATTATTGTTATTATGAGTAGCTAAATTATGTGATGGAACTACGAAATTAATACCCAAACGATGATCTAGGGATGTGTAGAGCTTAAAAATTAAATCTTTTGAGTTGTTGTGCCCTAAAATTTGATCATAATGCTTGAATCAAACTGATAACTTGATTCATGATTTTACACACGAACTTTATAAATGTATTTTGAGAGGGAGTGTGCGAACTAGAAATTTAGGGTCGCCATGCACGAACTAGTCGAGTTTTTCGCAGCCTGTTCTATGGTAAGGTTTTTCTAGCTAAGCCGTGAACTCGGTGGATGCAGAGCGTCTCATAGTTCTTAATCATATTAGGTCAATTAAATCCCATAGAGGGGGCTGTTGAACCGAATATATGGTAACTAGGTTGTGGTATTAGCGCCTAGGGACCAATTTAGGATATTGCACCCGACAACACATTCATTGGAAACCATTGGTTGGTTGGTAGGTTAAGGCTCGTCCCTAGGGATTCAGTAAAGGTATTGAGAGTAGTGTTGTTGACCATAGTTTAGCTATTTCATTTACCATATATTTTAAAGTTAGCATTTTTATCATCGTAGTTATAGATTACTTCACCTATATTGTGAGCCTAAACTAAATACGAAAGTGGTTATGATACTTGACCAATTCCTCGTGGGATACAACGTACCTTGCTCGCCGCTATAGTGCTTCCGACACGGTACTCTGCTGGTTAAAGTTGGACGTCACTATTTTGGCCATCAAGTTTTCTGGCGCCGTTGCCGGAGGATCGGTCGATATCAGAAAGTCATTTGAGTATTTAGGATTAGGTCATTTTTATTTTACTGTTTTCTTGTTGTTTTGGTGATTGCCGTGTATGAATCGAAGTTCCAAAGAACCTTTACTTCCTTTGATTTCAGAAATTGAAGCATTTTCAAGGCATTAAAACAGCATGAGGAAGAAGAGATCGGTTGGGAAAGCATCGAAATCGCCATCGAAAGTTAGAATCAATCGTGAGGAATCAGAAATGATGTCAAGAAGTGGAGATCAGACGAATTTACATGCTGCAGATGAAACTGAAGATGGTTTATGCCTAGACCCGACGCTTACTCCCGAGGATTGGGAAATACAGAACTTAAATAAAGAGCCCCTTCAAAATCCGAGGGCAATTAATCTGGGACCAACTGTGGTCCAAAATCAGGGAGGTTGGCAGAACCAAGGCCGACAACAACAACAAGCCCTTCAAAATCATAACAACAATAATTGGAATTTAGTTGGTCAAATGCCTTGACCGTAACCAAATGATGCAGATGATGGCACAATTGATGATGTAGAATCAAGCTCGTAATGTGAATCCACCACCGCCGCCCCTCGCTTATGCATAAAATATTTATGCACCACCTAGGCACGTAATCAAGGTAATCGTGGAAGAATTTTGAGAGACTATGCGCACCAACTATTGGTGAGGGCATAACCCTATCTATTTTCCACCTATTCTGGCGAACAATCTGGAAATTAAACAGCATGTGTGGTACTTTCTGAGCGACAGTGCGCAATTTTGGGGTAAATCAACTGAAGACCCGAATCAATTTCTAAACCATTTCATGCAAGTGTGCAGAACAATGAAGATGAATGGAGTATCCGAGGAAGTGGTACGGATGTTGTTGTTCCCATTTACATTTAAAGTGGCCGCCAGAGCATGGTTCGAGTCACTTCCCCATGATTCCCTACACACTTGGGATCAAGTGACTTCGAAGTTTTTACTAAAGTATTGTCCCCTCTCCAGAACCTTAGACATGAAGGCCGATATTGCCAATTTCGAGCAGATAGATATGGAGAGTATGCATGAGGCATGGGATAGATTTAAAGCATTGTTGAGGAAGTGTCTGCATCATGGGTTAGAGGCATAGAATCAGGTACATCTTTTTTACCGTGGATTGCGAGAAACTGACCAGTCGAACTTGAATGCTGCATGTGGAGGTGATATGATGAGTGAGGAACCGGATATGGCATGGCGACTATAGAAAGAGTTGCAGAAAGCAACGGACAATGGAAAACTGGGAGAAGAATGTCAAGAAAGCCAATTGGCTCTGTTGACCAAGTCGTGCCGAGTGAGGAATTTATGAAGATGCAAACTGAAATGTCAGAACTAAAGAAGCAAACATGTTGGCATGGCAGAAGGAATTCAAAGGGTGTACCACTAGCGGTGGTGAACATTGGGCCACGAATAGCCCCATTAAGCAAGTTAGTCAGTTAACCACGACTCAAATGTTGAATGATCGATCTCTTGAGAATCCTTTTGGCATAAACCCCATGGATATGCACCCATTGTGCTCGAATCCCGTGATCTACCAAACTACAGATCCGAGTTTGACATCAAATTGGCAACCCATGGATGTGAACTATTTAGCCAATCAGAACATGAGGCAGAACTCTCAGAATTGGCGGGACAATCCCAATCTCACTTAGGGTAGAAATCTAGTGGTCGGGCAAGCTACTCAACAGCCAATCGCACAGCCTCAACAAAATCAATATGCACCTCAACCACTAAATACTTTTAGAAGCCTGAGGCAGCTTCAGCAAGAGGTTTATATGCATCCTAATGCACATCTATAGTATGCCCCACCACCACAGTCAGCACCACCTCCCCTGGAGCCCATACAAACTAAAAGTTCCACGGACATCTTACAGGAGCAGATTAGTAAAGACATGAAGGAGAATAATAGGGATGTGAACAAGGAATTGAAAGATATGAGAAACGCTCATGTAAACTTGCAAGCTATGGTAAGAAACTTGGAGACGCAAATAGGGCAAGTGAATCCTAAGCAAGTGAATGCCATTTTTACTAGAAGTGGAAAAGCTATGGGTAGCGATGTTGAGGTTCCCGAAGTTCAGAAGAAGGAAACAATGGAGAAGAATAAAGATAAAGATGAAGATTGGGTGGTGATCGATGAGGAGCAAGAAGAGGAGGAGATAGAGGAAGAGTTGGAGAAGCCTAGTACGGCACCAGAGAATCAAGCAGACACGACACGGGAAGGTATGACCAACTCAGGTATGAATTCTTTGAATAAACCTTTTGATTTATCTAAGTTACCTTACCTCCCTCATGGACCTACTAAGACTACTATTTCTAAAAAGCAAAACATGTTTCTTGATATTTTAAGAAAAGTTGAGATAAATATCTCACTTGTCGATGCGCTAATGAACATGCCATCATATATTAAATTTTTAAAAGGGATTTTGTCGAATAAAGCTAAAATGGAGAAAATTATTTGCTTAAATGAGGAGTGTTATGCCATTTTTCAGAATAAGTTGCCCCCTAAGTTGAAAGATCCGGGTAGTTTTTCCATTCCTTGCACTATAGGCTGGATGTTATTTCCTAAGGTGTTGTGTGACTTAGGTTCAAGTGTAAGCCTGATGCCTAGGATGATTTTTGAGAGTTTGGGGGTAGGTGAGCTAAAACGAACTAATATGACCCTACAGATGGCGGATAGGTCGATTAGGCGCCCCATGGGAGTTGTAGAAGATGTTTTTGTTCAAGTAGGTAAACTGGTCTTTCCAGTTGATTTCGTAGTGTTGGCCATGGAGGAAGATAGTCAGACCCCAAGTTTATTAGGAAGACCATTTTTGGCCACGGGTAGGACTTTACTTGATGTGCAGAAATGGGAGATTACCATGAGAGCGGGTGATGAGACTGTGACCTTCAATGTCTACAAGATTATTAAGCACCCGGGAAATGATTGGGGTAGCTATGAGGAAGTCCAAAGGCTAGAATTTTTTGAGGAAACCCCTATGAGTTATGAGGCACCCAACGGGGGAGTGAGTAGTTAGAGTGTCCCTAGGATGGAGGTTGAGCTGAATGTAAAATTTGGGGGATACGAGTCTTGCCGAAGACTATAAACTGGGCAACCTATCTTGTTTTTTAAATTCAATAAGTCGAGCTAACGACAATAAACACAAGCGCTTATGAGAGGCAACCCACATTTTTTTTCTTTAGGTTTCTAGGTTTGTTTTTTAGGAGTGTGATGAAAATTTGACCTCGCATTTCGAATTCCGTTTCATGCTTTGTGATAATCCATATTTTATATGCTTTATACATCTCCATACTTGTGCTCACTTAAGGTTTTGGCCTTTGGTCATAGCAGAATCTTTGTTTCTTTGATGTGATTCCACAGGTACCCTGGGAGATACATTGGCGGTTAACATTTTGCATGGTTGCGTCCTGTTGCCGGTTCAGCTAAGTCTTTCTTTCTTCCACTTTATCACTCATGCACTGAGGACGGTGTTCGGTTTTAAGTGGGGGGTGGTGGACTAAGCTTCACTTTAATACCATGTGCTTTAATTTTATGCATCGAATATGTTATATGCTTGGTGTTTGGTCCTCATTGAGTCAGAATTGAGCCATTCTTAAAATTTCTCATGACTTTGATGTTGCGAATTATATGTGAATTCATGGTATTCATTGGTTAACTATTAGTCAATGGTTTAATGCATGCTAGTCAAACCTCTATCTTGTTGTGGAAATGGAATTTTTATGCACATACTAGCTTTGCTTTCATGATTTGTGGTTGATTAGTGAATGATTATAGATGACTTAGACATTAATCTGTTACCCTGAACTTATCCCATAAACTTCGAGGCAAAATAGAAAGGTCAATCTTGGTAGACTAAGGGATGACGGTTCTGGCATTTCTTTGACCCGACCAGAGCCAAATAGCCGAACATGTACATAATTTCCCCAGAAACCCCTCTAAGCCTTTGTAGGGTGGTTAGACCTCTACCCGAACTTAGACATTCGTTAATTAGCCAATAATTACCGACCCTTAGCCTTTATTTGTGGTCTACATTTCTTTGGCACCCTACGAGTGAGTTTTAATCTTATTATGGGAACACTTGCTAGCACAAGTGTGGGGTGGTGAAGATGTGTATCCGAGTATGGTGTTGGTGGATCTTTGATATTACGAATGAGAAGGGGTGGCAAAGTGTTGGTGTTTGGTTCAAGAAGAAAAAATAAACAATCAAAAGAAAAAAGAAAAAAATTGAATAAAGTTGAGTCAAGAAATGTGAAGGAGAGTTTTCAAGTTAATATTTCCAATGTAATACATGGCGATGGGATGAAGTAAATTGGAGTGGGTGTTCTAGAATTCTTGGTTAGCTTGTTTTTGGTAACAACTATTTTTGCAAGCTATCTTGGAGTTTTATCTTGGTGGCCACCGTTTTTGCATCTTACTCCTGTTTATGATACGGTGTTGGAAGGAGGTGAGCTATGAGTTAAGTGTAAGACGTTTTGATTAGACTCACTCGTTTTTCTCTTTCGATATTCCTTTATTCCTTTCGTTTAGCCCCGTCCCTAGCCTAACATTACAACCGTGCAAGTCCTGCCTGACCTTATGTTCAGGGTCAATTTGTAGTGTTTTTAATGATATATTTTACATCAATTTCCCCCATATATGGATGTTTTTCATAGAAATCGAGCTTATAATCGATTAATTGAGTAAATAGTGTTTTTAATAGGTTAATTGCAAAATGTAACGATTTATGTGCTTAAATTGTGATTTTATGTTATTTTGGGATTGTGTTACGCTTTGGTATATTTTCCTATGTTATAGATACATATTTTGGCATGCAAGAGGATTAAATGATGAGGTTTTGCATGGAAGAGAAGTGAAATGGAAGGAAGATGGAGATAAAGCTTGGAATGAAGCTTTCAAGCAGCCGAACTTCCGATGCAGTTATTGATATGATATACACTGATTTGACTCTCGACCTCAAGAGAAGATTTGTAGGGCTTGAAGAGAGGATTCTACAGGATTTTGAATCACTTCATTCCGACTTATGAGGCCCGAGATATGAGCGTTACAAGTTTGGATGCTGTTATGAAACTAGTGGAAAATCCCGAAACGACTGTAATACGACGGGCTAATCAAAAAGGCGTTTTCTGAAGAAGAGTCCTTAATGAAAGTTGTATAGTTTTCCGAGAGATTTTTTATGACATTCGGATCATAATTTTTGGAGGTCTACAACTTAAGATATGAATTTTAGAAGTTTCATTCCTAAATCCAAAATTGATACAGAGCCTTCAGCCGACATAATGCAATTTCCTTAATTAAATAGGAATTCTCCCAGCCGCATAATTTACAAAGCAGCCGCCTTACTTCATATATATATATATATATATATATATATATATATATATATATATATATATATATATATATGCATCCAACCCTAATTAATACAATTATTCCAGCTGCATAAAATCAGAGAGCAGCGGCAACTTGGCAGTCCAAGGCCGGTCACCCGAGCCTTGTGCTCGGGTGATCCGGGTTAGATTAGATGTAGTTTTTTTCTTCCGTTCGTTGATTCATGGATCAATCCGTTGTATAAACCATGTGAGTTTATTTTAATTTATTCAATTTCTATGTTCGTTTTTCATAATCTTTAATTTATGTTGTATCTTTCTATTCGATTCATGATGCTATTATGTGAACCATATCGAAAGATTGTTTACTAATTGGTATGTTTACAACATACGGAAGTTGAGTAACGTTAGATCACCATAGAAAGATAGGATTTTTAGCCGTTAATGATGACAAATTAATTGGTTAATTATCTAGGTTGTTAGATTCTAAAATACGAGAGTTAACCTGAATCTACACCTTCGTTTTGTTTGAATATCGGTCTCAACATTCGAGATAGGAGAGATTGATAAATTGAATTCACTACGAGAGTAGGATTTCATAGCTTGAGAAATAGATTCACTAAGGAATTAGGGATTTGTATCTCGTGTAAAGGTGAAACCACAATTTGAATTAAAATCATGAGATGAAATAGGATTGAAATCACTTGGTTTGTGCACTGTTTGATCCCATGTATCTTTAGTTTAGTTTAGGTTGTGTTATTTTATTTCGTAGGTTAGATTTATTTTAATTGCTCTTTCGTTTATTTTATTTGTTCTTTCGTTTATTCGTTTTTCCTAAGTAACAATTGAAAGGAATTAGTGAAATTAGATTCAACATCCCAATTCCCTGGAGGTCGATACCCGTACTTATCCAACTTTACTAGCAACTACCCGGTATTCGGCCGGTTAGGAGGTAGTTTTGCATGGTAGTATAGGTTTATAAATTTTCTTTGTTTTATTGATGCAAAATCTCCGCAACAAAAGTGGCGCCGTTGCCGGGGAATAGGTGTCATGTTGAATCTAGTTGAGTTAGTTCTTTGATTTTGTTACGCTTTTTTTTCGCTTTCAATAAAAGTAGCGTCGAATAGATTGAGAGTTTTTATTTTGCCGTGTTTCATGACCGTAGGTTAAGAATGTGCAAAAGTTTTTACTCAATTTGTTTTACGTGAATCATGTGTTTATGTGTTATCTAATCTAACTCCTGTGCTGAAATTTGTCTGTAGGTCATGTGTCTGCGGCTTTGTGATGTTTTGAATTATGAGTTTCTAGGGTTTGGCTGTGTTTTGCTCACTGGTTTTTGTTGCATATTGGTTGTGTGGACGAGCGCTCAAGGTAGTGAACGCCCGTCCCAGCCTCATGAGTCAGGTGAACGAAGCGCCTGGTCTGTTGAACGGCCGCCCAATGTCGAATTTCCAGAGAACGCTGTCTGAGGGATTGAACGCTGCTCGTAAGGTTGACGAGCGCCCAACTCAAGGCCCAGTTCCGGATTTCTTCTAAATTTGATTTTTAATGCTTTATTTAGTATGGATTGCTTTCATACGAGCTTCGTGGCTTATTCCGCTTTCCGTAGATGTCCCGAATATACATGTTTTTATTTTTCCATCTATGAATCCATGTTAAGTAATTGATCAATTTTTATATACTTGATTCATCAATGCATGTTATAGTTAATGTCGGTTCTCGTATACTATAAATCGCTTGTGTTTTAGTTAGTAGCTAATGTCGGTTTCCGTATGCTACATATCATGTGATGAATCTTTTAAGCTTTGAGACTTATGTGCTTCCTTGTTATTTTTATAACTCATTTGGGTAGTAACTGTCGGTTTTCCGTTGCTACGATGGAAACCTTATGAGTTATATCTGCTTAGTATAGCTAATCGTTGGTTTCCATAATGCTATCACCTTTGACGAAGTCTTAAAGCGCCGTCTACACCGCATGTAATGAACAAGATCATCGCTGCTTATCGTAACTTTGTCATTATTTGGTAGACGCTTATTTTATACATGTCGTGTTGCAAATGAGTGGGCTAGTTTTCTTTCTTTTATTTTCTTTTATTTTTGCATATCATTTAGATGCATATCATTTAGTTGCATGTCATCTAGTTGCATTGTTTTTCTATTTTTCTTTTATTTTTCCTGAGTGTAGTTAACTGTCGGTTTCCGTAATACTACCTCGTTTTTATTTTAGTTTCTGCATAGGCCGTAGTCACTGTAGGGTTGTCCTCCAAACTCGCTCAGCCTGAGCCTGTCAGAATTTATTTTTATTTATTTTATTTTTAGGATTGCATATCATGTAGATTGCATTGTAGTATATTTTCATATAGTTGCACCTAGCCTACTCACTTTGTAGTATTTCATGTATAGTATTCAATCTTTAGTTGAGCTTAAATTTGAAATATCTCTATATCTCTTTTCCATGTGCTTTATATATGTGATCTTTTCTTTTTCCCGTAGACTCTTTTTGCACTAATAAAGTCTCAGAGGATATTTTTGATAGCTATTGCGCACTTTAAAGATGTATTCATTTGTCCCGTGATGCTCCACGCTTCATCGAGCTATGCAAGCAATCCTGGTTCTTGTTGGTTCCTCCGCACTGCCAAAGATCCAATCGCCTAAGTACTTTACCTTTTCTTTATTTCTGCACAACTTGAGGACAAGTTGCAATCTAAGTGTGGGGAGAGAGGATGGTTTATATGTATCTATGAGTCGCTTGCTCAATTTCTCGTTATACTTCTATAAAAAAGTGCTAAATTTTCAAAAATTTTGTTTAAGTCCTGAGTAACATTTCACCGGCATGCTAGTTTTATAATCTGCACCTTTAGTTGTTATCGATGAGTCATATCATGTTCTTCGAATAGGTTTAGTAAGTCGATGCTCACTTGAACTTCATTTCACGAACCTATTAGATGAAGAGCCAAATATAGAATAGTTTCCGGTTAGTTAAAGGAAAGTTAATTCTTGATACTGAGATAACACTTATTTAGCATTAATGAAAGTTAAGAACTTGTGCTATACTCACGCTAGAATCTCAAGACCTTAGTGTTCTTGAGAACTTTGAGAGTCTTGAATGTGTTAGAAATATATTTGACCGAGAGTTTCCAAAGAGTTTGAAAAATATAAAAATATATATATCTATAAATAATAAATGAATAGAATTTCTTTATGGGAATTTTGTTTGTAACTATCACCTCGAGTCCATTTGGATACCGCCCCAATTGGGGAGTGTGGTTTACCATGGACAAGTAAGGATTGAGTGATCTCGGGGTGACTCCTCTAATGTAGGGGAGTGTGTTATACTTTTGAGACGCGACGATAGGAAATATAAAATATACGTTTTTTTTTGGAATTCTAAGTCAAGTTGATCTAAACCCAAGTAGAGACCGAAAAGTATTTTCTTGGTACTAAGTAAAGGAATTTAGTTGTGAGTTAGTTACTATGTTCTTGGTAATTAGTTTTTGTTAGGTAAGTCTTGTAGATAGAATGAAGTTTTCGCTTAGTTGATCGGATAATTGTTAGTGCTTGATGTATTATATCAAGAGAGGATCGGTGGAAGTTTAGTAGGTTCTGCACACACATCACCGAGTGAGGTCGATTTGCTTTGAATACTAGCTTGTCATGATTTTGACTATATCTCGTGTCGTTATGTGGATTCTTGATGGTATGTTCTTGTTTTGTTTTACTCGGGACGAGCAAAAGATAAGTGTGGGGGAGTTGTTCAGGGTCAATTTGTAGTGTTTTTAATGATATATTTTACATCAATTTCCCCCGTATATGGATGTTTTTCATAGAAATCGAGCTTATAATCGATTAATTGAGTAAATAGTGTTTTTAATAGGTTAATTGCAAAATGTAACGATTTATGTGCTTAAATTGTGATTTTATGTTATTTTGGGATTGTGTTACGCTTTGGTATATTTTCCTATGTTATAGATACATATTTTGGCATGCAAGAGGATTAAATGATGAGGTTTTGCATGGAAGAGAAGTGAAATGGAAGGAAGATGGAGATAAAGCTTGGAATGAAGCTTTCAAGCAGCCGAACTTCCGATGCAGTTCTTGATATGATATACACTGATTTGACTCTCGACCTCAAGAGAAGATTTGTAGGGCTTGAAGAGAGGATTCTACAGGATTTTGAATCACTTCATTCCGACTTATGAGGCCCGAGATATGAGCGTTACAAGTTTGGATGCTGTTGCGGAAACTAGTGGAAAATCCCGAAAACGACTCGTAATACGACGGGCTAATCAAAAAGGCGTTTTCTGAAGAAGAGTCCTTAATGAAAGTTGTAGATTTTTCCGAGAGATTTTTTATGACATTCGGATCATAATTTTTGGAGGTCTACAACTTAAGATATGAATTTTAGAAGTTTCATTCCTAAATCCAAAATTGATACAGAGCCTTCAGCCGACATAATGCAATTTCCTTAATTAAAAAGGAATTCTCCCAGCCGCATAATTTACAAAGCAGCCGCCTTACTTCATATATATATATATATATATATATATATATATATATATATGCATCCAACCCTAATTAATACAATTATTCCAGCTGCATAAAATCAGAGAGCAGCGGCAACTTGGCAGTCCAAGGCCGGTCACCCGAGCCTTGTGCTCGGGTGATCCGGGTTATTAGAGATGTAGTTTTTTCTTCCGTTCGTTGATTCATGGATCAATCCGTTGTATAAACCATGTGAGTTTATTTTAATTTATTCAATTTCTATGTTCGTTTTTCATGATCTTTAATTTATGTTGTATCTTTCTATTCGATTCATGATGCTATTATGTGAACCATATCGAAAGATTGTTTACTAATTGGTATGTTTACAACATACGGAAGTTGAGTAACGTTAGATCACCATAGAAAGATAGGATTTTTAGCCGTTAATGATGACAAATTAATTGGTTAATTATCTAGGTTGTTAGATTCTAAAATACGAGAGTTAACCTGAATCTACACCTTCGTTTTGTTTGAATATCGGTCTCAACATTCGAGAGAGGAGAGATTGATAAATTGAATTCACTACGAGAGTAGGATTTCATAGCTTGAGAAATAGATTCACTAAGGAATTAGGGATTTGTATCTCGTGTAAAGGTGAAACCACAATTTGAATTAAAATCATGAGATGAAATAGGATTGAAATCACTTGGTTTGTGCACTGTTTGATCCCATGTATCTTTAGTTTAGTTTAGGTTGTGTTATTTTATTTCGTAGGTTAGATTTATTTTAATTGCTCTTTCGTTTATTTTATTTGTTCTTTCGTTTATTCGTTTTTCCTAAGTAACAATTGAAAGGAATTAGTGAAATTAGATTCAACATCCCAATTCCCTGAGGATCGATACCCGTACTTATCCAACTTTACTAGCAACTACCCGGTATTCGGCCGGTTAGGAGGTAGTTTTGCATGGTAGTATAGGTTTATAAATTTTCTTTTGTTTTATTGATGCAAAATCTCCGCAACACCTTAGTTAGCCTTGACTTGACCTCGATTAGTGGAGATGATTATTAAGTATAAGCCTATGGTGTAACGCCATTAGTCATGCATTTATAATCTTAGCCGGTTGATCGTGATTAATGATTGAGAAGCTATACACATACATTGCGTTTCCATGATAAGATAAGTTTTTGGCTCGTGTTTATTCGCTTGTTGACTAGTTTTTACTCATTAGATATTTGGTTTCCCATATGATTGCAACGTTGACATCATGATTTATTTTTGAATCGCTTGATTTGCTCGAGGGCGAGCAAACGCTAAGTGGGGGTAGTTGATTAGAGTCAGCTTTGCTATAATTTTGTGTGCATTTTACCCCATATTTGTCACATATTCGATGTAATTTTGTGGTAGTTAAGTGGTTTTTATAGGCACGTTTCACCACGATTCGAATCATGAGACGAAAGACGTTTACGTCGAAATCTCGATATTTTTTGGTGATTTGTGTGTGTTTTATTGGTATTTACCACGCTTGGGTATGTTGTTTATTTTTATATAGGTATGGCGTGATAGAGGGCGTGACGAGAATCACAACGGTACAAAAATCATCAAAAACGGAGTTCGTATGAAGAAATTGTGTGAGATTCAAGTTTGAGTGTTCGGGAAGAAAATAAATAATTGTAATAAAATCGCAGACCGAAAACAGAATGTATCACACTTAAGGTATAACGGTGGCTGTTTTTCGTACCTCTTGTGTAAAGAAAAATATATAAAGCATCATCAATTCATGCGTACATTGGGAAGGAAAGGGACCCACGCCCAATTGCTGGTAATTAATGCGGCCAATGGACGCGCTGGCCATATATTTTGACGTGGAGTTCCGGAAAAATAAGAGGGTTGTAGTACTATTTAAAAACTATTTAGGTCGAAATTTTACACACAGTATTCACATCAAAATTTTATTTTCTCTGCAGTAAATTTTTCCTTCCATTAGAATAGCTTATCTTTCTATTTTTCTGCAATTTTTCTTGAAGAACAACATCACTATATTTTTCTTTTCTTTTGCGATTGGAACACAACGAAGTGACGATTCAATTAGTGAATTGGTTCAATCTTTTTATTGGTAATTTTACTTATATTTTTATGATGCCTATTATGTCTTTCTTTATGAATTTCGATGATTTTATTATTGTTATTATGAGTAGCTAAATATCTGATAACTAAATTATGTGATGGAACTACGAAATTAATGCCCAAACGATGATCTAGGGATGGGCAGAGCTTAAAAATTAAATCTTTTGAGTTGTTGTGTCCTAAAATTTGATCTTAATGCTTGAATTAAACTGATCACTTGATTCATGATTTTACACATGAACTTTATAAATGTATTTTGCGAGGGAGTGTGCGAACTAGAATTTTAGGGTTGCCATGCACGAACTAGTCGAGTTTTTCACAGCTTGTTCCTTGGTAAGGTTTTTCTTGCTAAGCCATGAACTCGGTGGATGCGGAGCGTCTCATAGTTCTTAATCATATTAGGTCAATTAAATCCCATAGAGAGGACCGTTGAACCGAATATAGGGTAACTAGGTTGTGGTATTAGCGCCTAGGGACCAATTTAGGATATTGCACCCACAACACATTCATTAGAAACCATTGGTTGGTTGGTAGGTTAAGTCTCGTCCCTAGTGATTCGGTAAAGGTATTGAGAGTAGTGTTCTTGGTCATAGTTTAGCTATTTCGTTTACCATATATTTTAAAGTTAGCATTTTTATCATCCTAGTTATAGATTACTTCACCTATATTGTGCGCCTAAACTAAATACGAAATTAATTGTGATACTTGACCAATTCCTCGTGGGATACGACCTTGCTCGCCGCTATAGTGCTTTCGACCCGATACTCTGCCGGTTAAAGTTGGACGTCACTATTTTGGCCATCAAATGACGGTGAAGTGCCCTTGTTCGGATCCAACTGATCGGCCCACATCGGGAGTTGACCTACCTCGGTATTCTTGAGATATGATCGTATGAGATCTCACGAATATTTTGTTGTGACTTGACTAAAGTTTTGCGGTGATTGGCCCACGTCAGGACCGTCTAATTTTAGTAACAAGGTGTTGGCTATCACATAGTGATGTGAAGCGTGAAAGAGTTGACTAGTCAACCACCAAGAGTCACATAGATATGTGATTGGTAAAGTGTTACCTACTTGTCGAATATCTCGGTTGATCGGCCTACGTCAAGAATCGGGATAACTAGATGAGATCTTGGTCACTAAAGAATTTTGAAAAATTCTTGAAAGCCAATTGAGAGTAGTTGACTAGTGAGAGCAAAATCATAAACCAAAAGACCATTTTTGATTTTGCATTTATAAACAACAACACCCTTTTATCTTTATTTTTATGTTGTAGTTTTAGCAAGCTTTCATTTATGTTTTAATCCTCGATTGATAAAACCAAATTATGATTGTTACATTTTGAGAAACGTTCTCAAGTATGGTTAAGTAATTTTAATCCTCTTAAAATAAGCAATGACACGAGCAACTTCGTTGTAGTAGTTAAAGACAATGAGACTACATATTTGATGCTGTGCTCTAAGACTTTACTTATTAATCAAAACGGAAACTCATGATATGATTACATCACTTGAAATGAGTTTCAACGAATTAATCATAAATTGGATACGACGATATCCAACGGGTCATTCTATCATACGATGACAGTTAATTCAAACATTAGATGTATTGAATGTGAATAACCACAACGAATTTTGGAAAATGTTGTTTTCAAAATTGTAAGATTTAAGTATCGACTTAATTCTTTATCATTGGTTCAAGGTTAATTAAATAGTTTATGTTTTGAAAATAATTCAAAAGGTTAATAAACCATTTAACAAACTTTGGATTTTCTTTATGAAAGAAAAATTAAGGACACAATTCTTGTGATTTTTCTTAAGTCTTATGAAGATGAAACTAAGAAAAATTTACAAGTGCTTAAGGGATTAAAAGGAAAGTTAGGGAATTTGCTTAATAGAGAGCTTATCGAAGTCTCAATTCTAAGTAAGTAAGTTGAGATAAATCTATCTAAGCTCAAGTCGAACCTCAGATATATGATATCTTACGAGTATGACTCCGTCAGAAAGATTAAATATGGAATAGATTAAAAGATATGGAAAGTGAAGCAAATGTTGCAACATTCCCTTTATGATATCCTGAATCTGGTAAAACTGATAAAGGAACTATATAAATGTTATCATGTTCCGGTTCTTATGAATAACAAATTTTTTAGTTAACTGTTAGGATTTAATGGATAAATTCAATTGTAAGGAATAAAAACGTTATTCCGATAAAGTTGAACAGTTATCAAATCTAACATACTGGATTACTGTCACTATATAGATGATATAAGGTGATGAAATCTCAATCAAATATTTATATGGCTGTTATCTTTAATATTTTGTGATTGTTATAGACATAGTCTCTCTGGAAGAGAAACGTGTAATCAAATGTCATTCTGATTATGTCTGAACCATGTGATTATGAATCATATGAATACGTATCTTATCCAAAGATGACTAAAAATCCCTTTTTATGAAAATGGTAGTAAACTCTGGAAAATTGCCTTAAGCCTGAACATACTGATGTTTGTTGGCCTATGACAATTAATGCCACAAGTGATATTATTATTATTTATTACTCTCTATGACTAATTTTAGAAATAGTCAAGCGTACTCAGTGAAGTACGAAATTCGGAAAGTATGAAAAGTTTAAACTAGTACGAATATGAGATTGATAAATAACTTAGGAATTAATCTTCAATTGGATTGAAGAAATTAATGCCTGAAGGGTGTTTCAGAAGCTGTCTGAAAAGGGAATTAGATTCTCCCCTGAAGGATACCATTTTGTGACATGAAATAAGATTGTGTTTCTAAAATGCAAATAGCACTTTATACGATAAAGATGCGTCGTAAGCCATACGAAGTATCCCTTACATGTTTTGGGATAGTGCCCTCATTCGAGACATATACTTAACCAAGTTCCAAAAATAAGGATGAATAAGTTCCATATCAGATATGGAAGGCGGTAACCACGAATCCATCTTAACCGATGATCTAGGGTTGTCGTGATTCTAGCAAGCAAGCAGTGTCTGAAAGGCTTGGAGCCTAGTACGATATATGCAACTTTGTGGGAGCCTAGTACGACATATGCAACTTTGTTTTCTTATTGTTCATTGTTGGTCAATGACCACCCTTATGTTTCTTCTTAATTAGGTTAGAATCGTTTATACTTATAGTTGCATTGTCTCTGTGGGATCGACCTTGACTCGCATTTACTATACTACGATGTACCTAGTATTCTTTCTAGTAATATCGATGATAGTGACTTACACGCGATCACATCATCATCTTAACAATAAAATGAATGGGATACTGCCACAACTTGTTCCCAAGAATTTGACTGAATCAAATTCTAAGAATATAGTCCACTTTTCTAATTCAGAGAATCTTTGGCTCGTCAATTTTTGACTTTAGATAACACACCAATGTTGTTCCCAACTGTTGCAGTGTTACCTTGCATTAACACTAACGTTTACTACTTTACCAATATTGATTCTCCATTCTACAAAAGACTCATCAATATTCTGGTCAAGCCCACACATTTCAAACATGTGGCTTTTAATGACCTTGGAGTTTGCGTTAATCCACCAGTGGATTTAAGCATCTGTCATTGGCTTTAAGCTAAGACCCTTCCGTTTCGAATGAATTCAAGCTCATTTGTTCGGCAAGAAAGTTTCAAAGCATCACCTCTTGTAATCATCCTACTTTCCATGGAGTTAAGCAAGGCTAAATGGTGAGAGAGTTCCGGGCATCACCCCTATTGAACTATCTGCTTCTCAGGGAATTATCCCTAGACCACTTGGCTTTGCCTAGAAAGATAAACTTTCTCATTCATTCGACTATTTTCCTTTTAGATCCATTTACTCCCACTGGGCTTGAGACACTCAGGCGGTTCTACAAGAGTGTGAACAGACATGTAGTACCAAAACTCCATTTTCAGGATTTATGGATTTAAATCAACCTCTTTTATCAGAATCCTATTCAGTCCTTGCAAAATACCATATGTTATCAATTACCCCCCAGTAGACTGTTAAGTCTGCATAATCACAGCGGGTCAAAGGTTAAACCACACTCCCACTGCATTATGGTGGATTGTTATTCTGATATAGTATAGTAGTTGTAGGAAATATTAATCTTATCTATGTCACTTATGTAAAATGACATATTAATTGTATTATATAAACAATTAATATGTCATAAACAATTAATGTCATAAAGTAACCCTACTTTGTCCTATTATGTAATAGCCGACTCTAGAAATTAATACTAGCCGACTCTAGTAACTTTTACTTTACTAGCTAGGACCTTCCCATACTTGCTTGTATCTATTTATACCCATTCTTTAAACATGAATAAACAAGTTAAAGTTTACTCAAGTATTATTACTTTCTCAAACTCTCTTCATGGTATCAGAGCCATAATCGTCCTTAATCCGCTGCAAAATCTCTTATCTTTTCAAGAATGTCTTCTTTATCCGAAACTTCTTCACCCTCAGTAGAGTCCCAGCAGCCTCAGCAGACTGGGGTCACTGAAAACTCGTCATTTACGAATCATAGACTTGGTGGCAACAACTACATACTATGGTCAAGGTCTATGAAGATGTATATCTCTGGCCAGAGCAAGATGGGATACCTATCTGGCTCCAAACCCCCCCTCGCCGGCCCGACCCCAAGTTTGAAGCATAGGACAGAAAATAACCAAGTCATGACCATCCTCACGAGGTCAATGACAAAAGAGATCAATGAGAACTTCATGATGTATGATACTGCAAAAGAAATCTGGGACAATGCTAGAGACCTTTACTAAAAAAAGGACAATACATCTGAGGTCTATGATCTTGAAGCTCAAATCCAAAATTGCAGGCAAGGAGATCTGTCTGTAACTCTGTACTTCAACCAACTATCTAAGGCATGGCAACACCTAGATATGTTGGAAATTCACCCATGGAAGGATGTAGAGGATGCTGCCTTATACAAAAATATCATTGAGAAGAAGAGGGTATTCAAGTTCCTTACAGGACTAAACTCATCCCTTGATGATGTTAGAGGTAGAGTTCTTGCTACTAAACCTCTCCCCATCCTCAAATCTATGTTTGCTGAAGTCAAACATGAGGAAAGAAGGAGGAAAGTAATGCTGCAAAGCAACCCTGCTGATCACCCTACTGATAGCTCACAATGTTGGTGGTCGGAAAGCTCTTTGAGGTTCTTGAGACTTACAGGAAACCTACCGAGAAGACAGGAAAGTTGTTCTGTGACCACTGCAAACGCACAAATCACACCAAGGACACTTGCTGGAAACTACATGGTAAGCCTAATTCCTTTAAACCCTCCGAACCAACCAGGGAGAGTCAGGGCAGTCATGTGAGTGAAGAAGGGAACAAAGATACCATGTTGGATGCTCAGTTTGCTGCCTTCAAAGCCTTCATTGCTCAACAAAAGGAAGGTAGTTCTATCACTGACATAGCTACTCATGCTAAAACAGGTATATTCCACTCACCTCTCAGTAATGATACTTGGATTGTTGATTCTGGGGCTTCATCCATTATGACTGGTAAAAAGAGTCTCATATCTCAGTTTAGGCCCTGTCATCAAACCCACAATATTAGGATTGATGATGGATCTATTTCATGTGCACAAGGTTTTGGAAATGTTAAACTTACTGATAAGATATACCTTCAGGATGTCCTATTTGTTCCAAAATTAGACTGTAACCTTATATCTGTCAGTAGACTCACTAAAGACCTAAATTGGACGGTCTTGTTTAATGACAATCAGTGTATTTTCCAGGATCTTTCTTCACATGAAGTGATTGGGAGAGCTAAAGCCTGCTTAGGACTGTTTATGGTCAACCTTGCTGAAGACAGAAGATTGAGGACTGAAACTGCCTCAGCAGCCTGCAGCCAAACCTTAGACAATATCATGTTATGGCATTATAGACTAGGTCATCCAAGTTTTGGTTATTTAAAGTCTTTATTTCCTGAATTGTTTAAAGGATGTAACCTCAGTAACCTTCAATGTGATATTTGTCAGTTTGCTAAACTTACTAAGCCTGTGTATACCAAATCACCTTACTTACCCTCCACACCTTTCACTCTGATTCATAGTTATGTATGGGGTCCCTCAAGAGTTAAAAGTATAATAGGAAAGAGGTGGTTTGTCACCTTCATAGATGACCACACCAGGATCACATGGCTGTTTTTGATGAAAGATAAATCTGAAGTTGGAACCATCTTCCAAGAGTTCTATAACATGGTATCCACTCAATTTGACACTAAGATTAAAATCTTAAAAACATATAATGCCCTGGAATACTATGAGTCCAACCTCAGCACCTTCCTGAATGATAATTGTTCACACCAGTAGCTGTGTAGAGACTCCTCAGCAAAATGGGGTTGCGGAGAGGAAGAACATGCACTTACTGGAGATGGCTAGATCAGTCATGTTCACCACACATGTGCTTAAATATATGTGGGGTGAAGCTATATTAACTGCCACATACATGATCAACAGATTACCCAGCAGAGTGTTAGGATTCAAGACTCCCATTCAAACCCTGCTAACAACTCATCCCTGTCCTCATCTCATTGCTGACTTGCCTCCAAAGATCTTTGGATGTACTGTGTTTGTCTATATTCATGCCCAACACAAAAGTAAACTTGATCCCAAAGCTCATAAGTGCATCTTCCTAGGCTATGCCAAAGATAGAAAGGGTTACAAGTGTTATTCTCCCACTGACAAAAGATTTTACAATTTTATGGATGTAAAATTCTTTGAAAAAACCCCATACTGCAGCAAACCTACTGAGACAGTCACAGATGGCAACCTTATTGAAATTGAGCTCACTCCAATCCCTCAACCAACTCCTCAGTAGACTCCTGATACTCATCAGCCTACCGCACCTCAATAGATTCATGAGCCCCAAAGATCTCATCAACCTCAAAGAGCCTCATCGAGCCTCTTCAACCACAAAGAGCTCATCGAGCCTCATCGAACCTCAAAGCACTGAGCCTCTCTTGAACCTCTGCAGCCTCTCGAGCCCTCATCGACCACGCTCATTCCATCGATATTGATGATGCACCCATTGTTTGTCCGAAAGGGAAAGAGATCATGCACTAATCACTCTATTCATACTTATGTGTCTTATGATCACTTGTCACCTTCTTTTGTTATGTTTACACAGGACTTGGATTCTCACTCCATTCCTAAGAATATACAGGAAGCTCTTCAACATGATAAGTGGAAGGCAGCTGTCAAAACTGAAATGACTGCTATTCTTGACAACCATACTCGGGACCTCACCACACTCCCACATGGAAATAAGACAGTTAGCTGTAAATGGCTGTTCACTATCAAGTACAATTCTGATGGTACTATTGACAAATACAAAGCTAGACTGGTTGCAAGGGGATTCACTCAAACATATGGACTTGACTACAAAGAGACCTTTGCACCTGTGGCAAAGCTAAACACTTTCAGGGTACTGATCTCACTTGCTGTCCAACTTGACTGGCCTCTCCACCAATTGGATATCAAGAATGCTTTCCTAAATGGTGACCTTACTGAGGAAGTCTATATGAATGTACCTCCTGGTTTTGCCAACACTCACACTCAAGGGAAAGTTTGCAAACTGAGGAAATCTCTATATGTCCTGAAGCAGTCCCCTCGAGCCTGGTTTGGCAAACTTACTACCGTGGTTAAAGCTGCTGGATATCATCAATGCAACTCATATCACACCATGTTTATTAAAACAACCAACCAGAAGAGATCCATTCTTATTGTCTATGTGGATGATATCATCCTTACTGGTGATGACCCTGCTGAGATCCAACAATTAAAGACCCTGCTGGCCAAAGTATTTCAAGTTAAAGATTTGGGCTACCTCAATTACTTTCTTGGTATGGAAATAGCAAGACACAGCCAAGGTATATCTGTCTCACAGAGGAAGTATGTGCTAGACCTGCTGAAGGAAACTGCATGCTAGACTGTAAACCAGCTATCTCCCCTATAGACCCCAGTAATCCACTAGTACATGGTAATGTTGCTGTAAGAAAGGAACAATATCAGAGACTTGTAGGGAAACTCATCTATCTCTCTCATACAAGACCTGATATTGCATATGGAGTTAGCCTTGTCAGTCAGTTCATGCATTGCCCTACTGTGCACCATTGGGATGCTGTTTACAGAATACTCAGATACTTGAAATCCACTCCTGGTCAGGGCTTACACTTCACTAAGTCTACTGACAGATCAGTGAAGGTCTATATTGATGCTGACTGGGCTGGTTGCCACATAGACAGACGATCTACCACAGGTTATTGCTCATATGTATGGGGTAATCTTGTCATATGGAGAAGCAAGAAACAACATCTCGTCTCTAGAAGCGATCTTGGAAGCTGAACTCAGGGCACTGGTTTTGGGCATTTGTGAAGCATTATGGCTGAAAAGAGTCCTTACTGACCTTCAGCAGACCCTTCAACAACCTATCATACTCTGCTGTGACAATAATTCAGCATTATGCATGGCAAAGGATCCAGTCCATCATGATAAAACAAAACATGTGGACACTGACAGACATTTCCTTAAAGAGCAGATTGATGCCAAGATCATTCAACTTCAGTATGTTCCCTCAGCAGACCAAAATGCTGATATTCTCACCAAGGCAATACCACCACTTATGCTCAGCAGACTGAGTAGCAAACTTGTCTGTATTGACATATACAACCCTATTTGAGGGAGGGTGTAGGAAATATTAATCTTATCTATGTCACTTATGTAAAATGACATATTAATTGTATTATATAAACAATTAATATGTCATAAACAATTAATGTCATAAAGTAACCCTACTTTGTCATATTATGTAATAGCCGACTCTAGCAATTAATACTAGCCGGCTCTAGTAACTTTTACTTTACTAGCTAGGACCTTCCCATACTTGCTTGTATCTATTTATACCTATTCTTTAAACATGAATAAACAAGTTGAAGTTTACTCAAGTATTATTACTTTCTCAAACTCTCTTCAGTAGTATTAATCAGTGTTACCCCAACAACCAATGTTAGATGAGGTCTGATTAAATAAGACAGTAACTCTTTGAGTATATTTACTTCAAGGTCCAAGGTTCTTATTTACAAATTCTTTCAGAAGGTGTGTGACAGATCAACCATCAATATCTGATCTTAAGAATCTTATAACCAACCTTCACTCATTGTATTAAGATGTTTCACGAACAGTCACCATCTGAACGTGTATGCAAAATCTCCAGTCCTACCTTCAAGCATAAATGCTAAATGCCTCTATATGCGGAAGTGGAGTAAATTTACTTCACCTCTTATCCACAAATTCATAAGCATCTTCTAGGTAGGCTTCTCGTTATTACATAATAATGTATACCGTTATTTTGCAACCAATATCTTAATCTAGTTAAGCAGTGTATTGCAGCATGTCATAAGCTATATAAGGCAATCCATGGTTTATCCTTTCAGTGAAATCGTTTCACTCAGAGGTAGGCCGAGCATAAGCTCCAAAATCTATGCTATAGACTATATCTGAGAATGGAATACTCTCTTCTCTGGTAATATCAGAGTTTCCTCCCAATATTCAGATAAGCTAATCGGCGTTTCGAGTATTCGTCAGACAAAAATGTCTACCACTCAAAAGCTCCCACTAGCTTGTGTCCTTCATAAGACCCCGAAGGTCAATATGAACAAGCTGTGATACTTCTTCAGCTCTATTGCCCTTTCCTAATTGAAAGGTTACTTAGTCATTCTTCCTTTGAGATAGCGTTCTTAGACTGGGAGATAGGAATCACCCTTAGCCAGTCTTCAGATCTTATCTTTAGAATATATACACTAATTAATAGATGTTGAAGAATCGTTTATCTCAATATGGAAACCATTTGCCTTAATAGTTATTATGTGTTACATATACATTTTCAGTATTATTTAGTGATTCTGACTTTATCAAACAAAAGTCCAAGTCTCAGAATCGTATACAAATGTCATATTCACTTTCTTTGAGGCAATTATATTATCGATTTGAAAGTGAATCCATTCATCCAACGAATATGAAAATAGAAATTAAATTTCTGAGATATTCAAGGTTTAAAATCCAAAATTTGTTTCCTTATATCACTCCCACTATCTCAGCTGAAATAACTGTCCGTTGTCTACTCTTTAATCATGATGCCTAGCTACCGCGTCCTTTACAAGAGAACTTAGCTTCCGGGCCATAATCCCGGTTAAGAAAGTCTCTAATGATTCATAGGTTAGTGATCCGAAATCGCTTTCCTTGTCCTTTATTTTCTTTTATTAACATTTCAGTTTAGCCTTTAACTTATTTAGTTTAGATGACTTACCCTAGTAGACATTTACCTTCTCATTCTCGGCTTTATTAAAGGAAATGGCCATGAACTAGCAGTTCATTTGAGTAGTCATTACTCGTGAACTGTGAGATGTCTAAGTGAGATTGATACCGAATCATTCTCGTCATCTTTGAACTAATTTTGTTTTGTCTCTCGCTTATCACGAGTGACAACAGTGACATACTTATCAATGTCACTTAAGTTTGTAGACTCAAGAGGAACATCCTCTTCCAAAAAATTAATTTTCTTTCTCGATTATTGAATTCAACGTTCTTGTTACTTTTCCACTTTTACTAAGTCATCATTAGTCAATTTATCATGTTTAGCAATTTAGATACCTTGAGATGATATGTAGTTGCAAAAATAAATTATGACAGAAATATAAAATCATACACCACAACTAATTATGATTTTATGAATAATAAACGTGATGTCATGCATGCAGTTTATCCTACCATTCCAAGGATTTAATCTCACTCCTACAGTGCCGCCGTAAGGTAGGTCAAAGAGGTGACGATTAAATTGAGACAATCTCTCTCAACAATCAAACCATTTAAGAATCGAACATCTCTTATTTAATTGTTGATTACCTTCCTTTTTCAGCCAAGATATTTCCAAAAAATATCCTTATGAGTGTGATCTACTGTTTCAGATTTTTAAGTACGCCCCAAGTATGCCGCCGTAGGGTAGGTCAATGACCCGACGCGTACTCAAAATCCTATCATTTCGGAAACCAAGCCTTGAATTTTGATAGCGGTGAAGGCCATCCGTAGGGGGCCGAAATCAAAGCGGCATGATGCGTCACCATTCTCTAACGTGCTTGTGTCAACAGTAGAGGCCGTGGGGTCGGTTGTCACCTTTCCCGCTCCCGCTCGTTATTTTGAAAATTAGGTAGTCTTATTAGGATTTCAGAATTTCTTAATCATTTGAAAAACAATAAATCATGAATATTTAAATTAATCCTCTCACTAGTTCATCGGTTCCAAATACCGTCTAACTAGTGTCACTTTTTCACGATTTTCCAATTTCTTGGATTTTTAAATTCTTTGTGTAGACAATACACAATTAAAATTCACCAAGATTTTTATAATCATAATACATTAAGACTTATGAATTTCTCAATAATTTGAAAATAATAAATCCTGAAATTTAAAGCTCTCACTAGTTTATCGGTTCCAAATACCGTCTAACTAGTGACACTATATTCATGATTTTCCAATTTGTCGATTATTTAGAAATCTCTTGTGTAGTCACTGCACAACAAAAATTCACCAATGAATTTTAAAGTCCTAATTTTATCATGATAAAAATTTAGGATCTTGGAATTTTCCAATAATCGAAAACAATAAATCATGACAAGCAATCACCAACTTATCGGTTCCAAATACCGTCTAGTTAGTGTCCAATCTGTTCACGATTTTCCAAATTTTGATTATTAAAATTCTATTTATGTAGACACTACATAATTAAATCCTCGGAGTTTTTAGATCCACAAATTAAGTTTATCAAGTGAATTTTATATCTCGATAAAATTACGTTTCCTTTAATTTATTTAATTTATTTTTCATCTAAATTAATTATCGTTTTCTTACATGTCTAATTAATGACAATATTAATTTTCTACATGTATGCATATGCTAGGAGTGGAATTCATGAATATGATTCATGACATGGTTATATCACATAAATAATCATACAAGAAAATAAATGCGAAAATTAAACCACTGAGATTGTAATGCCCCCGTTCCCGGACACCGAGTCCTTATCCGGAAAAAAGAACGTTCGGCACATATAAAATAAAAATAAATTCACTTTATACGTAAGCCTCTACTACGTCGTATCAAAAGTAAGCAAACGGAAGCAAAAGACTCGGGTATGAAAAATTCCAAACATCCAAGAATAGAAAAGCATGAAATCTAAATATGGAAATGTAACTTATTACATTCAAGGAAAAATACGAAATCCAAAAGAAGCGTACGATATTCTCAAAAGAAACGTAAAATTACTACAAGTCTCGAAAGACCAAAAGTCTAACACAGTCTAAAGAAGAATAATAAAAGAATAAAAGTAAAGTCTTCAATGAGGCGTCTTCAAACGTCATCATCGAACTCCTCCTCGTAAACATTATCGACCTGTTCGTCTTCTCATCCCCAAACACATAGAAAACATGCATTTGAGGTAAGTACAACGTACTTAATAATGAAGAGAAGCTATGACAACAATTATAATTTATAAAGAAAAGATATTTAAGAGTTTAGTTGTTTATATGTGACCGACTCAATCTGGGGTTCATTTAATGTCCATCAACATGAATTGACTAAATGTTTCTACTTAACTTATCTATGTTACAACCGCACTCAAGGCACTACGCGTATCCACTTTTGGGACACTCTTGGCAACATATTAGTGGATCACACCAATATCCACGAAGTCTAGAATAGGTAGACTCCGAGCAGCACGCTGCAGCGCTCGGTGGAGTCACCCGTACTTGTGGTTTTTTGACCTATGGGTTCTTCCACCTTCAGAGGTAGCACACACATCGCGATATAGACTGGTGCCTATCCAAGAGAGACATGTTGTTTAATCTTTTACTAATCAAGTACGTATTATATTAAAATGATTAACTAACCTCCTAAGTGTTTTCAAGTAATCTCCCTCACACAACTACTCTCTTCCTAGACCACTAGACATAGACAAGGCTTAGCAATTACACAGACATTGATGAATGCTAATTCATCAAAGCACAAGCCTATCATGCTCTTCCGACGGATCCGAACTTCAACTCCCTTTAAGAGCACATTCGGTGTTTTAACTGAACGAATCAGAAGCTCAATTCAGGCTTGTTTATGTTTATACAATGTTAACATATCATAATTAAGGGTTTAAAACTAAACAACATAGCTTAAACATCATTT
Organism: Gentiana macrophylla; assembly: GCA_026214975.1. Lineage (NCBI taxonomy): Eukaryota > Viridiplantae > Streptophyta > Magnoliopsida > Gentianales > Gentianaceae > Gentiana > Gentiana macrophylla. Next base: position 64,740,248 of record CM047815.1, read on the forward strand.
ATACACAAACTGGGGCAATGCGTGCGTATTAGCTGGAATGCGTATGCATTCCCTGCTTCTAAAACCTGCTGAAACTGTATGTCCAAACAATGCGTACGCATTACCTGACCAGAACTACTCCTAAAGCTCTCTGTTTGATCAATGCATGCGCATCCCACTGAATGCGTACGCATTCAGCAACCAGAAACAATCCTTAACTCGATGTTCAAGGAATGCGTACGCATTCAGCGTCCAAAAGCCAAATCCTGCAAACCTGTTACAGGAATGCGTGCGCATTGCCTACAATGCGTACGCATTCTGCTTGTTGCCCTAATTTTCTGATTTCGATCCTTAACGGTTCTAACCCAAATCTCATCAAATTTACCACAGTAAAACGTAGATAAACATATCTAAACATTCCAAAACATCTATGATCCTTGATCAACGAAAAACACATCTTTCTGGCATCTACACATCTTAAAACATGATCCAAACTTTACAAATCATAATCGAGATCATAGGAAGAGCCTCTTACCTGATTGCAACCAAAAACCAGATTCAAAAGCCTCTGAAAATCTGTTGCACTTCCCACCAACTGATATCCAAACGTTGCCCTTCTCACAATGATTCCAAATCTCTCGTCTGATCTGAAAACGGTTAAGCTTTCTCTTAGAATTTGTGAAAATCGTCCAAGCCCTATTTCTTCCTCTCAATCGCACAGAGAAGGGACGTGAAACTGATTTTCTGATTAGTGTGTAGGTTATGGGATTAATCTGAGTTAATTTTTCCTTAAATACCGATTCCCAATTAATCCCCTTTCCTTAATTGCCCTTAATTACCAAATAATCAGCTTTTTCCCTTAATCATATATGAAAATATATATAATCAATTAAATACTTAACTCCCATAAAAGAAAAGAAATAATAATATTTCGTTTTCGCAAAATGACACGTTTGCCCTTTCCCGAAAATCGGAATATCACAGAGATGGACTGTTGGTACCCCGTATATAATCTATAAATTAAATAAGTAAATCCTATGTTCATAAAATTTCTAATCTTTAATTAATCGCCGTCGCTTCTTGGTATATAATTTTCTGGTCCACATCTTCAATAAAAGCCCTTACAGCTGAGTTGGTTGAAGCTCCTTCTTCGTTCATCACCACCCGAGTTTGATTCCCATTCCCCTTTTTTTTTGTTTTCGTTCGTTTTTTTTTCGATCGGTTTTTTTTTCCGAGCAGAAAAAAAAGTTGGGACAGGGAAGAAAGAAAAAAACACAACATTTTTTTGGAATTTGATCCGGTCAAGGGGATTCGAACTAGGGTCTGCACACAATTGGACATGTGACTTGACCACTGTGTTGCGGCTTTTATTCTTTAAAGTCTTCATCCGATTTATTTAAATATGTCTCGTTTGAATTAAAATTAATTCAGAAAATTAAAATTGCAAAAATAAATTACATGATATCCTATACCCAAAAAAACGGGTTTACAATAGATCTAACGGTAAACAGTACCAACCACAATCCATCTCGTCAACCAAAACATTTAATCGCATAAAAAAAAATTAAAAGATGCAATTTTATTCTATTTCACTCCTTATTAATTAATTATGCAATCAAGATCGCAAAATCGCTTTAACCTGGCTTTGATACCACATGCTGGATATATAGAATCCCGAATCCGGATCCGATCCATAATTGGATCGTCAGATCTGATTCTCAGCACCGATCGAGACGCTCGATCATGCACAGCAGAAGCTACGAATAAATTTGAATGCGATTTTACAACGATATGATCCACATAAATAACTAACGTAACTATAAGAAGGTTGAAGATTTACCTAAACGGAGAGCGATAGTAAATCGACAAAGAGGGAGAAGCCGCAGTCTTTTCGGATTGTATCTCCTAGCGACGACTGGTGGACGTCGATCCTCGCCGTAGAACCTCCTCGAATATGCCCAAGAAAAACCTTAATTTTTCTTCTTCCCAATGGCTAGGACGAGAAAACAAAATTTCTCCAATTTCTTTCCAAATAGGCGTGGCCTATTTTCTTTAAAATGGCGTGGTTTTTGTGGTTAAATTTTGTGTTGCGAGAAACTCTCTTTTTATAAAAAATAACTAATAAATTGAGAGTTTATCTTTTACACACAAATTTATCTTTTCCTTTTAGGAAAATAAAACCTTTATCCAATAGGAAAACAAATTTCATATTTATCCAATAAGAAAACTAATTTCTTATTTATCCACATTATAATTAATTATGAGAAAATTTCTTTTCCCAAAAGCAAATAAAAGTGGCGCTATTTTGTGTGCCAATTGGGATAATAGAAAATGTCTTTTCTATTTTACATATTATTTACCAAATAAATAATATTTGCATATTCATTAAATAGACCAACTATTTAATTTATTCTCAAGGTTCCATAAAACGAGAAAACACTCGCGTGTTAGGAGCCAACCCGGGGACCATGGACCTATAATCAGTAGCTACAACAAATTGAATAAAATATTCATCGAACAGAATATTTCTACTCAACTCATTAATTTCGGAATTATGCCACCATAAATCCGAAACTGAACTCTATCGATTATAGATATAACTTATTCTCAAAACGTCGAGTCGATAAGTGTCCATTGATATAATCATTACATACAGACTGACCCTCCATAGACCACCCGTAATGAAGCGGGAATATTTCCGTAAACTTTCTTCATTACATCTCATCCTTATTTACCATTAACCCATTAGTGATCAATTAATTAGTTCATAACCAATACAAACTCCCGGGATTGATCAGTTTATAGGATTAACAAATAATGAGATTGTCTATCTACTAGCTTCCGCAGAAAGGAATGAATTCCATATCTGTGAGACACACACTCCTCACTCATCCCAGAATAGTGTCAACGTGAAAGTGATTCAGACCGCGGCTCTTAGCGATCCTTAACGAACACATCAAACCCTATCCTGAAACCAGTAGGAGTATGCAATCATTTCAAGATTAAGGTTAATCCATATATGATCATCTTGTGATTTAATGAGATTTCTCAATAACGGAAGTATATGAGAAACGCAGATTAAATCGGTCCAGTCCTATATGACTCTCATCATATATAAATGCCCTACTTAGACAACCAATGTCGACGGTCCGGATAAGACATTCACAACATAAAGTGTTCTTGGTGCATTAATGATGCTTTAATTAATAGACCCCATACTTTGATTAAGTTCACCATGGACTAATATTTCAAGTGTATCACCATAAACTTAATCCTCATGTGTGACACACACTAAGTTATATGGCTACAGATGATACGACTTGGGGTTTTCAGCAGTGCAAAAAATATAAGCACAAAGCAAATAATAAGATGAAATAAAATCTGTCATTTATTAAATAAAAACAATTACATAAATTATCTTTCGGACACTACTTCTAACACCAACATCAGGTTAAGTGATAGATCCGTCAATGAAACCTATCTTGTTCTTTGTTTTTTAAAGCCATCCTCATAGAGTGACTCCAAGGATGATAATTCTTGTTTTTAAGCAACGGCTGGACCTACACCAATGTTGAATTCTCATTAGGATGAAAGCAGAAAGGATTCCTAGGCAAAATGCCTTGATTATGAGCAGCTGCACGGAACCAAGATTTGATGGTCGGGACTCGGGTGGGCTAATGAACTATATTTCTATAGTCGGGTGGGCTGGATTAAAACAACTAACTGTATTGGTCTGATTTATATAATATTTTTGGTGTACCGAAAATAAAAGACGGGTGGGCTGTGCCCACCCTAGCAATGGCCTAGGTCCGTCCTTGGCTGCAATAGCCATAACTAAAAAACTAGAAAGAAGATGAAGAAAAAAAATTGACCGAAGCATTTTCTTGATATTAAAACAGGAAAATGAACATAAATCGAAAGAAGATGTATTACTCATTAATGACATGAAAAATACTTTGATAACAGAAAGTTGTACCAATGATAAGATATTATTGATGATTGTTCCTTCATACATATAGTTTGTAGGATAGGACACATGCCACTTCTACATTACACCACATGTCTAGTAGAATCTATCCTAGATTATGTAAATCTAGATATTACATTCAAGTCCCTCAATATCTAGATAAAGCCACATACTCTAACATCCCCCCTCAAACTAAATGTGGGTGATGTTCTACATTTAGTTTGGATCGAAAAGGCACAAATGCAGTCCCAGACAATGCTTTAGTAAAGATATCTGCAGGCTGCTCATTAGATGGGATATAGTCAACCACCAAATCACCTTTAATGACTTGATCTCGAACATAATGCACATCTATCTCAATGTGCTTTGTCCTAGCATGAAAAACTGGATTTTGTGCTAGGGAGTTGGCACTGATGTTGTCACAGTACAGCACTGGTGTAGAAGTGAGCTGAATACCAAGTTCCTTCAGGAGTGATTTGAGCCATGTAATTCTGAGCCAAACTTCTATGTAATCTCTACATGTTGTTTTTTTGAGCTCCAAGTCACAAGAGAGTCACCAAGATTAGCCAAACTTCTATACTTACAAGATCAAAGATCATCTCATCCTGTCGGTGATCTAGAGACTACATGTTGTTTTTTTGAGCTCCAAAATCACAAGAGAGTCAGCTTGCAATGATCACATACTCAAAGTATTTATGGCAAAAGCTACATCTGGATTCAATTATTGGGACTACTATTGATCCAAGTGAAAGAGAAAATTCAAGAAAAGGTGAAAGTTGAGAATTACGATGATGAAGAGAATACTTCTTTGAGTAGAAGTCGATTCTAAGTTAAGTTCGGGAAGCATGTGAGGTGGAAGGATAGGGAAGACAAAGCAATCAATGATAAGGCGGCAAAAAGCACTTTCTTGAGGAAGACTTTGTTGATCTCCTTACCACCTAGCAAAAACAAGTTGTCATTAACGATCGATAAAGAGTATAAGAAGATAATCGACTTGCTCAAGAATACTGAGGCAAACATTCCATTAGTTGATCTTTTGATAGGAATGCCAAAGTATACAAAGTTTATAAAGGGCCGCAGATGAGTTCGAAAAGAAGCTCCAAGAGCTCGAGCACATAGTATTGAATGGAGAATGCTCAAAGAATCAGCCAGACTAAACTTCCCGTGAAGTGCCACGACCACAGTAGATTTACGATTTCGTGTACTATTGGGAGCAGGGACTTCCACAATGTTTTGTGTGATTCGGGAGCATCAATCAATCTGATGTCTCACGCCAATCTTCCAATCTCTTGGATTGGATCAATCTATTACGCTTAAAAACTTTCTCTTCAACTTGCGGATAGAAGTGAAATATGCAAGGGAATTGTAGAAGATGTGTTGGTCAAGGTTAAAAACTTCATATACCCAAATGATTGGGTAATCATGGATATGACCAATGATGAGAAAACCCCTGATCCTTGGAAGACCTTTTCTTGCAAATCGCCGTGCCTTACTAGATTCCTACAAAGGGGCGAAGTAACCCTACATTTGGAGGATGAGAGCATAAAGTTCAATGTGGGCAATGCGGTGAAGCACCCGTCCGAGGACACTTGTTTAGCTATTGAGGACGATTTCACCGATGAGTATGATAAACAAGTGTTCATGGGTAGTTGGGAGGAGGAAGAATTCAATAAACTATCTCAACTTGGACTAATGAGAGTGGATAAAATTTTTAGAAGAGATTGACAAGGAAAGTTCGATTACCACGAGGTGGTAGGAAAGAAGATGAGGAGAGAGGCATGGTGATATGCCCAGTTTGCAAAAGGAGATGAGGCCCCTGTCTGCTTTGGGAGGCCATGATGCTTCATAGCCCTTATAATAAGCTTGGAGATCTAGAGCTTAAGGAGATAAATTGAGACCAAGTGTGGAGAAGCCACCGTGATTTAGTGTTGAAACCCTTGCTCAACACTTGAAATACATTTTTCTCGAGGGACGGTGATAAGCTCCTTTGATCATTTCATCTAAGTTAGAACCGAAGGAGGAAGAAAGGCTTATCAAAGTGCTGCAAGATAATATCCTCGCCTTTGGTTGGCAAGTGGGAGATATTAAGGGATAAGCCACGATATCTCAGTATGCATAAGATCGGGATCGTTGAGGATCGAAGAAGGTGCGGCAGACCTCGAGAGAAGGCTAAACCCTCACATGCAGGAAATCGTTAAGAAGGAAATCATCAAATTGCTTGACATGGGTATCATCTACCCAATAGCCGATAGTGAATGGGTGAGCCCCACTCTCGGTGGTGCCAAAGAAAGGAGGGATTACTATTGAAAAGAATGAAAAGGGGGAAGAGATTGCCTTACGACAAGTCACCTGGTTATAGAGTTTGCATCGACTACGAAGACTAAATGAGGTAACTCTAAAGACCACTTTCCCTTGCCATTCATTGACCAGCTCCTTGAGAGGCTTAGTGGCAAGCAATTTTATTGTTTTTGGACTTACAAAGATGCCAAGCCTCGTTTGATGAGATGGAATCAATGATCACAAGAAGGGTAGCAAGAATGTGGTAGGCGATCACATGTCTCTCGATCATCAAATGTCGATGTGTGCGAGTTATTCCTGCCTGTCTTGGAAAAGGTTCTCCTTGGTTTGCACTTTTGCAAACTTCTTGAAGCGGATATATCTGGACTTCTGACCTGACATATCGACAAAAGAAGAAATTCTTTTGGATTTGAACTATTATGTGGGACGACCCTATTCTCTTCAAAGCGTTGTAAGGATGGATTACTCCGTAGGTGTGTCCCTGAGTTCGATCAGGGACATTATAGAGCAATGCCATGACGGACCGCTGGGAGTCATTATGGAGCTGGAAGGCTGCTTGCGAAGATTTTTCGATCCGGTTTCTACCGGCCGACAATTTTTAAGGATCTGAGAGTTTGTAAAGGTTGTGACCGGTGCCAAAATCGTAAACTTTCTCGGCGAATGGACATGCCTCCACACCCCATCAACAATGTGAAGTTTTAAATGTATGGGTATTGACTTCATGGGACCGTTTCCATCCTCGTATGGGAACAAGTACATTCCCAGTGCGTTGACTACGTGTCAAAATGGGTAGAGGCAATAGCAACACAGCGGAAAGACCACAAAGTGGTCAAGAGCTTCTGAGGAAAAACATTTTTACACGGTTTGGTTGTCCACTCTCATCGGATGGCGAGGAACTCACTTACACGCAATACTCCATTAGAAAAGATTTTAGAACGATATGGGTGAAACACAAAATCTGCTACCCCTATCACCTCTCAGACGAGTGGACAAGTTGAAGTAAGTAACCGAAGCACGAAAAGCATTCTTGAGAAGACGGTGAATTCTCATAGGACGGACTGGAGCAAAACTGGATGATGTACTCAGGCCCTCACAGACGACTTTCAAAACTCCTATTGGCACGTCTCCGTTTGAGATGGTTTATGTAAGGCCACGCCACCGCCACCTGAATCGAGCTTGAGCACGAGCATTCAGGCTATTAAATTCTTAAACTTTGGCCCGATTGCCAGAAAAGCGATTGAAAGCGATTGTGCGAGAGCTTGATGAGTTCGACTCCGTGCCTACAAGAGCTCAAGAGCTCGAGAATCGAAAAAGGACTAAACTTCTTCACGACAAGAAAATCAAGCATAGAGAATTCAAAGAGGCGAATGGGTTTTACTATATAATACCAGGTTACATCTGTTTCTGGTAAGCTACACACCCGTTGGTCCGGCCCTTGAAATTTCTCGGTTTTCCTAGTGGAGCCGTCGAATTGAAAAATAAGCGAGGAGAGTTGTTCGAGTGAATGGTCATCGGTTGAAACACTATATTGGTCAACAAAAGGAACGACGGTGGTTTTCCATCTAAACGACGTCCTAGTCAAGATAGACTCCGATTTTTTGGAACCCGATGATTTACGTCTCTGTGAATTCTTTGATGATATTGTGATTCTTGATGATACACCTCGGCTTGTGGGCCAAAATCTAAAAGAAGAAGAGAAGAACCATAGGAACAAAGTGAATCTGTAAGTTTCTTGATATGGCCAATACGTTGGCGAGACTTTTTTTGTGGGATCCATACTATTGACCCGAGGAAATCAAGAATGATTACGAAAGAGGCCTCACCGCCCGACCGGGTTGAAAATTTTTGGGTTGTCGAGCAAACGACATTAACCAAAAGCGCTACCGGAGGCAACCCGTTTTTAAAAAAAAAAAAAAAAAAAAAAAACTCTACATTTTGCATGATACTTTACTCATACTTTGGATAATAGTTTTCTAATACTTGGATTGATTTTCATTTTGTTTCACCAAGTCTCGGGATGAATGTTTGAATGTCATTTAAAGGAGCGATTAGGAGGTTATCCGAAAATCCCGTAGGAGTACAAAGAAAAATTCAAATGCATCATTTCTTAGATTTAGGTTGTTAGAACAATTTGAAATAACCCTTGAGGATCCGGGTATAAAGACTCATAGTTAATACTTTGTCACATATTTCATATCATGACCTAGTCTGTTATAAATTTTCAAATAATGTGTGACATGTATTAGTTTAACTACTATGCAACTAAGGGAATAGGAAATTCAAAGCTGAAGTAGCGACATATATTCTATCATTCTTTTCGTGATCGATATCGCCGATCAAGTGTGCCATGTGCTTTGAAGTGCAGGCCAAAATCCATGGTTCCCATATTTTGAAGTATATCGAGGACTCTTTTGAGCTTGCCAATGAACATCAGTTTTATTTATTTTCACGTGAATGCATAAATCAACTTTATAAAAGACTCAAAGTATTTATGGCAAAAGCTACATCCGGCCTTGTAAAGGTTAGGTATTGGAGAGGCACCATGTATGACACTCTTTTGTATAAGGTAGGATTCTTCATGGGAGTTCCTTCTTCTAGAAGAAAGGACTTACCTGTCACCATAGGAGTAGGACAGGGTTTGATATTGTCCATATTGAGTTTATGCAAAGAATTGCTTGAGATAGTGTTTTTGAGTCAAAAGTATACCATCGTTGTCTCTGTGAGCTTCAACACCAAGAAAATGACTGAGTGCTCCCAAATCCTTCAAGGGAAATCTGTTATTGAGCAGTCTAATGAACTTCTGGATAGCATCAACACTGTTTCCAGTAATGTGGAAGTCATCAACATATACCAGCACATACAAAAGTGTTTTGTTGTGCCTCAGAATAAAGAGAGATGTGTCCGATCTGATCGAGTGAAGCCCCATTGAATCGGTTGTGTCTTGAGTTCCTCAAACCATGCCCTGTGGGGCTTGTTTGAGCCCATATAGGCCCTTTTTCAAATGGCGGACATGGTCGAGTTTGGAGTTGTCAATGAAGCCTTGAGTTGGGGCATGTACACTGACTCATACAGAGTTCCATTTAGGAAAGCATTATTGATATCAACTTGATGAATTCCCCAATTTAAGGAAGCAGCTAAAGATAGTATAACTCTGATTGTCCCTGCCTTGGCCACAGGACTGAAGGTTTCTGTATAATCAATACCTTCCTTCTGATTGAATCCTTTAGCCACTAACCTGGCCTTGTACTTGAGGACACTGCCATCTGGTTTCAACTTAGTTTTGAAGATCCATCTGTTCCCCACCAGATTCTGGGAAGTATTATGTGGCACCAGTTCCCAGGTGTTATTCTGAATCAGGGCTTGATATTCATCTTTCATAGCCTGGAACCATTTAGGATCTGCCATGGCCTAGGACACAGTGGTAGGTTCTAAAGTGACATCTGGCTCCATAACAGTGGTCAAGGTGAAGATTTTTTTTGGTTTGGATATACCACTCTTGGCCCTTGTTTGCATCTGATGTTTTGGTGGGGAAGGACTGGATGAAGATGTTGAGGATGAATCACTGGACTGTGGGACATTTGAAGGTGAAGACATAGATGATGGAGGAGCAGGAAACTCATCATGAGGAAAGGGTGATGAGTGCATTGGTGTCACTGTGTGATCTGGTGATGTGGTATATACTGGTGAAGGTGAAGCATGACTAGCAGATTGTACTTCTGTCATGGCACCCTGGCTTGATGAACCTGCAGAATAAGTATAACTAGGAACATAGGACATAGTATTAGGCACAACAGAACTAGATATAACATCAGCAGTACTGTGAGGATGCATCACCTTATAAGGGAATTCAGACTCATTGAATTTAACATGTATAGAAACATAAACTCTGCCACTTGCATCCATACACTTATGACCTTTGTGGGTGTGACTAAGACCTAAGTACACACATTTTTCGAGTATGATCTTCGGACCTTTTGGGTGTGATAAGGTCGAGATAAGGATAACAAGTACATCCAAAAGTTTTGATCAGTTTTAGGTCAGGTTTCTTGTTATATAGGGTTTCAAAAGGGGATTTGTTATGAAGCACAGGTGTGGGGAGTATGTTGATAATGGAGACAGCATGATGAAAACTGTCCCACCAGTATTTTAAGGGTAAGGATGACTGGGCAAGAAGTGTGAGACCAGTTTCAACTATATGCCTGTGTTTTCTTTCAGCTCTTCCATTTTGTTCATGCACATGAGGACAGGGGTGCCTGAATTTAATCCCATGATCAGCCAGAAAAGACTCAAAACTCCTATATTCACCCCCCAGTCAGACTGGACGGTTTTAATGGTTGTGTTAAGAGTGTTTTCAACCAGTTTTTTGAATTTAACAAAAGTGGCTAATGCATCAGACTTGTGTTTTAAGGGATAAATCCAAGTGAATCTACTAAAGTCATCAATAAAGTGTATGTAATAGGTAAAACCAGCAGTAGATTGAACTGGGGCAGGCCCCCAAATGTCAGTGTGAACAAGGTCTAAAACATGAACAGCATGACTAGTAGAAGAACCAAGTGGTACAGCATGAAGTTTGCCAAACTGGCAGGCATCACAGAAAGAAAGATTGCCATTAATAGCTACACCATAATCAGAAGCAACCTTATTTAAAATTCTTAGACTAGGATGCCCTAATCTTCTATGCCAAACATCATGGCTAGTCTCATTAGGCAAAACAGAAACAGCAAAACTACTAGGAGCAGCAAACTTGGATTGAAGGGAACTCTTGGAGCTGGTTGAATCTTCACTGAAAAGAGGCTGAATCTGATATAGGCCATTTGCCAGGGTTCCTTCCAGAAGTACTCTCTTTGACACTTTGTCCTTCACAAAACATTTAGAGCCATGAAACTCAACAAAAACATTATTGTCAGAGGTTAGTCTGGAAATGCTAATCAGATTCTTTTTGATGTGAGGTACATGTAAAATATCATTCAAGTGCATATGTGGTTCAATGACAGAATGTCCAGTGTGTGCTATATGCAGTTTTTGGCCATTACCAACAGTTAGGGAATCCTTACCATCATATTCAGATTTGATCTGCAGATTGGCCATGTCTGAGGTAACATGGTTGGTTGCTCCAGAATCTGCATACCAATTTGGATCTCCAACCATTTCAGGTGTTGTAAGGTAGGCAGCTACTTGCCTATTTCCACTGTTTTGATTGCCCTGAGAGTTGTTGTTTGACTCATACCTATGCCAGCATTCTGATGCAATATGCCCAACTTTGAGGCATATTTGGCAGGTAGGTCTTGGTCCAGTCCCAGTGCTTCTACCATTGCCATTTCCTCTACCCCCACCTCTGGATCTGCCACCCCTTCCAGATCCTTGTTGGTTTCTTCCTCTACCATTGTTCTGGTCTCTGGAACCTCTGGTTCCTCCTTGATACATTTGAGCAACTTGAGCACTGGATTGAGACAGATCTAGAGGAGATGAAGGATTAAACCTTGCAATGAGGCGTTCATGAGTTAAGAGTTGGGCCTGGACTTCAGGCCAAGATAAAGAACCAACTCGAGATGTGATGTTAACAATCACAGATTCATACTCCTTGGTGAGTCCTCCAAGAGTAGCCAGAATCAACTCAGATTGAGAAATTGGGTATCCAGCAGAAACCAGTTCATCACCACGTGTCTTCATTTGAGCCAGGTAATCGGCCATAGATTTGGCTCCTTTTTCAGTTTTGATAAGAGCATCCTTTAATTCCAAGATCCTGGACTCAGCACGACTATTATGAAGAACTTTAAGAGTATGCCAGACTTCAGCAGCAGTACCACAACCAACCACTTCAAGGAGTGCTTGTTACACATGGAACCAAGCATCCAACCAAGTAACAGTGCGTCCATGGTCTCCCATTCATCAAATGCTAGATTCTTGATAGGTACTGCTGCATTACCTGTAGAATAGACATATTCTGGTGGTTTGGGTCTTGATCCAAACACATGTCCTTCCAGACGATGACCTCTGATAACTGGTAGAATCGAATACTTCCATAGTAAGTAGTTTGTTCGATTGAGCTTGACGGAGAAGTTTGGAGTTAAGGTGCCTCCAAACGGAGGAGTGTGAGTAACTGAAGGTAGATTTGAAGAGAAAGGAGATGATCGGAGGAGGGTGGACGGAGAAGCACCGGAAAATAGAGGTGCTGTAAACGGAATAGTGGACGGATAGCTTAAGCTGAGAGATGGAAGAGTTTGAGGTGATGTAAGTGGTGGAGTTTGGGTGATTGTAGATGCAGGAGCAGTGGTTGTGCTACCTGCCGGAGCTGAGCTCCCAGTGGCGGCCATAGCCGGAGAAGAAAGGTGGCTCTGATACCAACTTTGATAACAGAAAGTTGTACCAAGGATAAGATATTATTGATGATTGTTCCTTCATACATATAGTTTGTAGGATAGGACACATGTCACTTCTACATTACACCACATGTCTAGTAGAATCTATCCTAGATTATGTAAATCTAGATATTACATTCAAGTCCCTCAATATCTAGATAAAGCCACATACTCTAACATCCCCCCTCAAACTAAATGTGGGTGATGTTCTACATTTAGTTTGGATCGAAAAGGCACAAATGCAGTCCCAGACAATGCTTTAGTAAAGATATCTGCAGGCTGCTCATTAGATGGGATATAGTCAACCACCAAATCACCTTTAATGACTTGATCTCGAACATAATGCACATCTATCTCAATGTGCTTTGTCCTAGCATGAAAAACTGGATTTTGTGCTAGGGAGTTGGCACTGATGTTGTCACAGTACAGCACTGGTGTAGAAGTGAGCTGAATACCAAGTTCCTTCAGGAGTGATTTGAGCCATGTAATCTCTGCTGCAGCATTAGCCAAACTTCTATACTCAGATTCTGTACTGGATCTAGAGACTACATGTTGTTTTTTTGAGCTCCAAGTCACAAGAGAGTCACCAAGATACATACAGTGACCAGCAACAGATCTTCTGTCATACTTACAAAGAAATTTCCAATCAAAGATCATCAGTATCCTGTCAGGTGAAGTAGCGACATCGATTATATCTTTGTCGGATCAAGTGTGCCATGTGCTTTGAAGTGCAGGCCAAAATCCATAGTTCCCTTTAAGTATCTGAGGACTCTTTTCAGAGCTTGCCAATGAACATCACTGGGTGAATGCATAAACTGACTCAAAGTATTTATGGCAAAAGCTACATCTGGCCTTGTAAAGGTTAGGTATTGGAGGGCACCTATGACACTCCTGTACAAGGTAGGATTCTTCATGGGAGTTCCTTCTTCTAGAAGAAAGGACTTACCTGTCACCATAGGAGTAGGACAGGGTTTGATATTGTCCATATTGAGTTTATGCAGCAGCTGTTTGAGATAGTGTTTTTGAGTCAAAAGTATACCACTGTTGTCTCTGTGAGCTTCAACACCAAGAAAATGACTGAGTGCTCCCAAATCCTTCAAGGGAAATCTGTTATTGAGCAGTCTAATGAACTTCTGGATAGCATCAACACTGTTTCCAGTAATGAGGGAGTCATCTACATATACCAGCACATACAAAAGTGTTTTGTTGTGCCTCAGAAAAAAGAGAGATGTGTCTGATACAGACTAAGTGAAGCCCCATTGAATCAGTTGTGTCTTGAGTTCCTCAAACCATGCCCTAGGGGCTTGTTTGAGCCCATATAGGGCCTTTTTCAAATGGCAGACATGGTCAGGTTTGGAGTTGTCAATGAAGCCTTCAGGTTGGGGCATGTACACTGACTCATACAGAGTTCCATTTAGGAAAGCATTATTGATATCAACTTGATGAATTCCCCAATTTAAGGAAGCAGCTAAAGATAGTATAACTCTGATTGTCCCTGCCTTGGCCACAGGACTGAAGGTTTCTGTATAATCAATACCTTCCTTCTGATTGAATCCTTTAGCCACTAACCTGGCCTTGTACTTGAGGACACTGCCATCTGGTTTCAACTTAGTTTTGAAGATCCATCTGTTCCCCACCAGATTCTGGGAAGTATTATGTGGCACCAGTTCCCAGGTGTTATTCTGAATCAGGGCTTGATATTCATCTTTCATAGCCTGGAACCATTTAGGATCTGCCATGGCCTGGGACACAGAGGTAGGTTCTAAAGTGACATCTGGCTCCATAAAAGTGGTCAAGGTGAAGATTTTTTTTGGTTTGGATATACCACTCTTGGCCCTTGTTTGCATCTGATGTTTTGGTGGGGAAGGACTGGAAGAAGATGTTGAGGATGAGTCACTGGACTGTGGGACATTTGAAGGTGAAGACATAGATGATGGAGGAGCAGGAAACTCATCGTGAGGAAAGGGTGATGAGTGCATTGGTGTCACTGTGTGATCTGGTGATGTGGTATATACTGGTGAAGGTGAAGCAGGACTAGCAGATTGTACTTCTGTCATGGCACCCTGGCTTGATGAACCTGCAGAATAAGTATAACTAGGAACATAGGACATAGTATTAGGCACAACAGAACTAGATATAACATCAGCAGTACTGTGAGGATGCATCACCTTATAAGGGAATTCAGACTCATTGAATTTAACATGTATAGAAACATAAACTCTGCCACTTGCATCCATACACTTATGACCTTTGTGGGTGTGACTAAGACCTAAGTACACACATTTCTGAGTATGATACTGGACCTTTTGGGTGTGATAAGGTCTGAGATAAGGATAACAAGTACATCCAAAAGTTTTGATCAGTTTTAGGTCAGGTTTCTTGTTATATAGGGTTTCAAAAGGGGATTTGTTATGAAGCACAGGTGTGGGGAGTATGTTGATAATGGAGACAGCATGATGAAAACTGTCCCACCAGTATTTTAAGGGTAAGGATGACTGAGCAAGAAGTGTGAGACCAGTTTCAACTATATGCCTGTGTTTTCTTTCAGCTCTTCCATTTTGTTCATGCACATGAGGACAGGGGTGCCTGAATTTAATCCCATGATCAGCCAGAAAAGACTCAAAACTCCTATATTCACCCCCAGTCAGTCGAGTGGACAGTTTTAATGGTTGTGTTAAGAGTGTTTTCAACCAGTTTTTGAATTTAACAAAAGTGGCTAATGCATCGACTTGTGTTTTAAGGGATAAATCCAAGTGAATCTACTAAAGTCATCAATAAAGTGTATGTAATAGGTAAAACCAGCAGTAGATTGAACTGGGGCAGGCCCCCAAATGTCAGTGTGAACAAGGTCTAAAACATGAACAGCATGACTAGTAGAAGAAGCAAGTGGTACAGCATGAAGTTTGCCAAACTGGCAGGCATCACAGAAAGAAAGATTTCCATTAATAGCTACACCATAATCAGAAGCAACCTTATTTAAAATTCTTAGACTATGATGCCCTAATCTTCTATGCCAAACATCAGGGCTAGTCTCATTAGGCAAAACAGAAACAGCAAAACTACTAGGAGCAGCAAACTTGGATTGAAGGGAACTCTTGGAGCTGGTTGAATCTTCACTAAAAAGAGGCTGAATCTGATATAGGCCATTTGCCAGGGTTCCTTCCAGAAGTACTCTCTTTGACACT
The DNA here is from genome assembly GCA_026214975.1 of Gentiana macrophylla. NCBI lineage: Eukaryota > Viridiplantae > Streptophyta > Magnoliopsida > Gentianales > Gentianaceae > Gentiana > Gentiana macrophylla. Next base: position 64,756,036 of record CM047815.1, read on the forward strand.
TTGTCCTTCACAAAACATTTAGAGCCATAAAACTCAACAAAAACATTATTGTCAGAGGTTAGTCTGGAAATGCTAATCAGATTCTTTTTGATGTGAGGTACATGTAAAATATCATTCAAGTGCATATGTGGTTCAATGACAGAATGTCCAGTGTGTGCTATATGCAGTTTTTGGCCATTACCAACAGTTAGGGAATCCTTACCATCATATTCAGATTTGATCTGCAGATTGGCCATGTCTGAGGTAACATGGTTGGTTGCTCCAGAATCTGCATACCAACTTGGATCTCCAACCATTTCAGGTGTTGTAAGGTAGGCAGCTACTTGCCTATTTCCACTGTTTTGATTGCCCTGAGAGTTGTTGTTTGACTCATACCTATGCCAGCATTCTGATGCAATATGCCCAACTTTGAGGCATATTTGGCAGGTAGGTCTTGGTCCAGTCCCAGTGCTTCTACCATTGCCATTTCCTCTACCCCCACCTCTGGATCTGCCACCCTTCCAGATCCTTGTTGGTTTCTTCCTCTACCATTGTTCTGGTCTCTGGAACCTCTGGTTCCTCCTTGATACATTTGAGCAACTTGAGCACTGGATTGAGACAGATCTAGAGGAGATGAAGGATTAAACCTTGCAATGAGGCGTTCATGAGTTCAGAGTTGGGACTGGACTTCAGGCCAAGATAAAGAACCAACTCGAGATGTGATGTTAACAATCACAGATTCATACTCCTTGGTGAGTCCTCCAAGAGTAGCCAGAATCAACTCAGATTGAGAAATTGGGTATCCAGCAGAAACCAGTTCATCACCATGTGTCTTCATTTGAGCCAGGTAATCGGCCATAGATTTGGCTCCTTTTTCAGTTTTGATAAGAGCATCCTTTAATTCCAAGATCCTGGACTCAAAGACGACTATTATGAAGAACTTCAAGAGTATGCCAGACTTCAGCAGCAGTACCACAACCAACCACTTCAAGGAGTGCTTGTTCTGTCATGGAACCAAGCATCCAACTAAGTAACAGTGCATCCATGGTCTCCCATTCATCAAATGCTAGATTCTTGATAGGTACTGCTGGATTACCTGTAGAATAGACATATTCTGGTGGTTTGGGTCTTGATCCAAACACATGTCCTTCCAGACGATGACCTCTGATAACTGGTAGAATCGAATACTTCCATAGTAAGTAGTTTGTTCGATTGAGCTTGACGGTGAAGTTTGGAGTTAAGGTGCCTCCAAACGGAGGAGTGTGAGTAACTGAAGGTAGATTTGAAGAGAAAGGAGATGATCGGAGGAGGGTGGACGGAGAAGCACCGGAAAATAGAGGTGTCAGAAACGGAATAGTGGACGGATAGCTTAAGTCGAGAGATGGAAGAGTTTGAGGTGATGTAAGTGGTGGAGTTTGGGTGATTGTAGATGCAGGAGCAGTGGTTGTGCTACCTGCCGGAGCTGAGCTCCCAGTGGCGGCCATAGCCGGAGAAGAAAGGTGGCTCTGATACCAACTTTGATAACAGAAAGTTGTACCAAGGATAAGATATTATTGATGATTGTTCCTTCATACATATAGTTTGTAGGATAGGACACATGTCACTTCTACATTACACCACATGTCTAGTAGAATCTATCATAGATTATGTAAATCTAGATATTACATTCAAGTCCCTCAATATCTAGATAAAGCCACATACTCTAACAAAAATAAAAGCAATAGTGACGGGAATTTCCCAAATCATGTACATATTCTGATTTCTCTCAATTAGCACTCTTTTATCTTAATTAACCACTCGAGCAGCTCAATAACAGCACTTAACAAAAAATAACCACCCTTAACGAACCTAACTAACTATTGAAGTTATGTGTTCAACAATATGCCTCAATAAACACTTGATAATTAATATTATATCTCAATAATTTAATTTTTTAAGACATAAATTTTCAAGTTTCTCTTTTGTAAGAACATTCACCGAGGGAAATTGGAAATTCAGGCTTTGTCCTCCCTCCTCACTTGAAAATAAAGTTACACTTTTGACAAAATGTGTTTTTAGGTAACACGTCGTTAATAGTGGAGTAAAAAGAATTTACTCCAATAATAACGTCGTAAAATCATTGATTTTACGACATTATTATTAGAGTAAAAAGAATTTTTACTCCACTATTAACGACGTAAAAAACTTAACTCCACTATTATTGTCGTAAAATTTGTTTTACTATAATATTTTTTACTCCAAATTGCCATGTTACCTAAAAATACATTTTATAAAAAATGTAACTTTATTTCTAAATAAGGAGTGGAGACAAAACCTGAATTTCCAATTTCTCTATTGACGGAGCTTCTGTTCACCCATCTAATCAAGACATTGCAGTGACCGAGTGACATGATATGTTATGTAAATGGCGCAACAATTTCTTCCAACATTAAATATAGTGTTTTATTTTTTCAGGGAACAAATATAGTGCTTTTACATGGCTGAAAAACTTGTGGTGGGGAGGCTTCTGGTTGTCTCCACAAGGTAATTAGGAAAATATATATATATATATATACTCTTTTTTTTCTTTTCAATGGTGACGTACGAAAATGCTAATGATGTGTTAACCACCATCATGTGAAAATATATCTATATCTATATATATATATATCTATATATAGTTAGGAGAGGAAATAAAATCAATTGTGATTCAGACCCGTTTTGATCCGCTTCAAATCCGGTTGTATCCGTTTCAAAAACAAAAAAAAAAAAAAAAAAAAAAACTATAGACATTTCATAATTACACGACACCAAAATTGATTTACAATTATCACCACATTAATTACAGAATACCAAAATTCATTGATACTTTTTCAAAAAGACAAAAATCATCTTCATCCCTACACATTTCATATCTCATTCGAGGTTGCACCTACACATTTCATGTCTGAGTCGAGATTGCAGAGGACTTGCGGTATGATTTATTTTTCTCTAATTTTCTCCGTTTCGACTTTTATGTTTTCTCCTTGCGATTGCACATGGTTTCTGTTTTCATATTTTGGTTTCCTTCTCATTTTTTGATTTCCTTCGCATTTTCATATTTTCATATTTTGATTTCATATGTTTTCCTTGCACATGGTTTTCTTTTTTATTTTTTGATTTCCTTCGCATTTTCTCTTTTTTATTTGTTATTCGTTTCTCTATTTTTTTAAATTTTTTTTTTGGTATTTCCTTCGCATTTTCTCTTTTTCGTTATTCGTTTCTCTTTTGGTTTTTTATTTTTATTTTTAGGGTGGAAAGGCTAAGCCTTTGAAGCATCCTAAGGCTGAGAAGGAAGACTATGACGAGGTTTGTATTTTCACTTTTCTTATTTTTCAATTTTTAAATTTTTTTAAGGTATTTTTCAATTTTTGGTTGTCTGACACTGGTTTTTTTCGGTATGATTATAATGAAGATCACGGATTTGTAGTTTATGTTAAAGTGGAGAATGTAAATGATATAGGGATTGTGATAACCGAGTTTCAGATCGTCAATTTATTTTGTGGTTTTCCAATCACATTGGTTCGCAAGTTCTTATTTTCATGTTAACTGGTTGAAAAAAATTTCAATTCCTATGTTTTGTTTTAGGGTTCTTGATGGTTGTTAGACCACCACAATTATATTTTGGTGTTTTGAATATTGATCAATCTTCTTTGCATATGAAGCATAATCTAGGTCTGTCTCACTTTACGTGCATATATTTTTTATCGATATATATTTTTGGTAGTTTACCTTCTGCTAAACTTTCTTTTGAATTTTTATCAGGTCTAAATTTGTTCTTTCAGCTGCTAAAAGGTAATCCACCATGGATTAGGATACGCTTTCATAATCATTTTCTACTTCTTCTAGCTTAGCTGGTAAATGTATGTCTTTCTATAATGTTTTTGAATTCTTTTTCAAATAAATATTTTGTCGTTATTCATTTTTATTCTCAGACCATCTTCTCTATACACTTTTATTTGTTATTGACAATTTATCATTCTTTATGAAGATTGTATTAAATGTGTGATTTTAATTTTTATATTTATTTTTATTTTTGAAAGGAAGTAAACATGTGATTTTGTCTACACAGATGAATTAGAGTTTTTATTAGAAATTTGAAATAAAATAAAGAATTCTTATGGTTTAGGGATTATAGAAAGTGATTTATGCGTTGATTAAGGAAAATTTTAATTTGAAATTTGATTTTTTTATAAGGAATTTGATATGGCTGAAATTTGAAATAAAAGAAATTCTTATGGTCGAGATATTATGGAGAGAGAGAGAGTTAATGTTGATTGATTTCTTTGTTAATGTGTTGATTTTTTTTTCTTGACTTGAGTTGCCTATTTTTTTCCCGGGTTTGGAGTGGATTTGCGAGATTCCCTAAAAAAATGAATTGATTTGCTTGTGTGATATTATTTTTGGAAGGAATTAAAAGTGTGATTTTGTCTACACATATGGATAAAAGTTTTAATTTAACATTTGAAATAAAATAAAGAATTCTTATAGTTCAGGGATTATAGGGAGTGATTTATGTGTTGATTAAGGAGAATTTTAATTTGAAATTTGAAATAAAATAATTTGTTAAGGTTGAGAGATTATAGAGAGTGAGTTTATGTTGATTGATTTAGTCTTTAATGCGTTGATTTTTTTTGTTTGACTTGGCTTGCCCATTTTTTTCCGGGTTTGGAACGGATTCAATTGGGTAATTTCAGGGTTTCGGTCAAATCAATGTTATTTCTGGAAGGAATCAAATGTGTGATTTTGGGTAGTCAATTTTATGAAGATTCGTGAGGTTCCCTAAAAAAATGAATGAATTCGCATTAAATGTTTGATTTTATTTTTATTTTTGGAAGTAATTAAACGTATGATTTTTTCTGCACCGATGAATGAGAGTTTTAATTTCAAATTTGAAATTAAAAAAAGAGTTATTATGGTTGAGGGATTGTAGGGATCTATTTATGCTTTGATTAATAAGAATTTTAATTTGAAATTTGAAATGCGAAATAAAAGAAATTGTTATGGTTGAGAAATTATATGGAGTGAGTCAATGTTGATTGATTTTCTTTTTTAATGCGTTGATTTTTTTTACTTGACTCACCTTTTTTTCCGGGTTTGGAGCGGATTCAATAGATTTCCTAAAAAAATGAATGAATTTTAATTAAATGTGTGATTTTATTTTTTATTTTTGATTTTTATTTTGGAATGAATTAAACATGTGATTTTGTCTACGCTGATGATGAATGAGAGTTCTCATCTAAAATTTGAAATAAAAGATAAGGGATTATAAATTTATAAGGAGTGATTTTTGCGTTGATTAAGGAGAATATTAATTTGAAATTTAAAATATGAAATAAAAGAAATTGTTATGGTTGAAAATAAGTCTAGCTACTCTTTTTTCCACCTGAATGCAAGTTTTTTTAGGCGGGGGGTGGTGGTGGTGGTGGTTGTCTTTTTCATCCATTAACCTCAAACACGAGTTTCTCTTTTCTCATAAATGTAGTATTAAAGTTTTCATGTTGCTTTGGCTTCAACCCATACCTGTTTTTTCTTGGTGTTTACATCCGACCAATGCATGTTAGTTGCTTTAAATGTATCTGTTTAAATTTATAAACCATAGGATAATGTAACTGTCTCTTAGTTGTTGAGTTACTGAAATCATCTTGATGTTTAAATGTTCATCTATTTTTTTGTAGGGTCATAAAGTAATTGACGTTCAGAAGTTGATTGCACTGGTGTACCATATCAATGCCATGTCATGTTTTCAAGTGAGGGCTTGGATGTAGTAGGATACTTTGGTGAAAAGATGATTTGAGTGGGGGTTTTGTAGTGGGGTGGAGGGGACGGGTGGTGGTTAGGTAATTTCATATTGTGGTGTATGTACATCATACCAATTGTTGTTTTATATGTTAATGATTTGTTGGATATATGATACTGCTAATATGTAATGATTTTCATTTGATATATATTTGAGGATGTCAACATTCATCATATATTTACGTTGAATGTCCAAATTTATTATTATTTTTCATAAATTCAAATAACCCCGTGCATGGCACGGGTTTTAGGCTAGTAAGGATATAAATATGAGGTTAAAAGATTATAACATGTGCAATTGGAAAATGATACGTCCACAACTCTATTATGTACAACTTGATGCACTACATATTATTACACAATCAATAAAATGTGGGACACATGGATTGATTTAGATCTCGTCATACTTATTGATGAGATTATGTGTGGTGGACAGGTGTGCACAATGAAGTTGTATATGTATCACTACCGATGCATAATTATTGTATCACACCGATAACTACAAATCATCAACATAAAAAAAAAATTAGGGTGAATAAACACAAATATTTTCTTAGAGGAATCAACATAAATATTCAACAATACATAAACATAGTGTTTGTGATAGTGATGGCTGTATAAATGATGTGATTCAATCACATTTATTTTATAAACACTTCGGCGAATTACCTAAACATAGTTCAACTAACGTCCTCTTGATAACTTAAATTTTCAATTATGGTCAACTTTGAAAGAAGGTGGCAAAAGGAACTTTTGTTATGTGGCGGAAGAAACACGGACTATAGTTTTAAGTAGGATTGCACATGTTCCGGTTTTCTGGTTTTTTTTTTTTTTTTTTTTTTTAAAACTAAATTATTTTTTACGGTTTTTAAATTAACAAACCAAAACCGAATCATAATTAGGTAAAACCATTTTATTCGGTCCGGTTTGCATCGGCTTGGTTCCGGTTTTTCCCGGTTTTTTTTTTTGTATATGTGTGTGTGTACATACACACAACATTATGTTGTCATACATTTCAATTAGGTTGATCGTATAAAGTTATGTAAACTATTTTGTTTTATCTTGTAATAGATCCTATTAGCCTGGGGCCAAAACCTACGTGTGTGAGGTAGTTGATTGGAGTATTAATAGATAATGGTCTGAGATATTAGTTATTTACATATAATCATAATTAAGGAAGATTTTATTTGCACCACACATAATCTACTTGTGCACTACTCTACATGTGCACTACAGTAGAACCAAATTTTTGTGGTTACATTGTGAGAAACGACTTTGATTAAAGGCCCCATAATCTATAGTGATATACATAGACCAGACCCGTCCCTTGGGCCAGGCCAACCAGTCCATGGTCTAGAGCCCACAAAAATATGTTATTTTAAGGGCCCACCGAAAGAATAAGCTAGTAGTATTATTGAAATAAACTCATGTTCAGCATTCTAATAATACTTTTTTGATAAAAAAAAGAAGCCCATGTTATAGCATTCGGAAAAGCCTTTCGCATAAAAAAAAGGAAAAGCCAAAATTAGTACTCTTTTTTTTAATATCAAAGAAATTAGGAAAAACCTTAAATTAGTACTTTAATATTTGTAAACATTACCCACTCAAAATAAATATATTTGTAAACATAAACCTTCCCTTATTTACTATAGCGACTTTTGCCCTCCCCTCAATCACGGCTCGCTCGTGAGTGATTACATTTACAGTAAAAACTAGTAGTGCAAACAAAAATTGCAAAATAAAAAAAAATAAAAAAAATCACAAGAAAGGTTGAATGGTTTGGCTATGTTGTCGATTGAAAAAAACATTGGTTGATTACACAAGTTTGATTAGTATTTTTGCATCTAAAAATGCTAAACGACAAGTGTTTAAGTGATACTTTTATTGAAAATGTTTGACAAAAACATGTCTTTTGCATTATTTATACTATTATTAGTTGACTTTACATATATTTTTTTTTCTTGAGATAGATGCTTCATTTTAATCTTAAAAAATATTAGTCTAAAAAAAATTGTCAAGGCCCGATAAATGTATTTGGCTTAGGGCCTGGAAATTCATAGGGACAGCCCTGACATAGACATATACACACACACATATATATACACATATAGATATTAAAACACACGGACACACACACACACACACATGTATATGTAATATATATACATATATATCCGGTTTGGCCCGGTTTTTATTTTAATAAACCAAAACCAAATTGTTTTTCACGATTTGTGTTTTTAAAATACAAAAACCAACAAAAAAAATCATGGTTTACGCTTTTTCGGTTTAGACCGGTTTGGTTCAACCGGTTGGTTTGGTTTCCGGTTATTTTGTTCACCCCTAGTTTTAAGACAAAGTTGAATAATACATGATCAAATGACAAAAATACTCTTACATTTTCTTTAAAAGTAAAACTTAAAAATGTCGGTAAAACTCATCTCACCACTCTCCCCGATATCCTTCCCTATAGCCCCCTAGCCCCAAGCTCTCTCACATGTCCCGCAACTTACTTCTCCACCAAGTTTCCCCTCCCACCCCTCCCCGGCCCTAAACCTACCTACATCATTTGTTCCTTCCACCTTTCACATTCGTTTGAGCATTAAATCCCCTACAACCTAGATCCCTCAAAGGGAGACGCAACACCCGGATAAAAGGGACGATGAGTGTAATGGTGACTTAAACTATGCTATTGAGTTTGGTATGATGAGTGTAATACTTAGTAGAGTCTGTGTGGAAACAGTGGCGGTCAGCAGGGCATGAAGGTGCTCTTTGAATCGGTGTTCACTGGGCGACAAAGCATGGTTGATCAACCTCACCGATGTTTGGAATTTCATTGATGAATAGTCTGCTTAGATTGGTTCTCAGCTTACTTGGAGAACACGTCTGCATAGTTTTCCGGTTTGGATAAGGTTACTTCTGGGTATTTCAGTCATTTACTGGGTTGACTGTTTAGTTGGTTAGGGTTGGGTTCCCAAGGCTATAAATATCATCTATATTAATTGTAACGTAACTTTCTCGGGATAATAAAATATCCTCGTTTGTCCATGGAGTAGTCGGCACAGTGCCGGAAACCACGTTAAATCTGTGTTCTTCTTGTTTATGTATTTGTTACTTGTTAATTCTTTATCTTTACTCACAATCACCATCACTTCTTGATCGATCCGTCATAACAAACTGGTATCGGAGCGTCCAGGTTCATCAAGAAATCTGTCAATCTGTTTTAAGTAAGGTAGATTGGCACCAAGGTCATAATTGACTCTAGGATTTGGGATCTACACAAGTTTTTATGGTGAGAAATATGTCTGGTTTGAATGTCAAGATTGGCAAGTTTACAAGAAGAAACAATTTTAGTCTGTGGCAGATCAAGATGCGTGCTTTGTTGAAACAACAAGGATTATTGGGTCATTTGTCTAAATCAACAGAAGGAAGCACTGTTGAGAGATCCAGTCTGAAGGAGAAAGCACATTCAACAATTATGTTGTGCTTGTTAGATGATATTATCACAGAGGTTGCTGAAGATGACACATCGGAGAAGCTATGGTCCAAGCTTGAGAGTCTGTATATGACAAAGTCTCTAACCAACAAGTTGTTATTGAAACAACATCTGTTCAATTTAAGGATGCATGAGGGCACTCGGCTGAGGGATCATCTACATCAGCTGAACACAATATTGCTTGACCTAAGGAATATTGATGTGAAGATTGAAGATGAGGATGCAACATTGATTCTACTTGTGTCATTGCCTGCAACATATGACAACTTTGTGCAATCCTTTATTGTTGGAAGGGATTCAGTGTCATTGGAGGATGTGATATCATAACTCCATGCTCGAGAGCTATGCGATAAGCCATATAGTTCTAGGACAGACAGTCAGTCTGCTGGATTGGTGGCCAGTGGAATCATCAGGGGGCCAGGAAATTCTGGAAAGAAGAAAGTCAAGAGAACTTCCAAGGGACCTAAAGCTAAGGATGTCTGTAACTACTGCAAGGAGCAGGGACATTGGAAAAATGAATGTCCAAAAAAGAAGAAGCAGCAGGGTACCTAGCAGGGTACAATTGCTTTAGCAGAACACGACACCAACTCTGAAGAAGATCTGGCCTTAGCAGTTTCAGAGTTAGCAGGGCATATGGATGTGTGGATTCTGGACACTGGGGCATCTTATCATGTGTGTCCAAACAGGGAGTGGTTTTCAACTTATCAGCAGGTGGATGGAGGCCATATTGCAATGGCTAACAACAAGGTCTACAAAATAGTTAGGATTGGGTCTATTCATTTGAGGACACATGATGGTAAATTTTGCACATTGAATGAGGTTAGGCATGTTCCACAGATGACCAAGAATTTGATATCACTTAGTCTACTAGACAACAAAGGGTTCAAGTTCAGGGGTGAAGGTGGAGTGGTGAATGTCTATAAGGGTTCAAGTGTGATTCTGAAGGGTATCAGGCAGGGGACATTGTACATTCTACAAGGGTCTACTGTTTCAGGTTCTGCTGCTATAGCATCATCAGAGGTTCACCAGTCACAGCTGACTAAGTTATGGCATGTGAGATTGGGTCATATGGGTGAAAGAGGGATGCAAATTTTGTCTAAGTCTGATCTACTTGGGGTACATAAGGTCAAGGAGCTGGATTTTTGTGAATAGGGTGTTTTTGGGAAGCTACATAGGAGCAAGTTCCCAAAAGCAATTCACATCACAAAAGGGACACTTTATTATGTCCATTCTGATTGTTGAGGACCTTCAAGGGTGGATTCACTGGGTGGTCACATATACTTTGTGTGTTTTATAGATGATTATTCAAGGATGGTTTGCGTAATGATGATGAAGCACAAGAGTGAAGCATTCAAGAACTTCAAGCAGTGGAAGGATTTGGTTGAGAATCAGACATGAAGGAAGATCAAGAGACTTAGAACTGATAATGGACTGGAATTCTAAAGGTCTGAGTTTGATGTGCGAGAATGAAGGCATTGCTAGGCATCATACTGTAAGAGATACTCCACAGCAATATGGTGTTGCAGAATGGATGAATCAAACTCTTCTGGAGAGGGCAATGTGCATTCTCTTTAATTCTGGTTTGGCAAGAAGATTTTGGGCAGAGGCTGTTAACACAAAATTCTACTTAATCAATAGGGGGCCTCACACTAGGATCAAACTCAATACACCACTTGAGGTTTGGTCAGGAAAGTCAGCAAACTACTCAAGTCTGAGGGTTTTTGGAAGCACAGTATACTATCATGTCAATGAAGGTAAACTGGAGCCTAGAGCTAAGAAAAGAGTGTTTTTTGGATATGGAGATGGAGTTAAGGGGCATAGAATCTGGTCATCAGCTGAAAATAGGGTTATACCCAGTAGGAGTGTAGTCTTTGATGAAAACTCTATGCTTAACTCGTCTGTAAGAGTCACATCTGAATCTAAAATTGGATCTGAAATTGAGAAGGTTGACAAACAAGTGGAGCTTCAAGTAGAATCTACTGAATTGAAAGACTCAGCAGAGGATAGTCAACAATCAGAAGATCCATAACTGGATCCAAGCCAGTCTGCAGAACAAGGATAAGCAGATACTCAAACAGCTAATGTTGGTCAGCAGGGTATAGCTATCAGCAGAGCTAGGAGGACCAACATCAGACACCCAAGAAGATATGGTTTTGAGGAGGATATGGTTGGATACGCGCTACAGGTAGATGAAGAAGTGGATGGTTTTGAACCAAACACTTACAGGGAAGCTGTGATATGTTCTGAGGCATCCCAATGGCTTCTTGCCATAAGAGAAGAATCAGAGTCACTTCAGACGAATGAGACTTGGGATCTGGTCAAACAACCACAGGATAGAAGGGTGGTCGGCTGCAAATGGATATTCAAGAAAAAGAAAGGAATGACATCTGCTGAGGATATCAGATATAAGGCACGTTTGGTTGCTAGAGGGTTCATTCAGAAAGAGGGGTAGACTATGAAGAGATATTTTCTCTAGGGGTCAGACATACTTCCATCAGGGTGCTATTCACAATAGTGGCACATCAAAATCTTGAACTTGAGCAATTGGATGTGAAGACAGCTTTTCTACATGGAGATGTAGATAAGGAAATTTATATGACTTAGCCAGAGGGTTCCAAGTTCCTGGCAAGGAATGATATGTTTGCAAGTTGAAGAAGTCCTTGTATGGACTTAAGCAGGCCCCAAGGCGGTGGTATAAGAAGTTTGACAGTTATATGATTCAGCAGGGTTATAGTAGGAGTCCATATGATTGCTTTGTTTATCACAACAACTTGAAGGATGGTTCAATTATCTATCTGGTTTTGTATGTGGATGATATGCTGATAGTTTCTGCAAATAAGTCTGATATTCAAATCTGAAGAATCTGCTCAAGGCTGAATTTAAGATGAAGGATTTGGGGAATGCAAAGAAAATTTTGAGGATGAAGATCTATAGAGATAGGAAGCAGGGGAAGCTGTTCTTGTCTCAGTAATGGTATATTGAAAAGGTATTATCCAAGTTTGGCATGTCAACAACCAAACCTATAGATACTCTAATGGAACCAAATATACATCTGTCTGCTGTGTTTGCTCCACAGTCAGCTGATGAGGAAGAATACATGTCAAGAGTTCCATATGCTAGTGCAGTTGGCAGCTTAATTTATGCCATGGTCTGTACTAGGACTGATTTGGCTCAGGCAGTCAGTTTTGTCAGCAGGTTTATGGCTCAACCTGGAAAGGAACACTCGAAAGCAGTAAAAAGGATATGCAGGTACCTTAGGGTACATCAGATATTGGACTCATTTATGGAGGTGGTACTCAATGTTTTGTCATAGGGTACTGTGATTCTAATTATGCTACTTATGTGGACAACAAGAGATATATGACTGGGTATATGTTTACTTTGGGTGGTTCAGTGGTAAGTTGGAAGGAAACTTTACAAGGTACAGTGACATTATCTAGTACTGAAGCAGAATACATGGCACTGACAGAAGCAGCAAATGACGTAGTCTGGTTAAAAGGGCTAGTCAATGATCTGAGTCTGCATCAAGAACAAGCCAGGGTGTATTGTGACAGTCTGAGTGCAATATGTTTGGCTAAGGATCAGGTTCATCATGAGAGAACCAAGCACATTGATGTTAGGTATCATTTTTTGAGAAATGAGAGGAGGGTTAAAGTGGAGAAGATCAGCACTGATGTGAATCCTGCTGATATGTTCACTAAACCAGTTCCAAGGGAAAAGTTTCAGTTGTGTCTGGACTTGCTAAATATCCAAAGCTGTTAATCTGAATCTGTGAATACTCAGCTGAAGTTGGGGGTATACTGAGGTATTCAAATCTGAAGACAAAGAGGAAATCTGGCACTTGGTTGTGCATATGGCACTTGGTTGTGCATCTGATCCGTTTTCATGAAGTAGAAGTCAAGGTGGAGATTTGTAATGATGACTTAAACTATGATACTGAGTTTGGTCTGCTGAGTGTAATTCTCACTAGAGTCTTTATGGAAACTGTGATAGTCAGCAGGGCATGAAGGCGCCTGCTGAATCTGATGTTCAGCTGGGGCAGATCAGTAGGGTTGATCAACCTGCTGATGTTTGGGCTGCTGATGAATAGTCTGTTGAGATTGGTTGTCAGCATACTTGGAGAACACATCTGCATAGTTTTCCAGTTTGGATAAGGTTACTTCTGGGGTATTTCAGTCATTTACTAGGTTGACTGTTTAGTCGGTTAGGTTTAGGTTCCCAAGGCTATAAGTACCATCTGTATTAATTGCAATGTAACTTTCTTGTGATAATAAAATATCCTCGTTTGTCCGTGAAGTAGTCGGCACATTGCCGGAAACCACTTTAAATCTGTGTTCTTCTTGTTTTTGTGTTTGTTTACTTGTTAATTCTTTATCTTTACTTACAATCACCATCACTTCTTGATCGATCCGTCATAATAATGAGGATAACAAATTTTTCGCAATCGTGTTAAAATGTATCATATTGGGCGTTTGCAATTGTTTCACCACCATATCAAAAGATGGGCATCTCTCAACTCACGACCTAGGTTTTGAAGATGAGCTCCCTTCTTGGATTATAGTGTCTACATGGTATCAGAGTTATGTACTGCTTTATTGTGCAAGTTTTGGGCCTCTTCTTGGCCTTATAGACCGCCGGTTTACCGGGGGCGGCTTTTCTTAATTCTGGATCTACATTGCTTAGTTACGATTAATCTAAGTAAATCACGGGGTCGTTAAACACGCAGATTAACTAAAACACATAAATACAAACAGATCTACCATAGTGAAGATAAAAAGGAACGTTCAAAGCTTCATACCTTCAACAATGAAGATCTAGCTCGATCCACTCAAGCTAAAGATGGTAGAGAAGGGGAGAAAACCAGAAATAACTCCTAAAAAGCTTGGAATAACTTTATTTCATCAAATTGTATAATGTATATAATAGAATATGCAAAACTTGGAACTTGAAACTTATGTAATAATCAGCTAATGCAGCTTTATATAAATACAATAGCCGACTTATGACTCATAGAAACCTTAACCGGCCTAGTAAGTGCGGCAGATTCAATTTCGGGTCCCACAAGGCTCTCGGTTTACCAGACCTAGTCCACGGTAAACCGGACTAACTTTTCTTCTTTTTCTTCAGCAGACCTCTTCTTGGACTTTTTTTACTTTGCCCAACATGCTTCCTTTGATCCAAATCCATTCTACAATGCTCCAGATTCGGTACATCCTATAAAACACATAAAACGAGGCAAAACAGTACCAAACCTTCGGGATAATAACACAAATGCAGAATTATGAACCTAGAAACATACATATAGCATTTAACACATATTCCATATAATAACGAGCCTATCTATCTTCTCTTTGAGCAGGATTCGAGGTGAATGAAGGTATAATTAATGGTACTATTTTGGGTGTTATCAACTACCCCCCACTTAGCTTTTGATCGTCCCGAGCAAAAAGGCGAAAAGAAAACAACATCATGATCAGTATACAAGTTAATTAAAAACAGCTATGCTTCACAAAGTCAAGATCAAGATCATGCCACTCATATTCATCAGTAACGCATTAAACACTATTCACATCATCATCATGAGCCAATGTGTGTGTGCAATAACTTTCACAACCGCTTAGTAATGCAGACAATCTCACATTACGTCACCCGTAGTCGAACTAACCAGTCTCAAACATGTTTTTTATTAATCAAATTAGCTAGAAAGGTGGATCGAGAACCGAGTATTACTCTTAGGCTCGTGTTTATCGGTCTATGCAAAAGTTGTGTGTTTTACGCTCCATCGACTCAATTTTTGTGAAAGAGAATATAGATGTATATATTTCAATGCACTTCTCTTTCTTGGCAGGTGAACACTCATTGATTTATCTATCCTCACGGTCTCACTCTTGATAAACTACCGAATCCGAAATTCCTTTGCCCTTATAAGCGTTGGTGGAACATAATTCAGGATAAAGCCAGGGTCAACTTTAGTCAAAGCAATATGCTATCGACTACACTGAAGGATGCAGGAGCTCAGATCTAAACGAGTTAGATCTACGCGCAGTGGATGGATCACGATTCATATATCATAATACATAAATAAAGGATTTAACAACTACAATGGGGTTAAGTTTATATTACCAATAGTGGGAAGAGAAGCCAAGATCTTCCAATGTGTTCTCCAAACGGTGGTTGGTGGACACCGATCCTTGGAGTTGAAACCTCTTTGATATGCTTTCAAAAAAAACTCCAAGTTTTTCTTCAACCAAAAACCCAAGACAAGAAACAAATTTTTCTCTCTTTATTCTAGTGTGGGGGGCGAAATTTTGCACTCCCTTTTATCTTGGAAGAACTCTCTTTATATAGGAGAGTATTGGCCTCCAAGTTTCTAATTAATTAAATAAATAATTAAAAAGAAATCACAATAAAGGATAATTCCATTTATAAAATATTGTGATTAATCAATCAATCAATTACAAATCAATTATCTTTTATTAATTAATTATTTAACAAGTAAATAATTAATCACACAAGAAAATCAATTCTTTCCCTTTTAATAGCTAGGAGGCGCCACACACTAGGGTTTAGGCCCACAAAAAGTGTCTTTTCTGTGTATTATATTATTGCCCAACTAAATAATAGTTTGCATATCAATTAATTAGCCCAGCCAATTAATTATCATTGAGGCCCAAAAACAGGAAAAACATCCGAATTATAGGAGCCACATCGGGGACCATGGACCTATAACCAGTAGCTCCAATAACTAATTATTCATCGAACAAAATAAGTACATTAATTATTAATTCCGGGATTACGCCACCATAAACCCGAAACTTAACTCTACTGATTATAGATGTATACTTATACTCAACCCATAGAGTGAATAAGCGTCTATTGATATAATCACTACATACGGATTAACCCTCCATAGACTGTTCATTCTGAGTGGGAAGTCTCCGTGAACCCGACTCAGAATATCTTATCCTTATTTACCATTAACCCCCTGATGATCAATTAGTACACATATCTGACTAGTAGCTAATTAGTCAAATGTGAATTCCCGGGATCGATCACTTTCTTAGGGCTAACAAATAAGGGGACTGTCTCTCTACTTCCCGCAGGAAGGAATGGATTCCATGTCTGTGAAAATCAGAACTACTCACTCATCTGGAGATAGTGCCAATGAGAAGTGGCTTGGAACATATATTTAAGTGAACCGTAACTAACACATCAAACACTACCCCGGGACAAGCAGCACCCTGTGATCACCTCAGGATTAAGGTTGATCCATATATGATCATCTAATGATTTAATAAGATTCCTTGATTACGGAATTATATCGAGAAATACAGATTAAATCGGTCTAGTCCTATATGAATGCCATCATATATAAATGCCCCACGTAGGTACCCTCTACCGACAGTCCGGATAAGACTATCACACCCTAAGGTGTTCTGGGTGCATTATTGATGTTTTAATCAAGAGACCCTAAACTCTGATTAATTTCACCACGGACTAACAGTTTAAGTATATCACCACTAACTCAATCCTCACGTGTAATACACTGAGTTAAGTGGTTACATACAGATATACTTAGGGTTTGCAGCAGTGTATTACTTTACAAGCACAAAGAAAGTAATATGGTGAGATAAATTATGTCATTCATTATTAAAAACAATTACACAAATTGTCTTTCGGGCACTACACCTAACAATCTCCCACTTGCACGAAATGACAAGCAACGATTGTTTTTAGAGCATACCCTTTCTCATCTTATTCACAACATACACACCAAGGAAAGTGAGTTATACGTGCTTAAAATGGTGGCTCACAACACAATATGTGCTTAATATGCCACTACTTCAGAAGTGGGCACTTGCTTTTACATGTACATCGTGGAACAAAGATGAAGTCAATTAACTCGAAAAGATCAAAGTTATCATATTTTATCAAAATTCTGTCGAAATGAATCAAAGTCTATGTGGTGAACAGTGCATCAAAGAGAATCAAGATAATCACGTAATTCACGGAATATAATTCTAAGAAGATAAGTGACGTCCCTTACCCCCCCACTTAATCGAAACATTGTCCCCAATGTGTAAGAAGAAAAAGTTAAATCGAAAAGGAACTTAGCTTCATTAAGGGTGGAGCCAAAGAAGGATTGGATCTTCGTATAACTTGATGGGCGAATGTAAGTAAATCCTTGAAGAATCTACGCTAAGTATCTCAAACAATCCAAGAAGGAGGGTGGTGACAAGAAATCGTATAATAATATCGCGGCAATAAAAGAGAAAATGAATAACTCGAAACAGTTTAAGCCGACAAAATCATTATATTAATAAATCTGCTACATTCCTAGATAGGGTATAAAAATAAAAATAAGAAAATGGAAAATAACAACAATGAAAAGAAAGAAACTAATCCTCGTCATAATAATCCTCCCAGTCATCTCTAGGCTCAAAACCAGGACGTGGTGCAGAACTCGGGGCAGCAGCGGTGGTAGAGGATGCTCGGTGACTTGTGATCGCGTGCAAAGCACTTACTAGCAATGGGACTAAGTCTATCATAGTAGAGTACTGGCGAGTCAAGGTCGATCCCATAGAGACTCGTAAGAACGTCTAATTATCAAGATTGAGCTTGTCACGTATATGGTCTACGACCAACTATAATATAGACTGTAGTAAATTTGGTGCCTCAAACTAACAAGGTTATGCTTGTTCACTGATGGGAGTCAATTCGACTCTGTTTTCTACTTATTTTGTGCCCCATTACGACTCGTTTTGTGCTATTTTGGGAGTTTTTGGCTAAGTCTTGGTGCTTTTACACCATTTTACTTATTCCGGGACTCGGGTACATATTCCGTGAATCTCGGCCTTTTTCTGTGTTTTTCATTCATTCTCGGTCACCCTAGTGTCCCGTAGGGATTACATTTGGTATGTACTTTGATGTTTTTCAGAACTAGGTACTCGAAAATGCCCGAAAACATGACACGTAGCTTCGGATGCAAAAGGCTCATTTTGGGAAAATTACATGCTAGGCGTGCGCTGGCATTCCATAAGCGCCACGCTGGGACCACAAAACAGCCCAATGTTTGATCGTGAATTCAAAATCGAAATCCTAGGCGCACGCCTAAGAAAGGCTAGGCGCACGCCTAGCAAGGGGTCTGCACCTGGGATATTTTGTAAAAGTAGTCAGGCGTGCGCCTGGCATTTCATAGGCGCACGCCTAGCAGGCTTTTTTGACAAACACTATAAAAGCTCATTTTTGAGCTTTGGATAAGGAGAGACTACTTTTTACAGCAATTTTTGGCGATTTTCTTCTCCAAGAACACCATAGATTAGTTTTTTAAGCTTTCTTAACATAATCTTTTGTAACAAACACTTGGATCATCTTGGATTGCAAAGTTATAAATTCAGTTTGCTCGTTTTCAGATTTCGATCGGTTTTCAATTTGTATAGGTATTTCTAATCTTTATCTTTTGTTTGATTGTTCTTCTTTTATGATGAAATCTTGTATTTCGATAGTTAATATGGGTAGCTAATTGCCTTATAGCCGAGTTATGCGATAATCATCGAAACTAGATCCTAGCTTGTTCATGAGTTATTCTTGATGGTTGTTTTTATTATTTCTTGATGTGTTTGTAGTCCTAGAACTTATTCGTAAATGACTTTTATTGAACTTGCGACTCGATAATCGTATTTCACGCGTCTTCTTTACATATGTATTTTGCGAGAGGATACGGGAACAGGGGTTCTAGGATCACCGTGTAAAACCGACTGAGTTGTTCAGACTCGGTTTCGTTGTGAGGTTTTATATCGACTTGTCGAGCGTTTCATTGACCATAGACCGTGTTAGGTCAGTTAAATCCGGTCAGCGGACTGTTGAACCTGACATAGGAGGGTAGATTATTGAAATAATGTCTATTCTCGGAAATATGAAGCGACACCCTACTTTTGACGTCAAGACGTTTAGGTAAATCGAGAATATCTTCGGACTTAGCTAGGGTTTGGTACGTAGTTGATTGGATCATAGCTCAGCTATCGCCTTTAATTGTTTGCAACTCCTGTTTTAATTAGTCAGTACGAACATAGCAAATTTAGACTTCAGAAACCTTATAAAAAAATCTTTTTGACCTAAACTAGAGATGACACTAGCTTTGGTACTTAACTAAATTCCCTGTGGGATTACGACCTTGCTTGCTAGTTTTATACTACAACCGATTCGGTACTCTGCCGGTCAAAGTTGGTATACTATAAAACGGCCATCAAGTTTTCTGGCGCCGTTGCCGGGGAATAGAGTTAATATCTTGTAAGTTGGAAAAATCTTCAGGATTAGGTCGTTGTTTCTTTTTAATTGTTTGTTGGTGTTTCATTGTTTGTGCAGTGTATGACCCGTAGTAGCAACGAGGAATTGGTTGAATATAATCCGGAGATCGAGCTTTACTTCCGTCGACAATTGGCTTTGAGAAATAGGACGATTGATCGTCGAGCAACTCAACAAGCCGAGTCATCTAACCCGGAAGTTGAATCCTCAATGGCTACGACTACACCTACAGGCAGCAGTCAAGGCTCTCCAACCGGGAGAGTGATACCCGAGCATCATGTTGAGGAAGTTGAGTCTACAGAACAACATGGTGAATTGAATCCTCCGGTTGAGGGAGGAGTTGGACTTCGCCTTCAACCGCCTATTCAAGACCCAAGGCAAGAACAGAATCAAAGAGAGCCTCCACAGATTCTTCAACAACAGCCCCCGTTTCAAGGGGCGAATTTGAATCAGAATGCTTTTGTCCAACAGCCCGCACCTTAGGTTGATCCGAATCAAGTCGTGCAACAGTATCAACAAATGATGTTGCAAATGGCTCAGATGAACCCAATAGTGAATCAATACAATCCGATGGTCGCTCAAGATAACCCTATTCTTATGAATCCGATGATGGGGCGATGATCGAAATCCGTATCAACAACCTAATGTGCCAATCCCGCGACCAATGCCGGTTCCGGTACAACAAGCCCCTCGAATGCACATCCTTATCGTGCACCGATATTCCGATCCCGGTTATTCAAGGTATGGTGAGGCCCTGGCGCGAACATTGAGGATTATGCTACACCATTGCCGGTGAGGGGCATGCTCCTATCCGAATCCCACCGATCCAGGCCAACAACATGGAAATCAAAGGTCATGTTTGGAATTTACTACAAGAGATCGCTCAGTTTAAAGGAAAACCCGAGGAGGATCCAAACAAGTTCTTAAATCACTTTATGCAAGTATGTAAGACGGTAAAGATTAACGGTGTTTCAGAAGAGGCGATTCGGTTGATACTATTTCCACATGTCTTAAAGGAACATGCTATTGAGTGGTACGAATCGTTACCTCATGATTCCTTACACACTTGGGATGGGGTAACAAGAACTTTTCTGTCAAAATACTTCCCTCCGGGACGAACTTTGGATATGAGGGCAGACATCTCGACTTTTGAACTGTGGGCTTCAGAGGAATTACACGAGGCTTGGGACCGGTACAAGGCAATGTTGAGGAAGTGTCCGCAACACGGTTTCGAAATTTGGAATCAAATGCACATATTTTATAGAGGAGCGGATAAAGAGTCCAGAAGAACGTTGAATTCTGCGAGTGGAGGAGATCTTATGAGTTTAGAGCCGGATGTTGCATTAGCTACGATTGAAAGGATAGCCGAAAATAACCGACAATGGAATTCTATCAAACCTAAAGAGCATCAAAAGGGGAGCAATTATGAGAAAGAGGTAAAGGTCGGTGGCTACGATCAGTCGATGCAAGACGAGAACAACAAGTTATCCAACAAAGTGACGATGTTGGAAAAACAGTTGCGTGAGGTGATTCTTGATCAACGAGCGGCAAATAAATGTTCATCTTGTGGTGGTATGCATAAAACTTCGGAGTGCACTAACACCGATGCTACTCCAAAGTAGTTATTACCTAGAGCTCAAATTAATCAAGTGAGTGTGGGAGAAGCACCTATTCAACCAATGTTGAGTCCGGAACAGTTAAGTAAGATGTTTTCGGATCAAATGAATCAAGCATATGTGAACCAAATGGCTATGAATCCATGGGCGATGCCACCGGTGGATCCAAATACGTTGCCGGTTAACCCCACCTATGATGTTAACTATGTTCAAAATCAGAGTTGGAGGGGCCAACCAAATCAATGGCAACCAAACCAATGGAAATCGAATCAGAATTGGAACCGGAATCAAGCCGGACCTTCAAATCAGAATTACCAACAAAATCAACAACAAGTTGGCCCGTCCAATCAAAGGCCGAATGTTTATCAACACCCGAATGCTCCGGGGAGAATAGATAATCAGAATCAACAACCACCGAAAACTCTTGAACAGATCGTAGATCAATTGAGCAGGATAGTTTCTAACAACTATAAAGAGTTAAAAAATGGTCAAACTACGATGCAAGCGTCTATACGAAACATAGAGCATCAAATTGGGCAAATGGCGGAAAAGTCAAACACTGTTCCGGTTGGAGGCCTACCGAGCAATACGGTTAGGAACCCGAGAGGGGTCAATGCCTTATCAATTGAAGAAACTGTGATTGAGGACGATGATCTTGGTATCGGGAGAAGTCTTGGGCCAGCTAACCCAATTAATGCGATCTATACTCGGAGTGGTAAGAAAGTTGGAGTTGATGATGAGATAGCTCTAGATGAGAAGAAGAAAGCACCGGTGAATGATGATGAGAATGAGAACGGCGGGGTAAATTCTGAATTGGTGAAGGTAAAGATTGAACCGGTGGATGTTGATGACGATTGTGATGAGGTCGTGGAAATTCCAAATCCCATGAAGAAGAATGCCGAGTCAAGTGAGCAAGCACAACTAAGCAAAGCACACGACAAAGGTAAACAGGGTATGGATTTTACACCTACTTCTATTGATGTTAATTCATTACCCTATCCCCCGAGAGGTCCTAGGAAGACCATCTTATCAAAGAGTCAAAATAGATTCCTCGACATTTTACGTAAAGTTGAGATTAATATCCCATTTGTTGACGCGATTGCAAACATGCCTTCGTATGTGAAATTTCTGAAAGGGATATTATCTAACAAAGCAAAAATTGAGGAAGTTGTGTGTTTAAATGAGAATTGTTCCGCCGTATTCCAGAATAAGTTACCCCAGAAACTTAAAGACCCGGGTAGTATTTCAATACATTGTACTATAGGCT
Source organism: Gentiana macrophylla (assembly GCA_026214975.1). NCBI lineage: Eukaryota > Viridiplantae > Streptophyta > Magnoliopsida > Gentianales > Gentianaceae > Gentiana > Gentiana macrophylla. The sequence goes on from CM047815.1 coordinate 64,778,513, forward strand.
CTAAAACGTACCCGAATGTCATGTGTGACTTAGGTGCGAGTGTGAGTTTAATGCCCCGCCACATTTACGAGGAATTAGGTTTAGGTAAGCTTACCAAAACTGCTATGACCTTGCAAATGGCGGATAGGTCTTTAAGGAAACCGTTGGGAGTAGCCGAGGATGTGCTAGTGCGAGTGGACAAGTTCGTTTTTCCGGCGGACTTTGTGGTGTTAGAAATGGAAGCCGACAGTCGGACACCCCTATTGTTAGGAAGACCTTTCCTAGCAACCGGGAGGGCGATGATAGACATCCAGAAAGGAGAGATAGTGTTACGGTTAGATGAGGAAAGTGTTACCATCAATGTTTTCAAGTCCATGAAGCACCCGTATGATGAAAACGAATGCAATTTTCTGGATACTATTATGCCTCTTGTTGTTGAAAATGCTAACACACAGGGCTACAAGGAGGATGACTCTATGGAGCAATGTTTAGTGAAGTCAAGCACAAATGATGATGAAAACGAAGAGTTGGCAGAAGCCGCCGGTGAGCTCGAAATCACCGAATTTGTGGATGCAAGATGGCACAAGTTCTTGGAACTTGAACTCAATGATGAAAAAGCAAAGCCTTCCATAGAAGATCCGCCCCGAAATCTTGAGTTGAAGGAACTCCCGGCTCACCTTAAGTATGCTTTTCTCGAAACTAATTTGCTCCCGTTGATTATTTCTTCTATTTTGACTAATCTGCATGAAGAAAAGTTATTGCGTGTTTTGAGAAGTCATAAGCGTGCTTTTGGGTGGAAAATGGCGGATATACGAGGAATAAGTCCAGAGCTTTGCAAACATAAAATTATTCTCGATGAGGGCATGAAACCGGTGAGGCAACCCCAAAGAAGGTTAAATCCTCATATGCAAGAGGTTGTAAAAAAGGAATGTGATCAAGATGCTTGAGATGGGTATCATTTATGCTATAAGTGACAGTGAGTGGGTTAGCCCGACGCAGGTCGTACCGAAGAAATGAGGAATGACGGTGCAAGCCAATGAACTTAATGAACTCATACCCACCCGACTGGTCACCGGATACCGTGTGTGCATAGACTACCGGAAGCTAAATGATGCTACACGTAAGGATCACTTTCCTTTACCTTTCATTGATCAAATGTTGGAGCGCGTTTGAGTGGGCATGCTTATTATCGCTTTCTAGATGGCTTTAGTGGGTATTATCAGATTATAATTGACCCTAAAGACCAAGAAAAGACCACTTTTACGTGTCCATATGGCACTTTTGCGTACACTCGAATGCCGTTTGGGCTGTGTAACGCCCCAGCGACATTCCAACGTTGCATGACTGCCATATTCTTTGATATGATTGAGAAGTTTTTAGAAGTATTCATGGATGATTTTAGTGTTTTTGGTGATTCTTTTGATGATTGTTTAGATAATCTTGATAAAGTGTTGCAACGTTGTGAGGACACTAATCTCGTGTTAAATTGGGAGAAATGTCACTTTATGGTAGAAGAGGGTATCGTGTTGGGACATAAGATATCAAAGAGGGGTATTGTGGTAGATCGAGCTAAAGTTGAGGCTATAGAGCGATTGCCACCCCCCACAAACTTGAAAACGCTTAGAGGGTTTTTAGGACACGCGGGTTTTTATAGACGGTTTATACCGGATTTCTCAAAACGTGTTAAATCTCTAACGCATTTGCTTTCAAAAGATGTGCCCTTTGTGTTTGATGATGCTTGTTTGGATGCCTTCTTGGATATTAAACGTTTGTTAGTGACTGCCCCGATTTTGATAGCACCAGATTGGAGTCAAGAATTCGAAATAATGTGTGACGCTAGTGATATGGCAGTTGGGGCCGTATTGGGCCAGAAACGTGATAAACTGTTTAAGCCTATCTACTACGCGAGCCATACTTTGAATTCGGCTCAAACAAATTACGCGACCACTGAGAAAGAATTGCTAGCGGTAGTTTACGCCTTTGATAAATTTCGTTCATATTTGATTGGTTCGATGGTTGTAGTTCATACTGACCACGCTGCACTGAAATATCTTATGAATAAGAAAGACGCGAAACCGCGACTCTTGAGATGGGTACTTTTGCTCCAAGAGTTCGACATTGTTATTAGAGACCGTAAGGGCTGTGAGAATGTGGTTGCAGACCACCTAAGCCGCTTGCAACTGACCCCTGATGTTGTGGCACGAGAAAGAGCAATAGATGACGAGTTTCCCGATGAACAGCTGTTTGCTGTCGATGTGTCTATTCCGGAAATGAGATTGAGCCCTCTAATCCCCGGAAAGTACGGTAATCCTTGGTATGCTTCTTTTGTGAATTATCTTGCGTGTGAGTATTTAGAGCCCGACTTGACCTACCAACAACGTAAGAAATTCTTTAGTGACCTTAAGTATTACTATTGGGATGACATGTATCTGTTTCCTAGATGTTCTGACGGTATAATTCGTAGATGTGCTCATGATGGAGAGATACCTAGCATTCTGTCATTTTGTCACGACAGGGAAGCTGGTGGCCATTTCTCCGGGCACCGTACAGCTTTGAAGGTTCTCCAAAGTGGTTTTTACTGGCCCTCGATCTTTCGTGATTCACACACGTACGTGAGTGTGTGTGATGCGTGTCAAAGATCGGGGAGAAACTCGAAACGGTTTGAAATGCCTATGCAACCGATTCTCGAGTGTGAAATCTTCGATGTTTGGGGAATCGACTTTATGGGACCCTTCCCATCTTCCTATAATAATAAGTATATTCTAGTCACGGTTGATTATGTCTCGAAGTGGGTCGAAGCAATGGCATCTCCTACTAATGACCGTAACGTAGTCATCCGGTTCTTGAAAAAGTACATTTTCACGAGATTCGGAGTGCCTCGAGCTATGATTAGTGACAATGGCAGTCACTTTCAGAATCGACCGTTTAATAAGCTTCTGACCAAATACGGGGTTCGACACAAGTTGGGAACCGCGTATCACCCTCAAACAAGTGGGCAGGTCGAGGTTTCGAATAGAGGTATTAAACGTATTCTCGAGAAAACAGTGGACTCGAATAGGAAAAACTGGGCTGAAAAGCTCGATGACGCAGTTTGGGCGCATCGGACCGCTTTTAAGACCCCGATAGGAATGTCCCCGTATCAGTTGGTGTTCGGTAAGGCATGTCACTTACCTGTCGAGTTAGAACATCGAGCCTATTGGGCAACTCGGTTCTTAAATTTCGATGAGACAGCCGTAGGTGAGAAACGGTTGTCGCAATTGGCCGAGCTCGATGAGTTTCGATTGCAATCTTATGAGTGTGCTCGTACTTATAAAGAGAAGACGAAACTTCTCCACGACGCTAAGATTAAAAAGCGTGAATTCAAAGAAGGAGACGATGTCTTACTTTACAACACTCGTTTGCATTTCTTTCAGGGTAAGTTGAAGTCTCGATGGACCGGGCCTTATAGAGTCTCCAAAGTTTTCCTTCCGAGTCGCCGGTAACTCACGACACCAAGGGGCGTTTTGACAAACGCCTTTCGGTTAAAGAGATATGAGAAATCTTACTTCGACGCCAGTCTAGTGATCGTCAACTTGGAAGATCCTCCTGTTTGTCCCGAGGGTTGTGAGTCGTGTAAATGACTCTTTCCATTGTTTTTCTCTCGTGTCGGTGCTGTTTCCCGCTTAGTCCAATTTTCCTCGCCTAACGTTAACAAATAAACTTCTGTTGACGTTCGTTTAATCCATCTTTCCATCTTTATTTCTATCAAATCATCACGTCGAGCTAACGACGTTAAAAAAACAGCGCTTCGTGGGAGGCAACCCATGTTTATTTTCAGTTTTAGGAGTTTCGGGGAGGTCTCGAAAGTCGAAATACCCCGAAAAGCCTGTTTTTAAGCTTCCTGGCCATTTTTGATGCTAGGCGTACGCCTAGCATTCCTTAGGCGCACGCCTAAGGAGCTGTTTTGGAGCCAATGTTTCAGTACGTGATTTGGAAATTGGCACCTAGTTTTTTGTTGACAGGCGTGCGCCTGTAATTCCTTAGGCGCACGCCTACGGGCCTTTAAAAAAAAAAAACAGTTTTTCTTCCCCATTTCTTCCTCCCTCCCTCTTCAACCTAACTGCCGACCCCCCGTTTCTTGCCCTCCTTCCGACCGAAATATCACAAAATCCACCCTTTCTTCCATCAAATCACCTCTAATCCTCTCAACTCCTTTTACAAATCACCAAACCCACTCAATTCCAAGCAAGTTGGGGGCGAAATTTGAAGCTTTTTGTCCAAAATTCCGGCGTTCTCCATCAATTCCGGCGAGTGTCAATTGTGGGTAAGAATCTTTCCTTTTTCGTTTTTATTTGGCAAACCAAATTATATGTATGTATATATATCATAATAATAATATTTTTGTGTTTGTCAATCTGTGTTTTTATTTTTTATTTATTTACTTTTATTTCTAATTTTTGTTGTTTTTTAATCTTTCTAGTGAGTTGTGCATAATTTTGTGTGTGTTGTTTTGGAATTTGGGTCTTGTTTTTGGTGTAGAAATGACTGGTGCTAATACGAAAAGGAAGACTCCGTATGTGCCGGGTGGTAGAAGAGGTAGTGGTAGTGGTGGTGGTAGAAAGAGAGGCGGTGGCAGCCGTGGTGGGGCTGCACCGGCCAGTGAGGCTGAACCTATTGCACTTGCTGTTTTGCCTGAGGACGACCCTACAGGAGAGCAGAGGGCCTGATGACGGGGTCAATCAGGTTATAATATACTTGACCACCATAAACCAATACTAGCAAGAGGACTAGGCCCATCGTAGTATAGCTATAGTGAATCAAGGTCGATCCCACAGGGAACCAATTGTGGATCATCTTATATACAAACAATTAATTAAACATGTCAAGGACATAGAGGCGGTCTACGACCAACATAAGACAAGAAAAGTAAAGACACGACTCGACACAACGTAATTAACCTCCCCAATTATAGTCTTTATCGTTTGGACCTAGATAATTTATATAATAAACTGAACTTACTAACTGTCAATCCGTTTGTATCTATCTTAGATTGGCTACGGGAGTCATCCTCTTTAACTTGACTTAGCACCGGTAGGTCACTAGATCACTGTGATATTGTTACGTGACTTCGCCTTTTGGTGCCTCCATCTCATATAACTCACACGCTTACGACTCTAAGGATGCCGCTATTAATCGTACACCTCGTCTAGGCAACATTCCTATGGTTAGGCGTACTTCCTAAACGATTACTCAAGCTCTCGTCCAACTAGCAATTACCAAGTTATAGTCTCATGCTAATCTACGACGTACGTATAAGCAGGTGCATGCAATTCCCAAATATAAACATACCTAGATAATGCTGAACGTCCGAAGATCAATTCATAAGCCTACCTAAGAGTTTTATATTGGTATTTCCTTTTTACGCTTTTAATTAAACTAAGCGAGTAACGTAGCCATAGCCATACCTCTTGAGATAATAAATTCTATTAAGTTAACCTAACCATAAAGACGTGGCTATTTAACGGATGAACAGGGGGCTCGGTCGACCGAATAGGTGGGCTCGATCGAATAGGTGGGCTCGATCGACCGAGTGAACTCATTCGGTCACCCGAATCAACTTCGTCCCCGTTACATCCCCGAACATATCTCTCGCGTTTCATCATACGTAATGCATTAAATAGCAATTCGTAAAGCATTCATATAAACTAACATAGATACGCATTAATTAAATCAAGTAGATTCATGAATAAATACTAAGTAGATGACGTAGGTTATGGGATCCTCATAGACAAGGTGTCGCCACATCCCTAACGTCATAGCCTAGATCTACATCATCTAGCTATGAATTAACTAATTCAAACAATAAAGCATAATTGGGGAATTAATTACTTCAAATAAAATAAATAGAAAATAAGAGCTTACATATTTGCAGCCCTTAATTTGCTGGAAACCCTCAAATTATTCTACATTGCATCAAAGTTGTATTATGAATTGTAAGATTGAAGAAAGAATGAAGGGATGTTGGAATGATTTACAATTTCTCGTAGCTGCTGCTTATATAGGGGTTTCTGCCGACTTATGAAGGATCTAGAAGATAAATACGAAAAAATCCGAAAAGTGACCGAGCCGACATACTCGGTCGACCGAATGGATAGGCTCGGTCGACAGAGCCTTCTTCTGCACGCGTTAAACATTTCTCTCGTCTATCTTGTTCCCCACTTTGCGCTTTAAGTGTTGATCTGATTAATCTTTCATTTAATGCTCCGATTTTCTTCCTCTATTATCTTGAGATTTACTGATTGAATGACATTTATCCTCTCGATTTGTCGTGATCTACAAAATCAGCATTTATCGCACAATAAATCGGCTTTTAATAATGAAAACGGCTAAATACCAAATATCATATTAATAATCACTTAACATTAAATAATAAATATAAACATGTGATTTAATATGAAATATACATTATTAATCTCGATTTAAGGTCAACGTTGATGACTTTTACGGGTATAATTTGACCGTCATCAACTACCCCCCACTTAGACTTTGATCGTCCCGAACAAAGCATCAATAAGTCATTTCCCAAGACAACATTTCCCATGGTCAGGTCATACTTACGCAAGAAGCTCAAGTCAACTCATACTAGTCATGCTCATAAGATATCCATTATTCACTACTCACTATGAATCGAAGTGATGTGTGCATGTGCATTTAGTTTTATATATTCGTAGCAAGATTAGAGTTTATGCCAACTTCGTAATCTCAACCTACCAACCTCAGCATTCATACTTCTCAAGTCTTTAAATTTTTGAAGCACTAGAGCAATAAGCAAGAGCGTATCTATAGGGTTTTTGGACTTGGAGACCGAGTACTACTCAAAGCCTCTTAAAAGTTGAATTTCTTCAATTCATATCTTCATATTTTTCAAATACTATCAATCTCAAGGAAGAAAACTTTTTAAAGTATCCCCCTATCTTAGATCATGTATAGCATCGAATATTACCACAAGCGCGGGGCTACTTTGGTAATGTTACTACAAGCCCAGTGTCTAACATTTTGCTAAAACACAGGTACGTCTCAAGCTTATTACTCTGCTTTAATGGCTAAAAGATAAGAATGCATCAGCAGATAGATATTGATACTAAGTTTACATAACCAATCATCTATGCAATGTACACATAATTTCTTCAGTTATTATGATTTGCGCGGTATACTCGATTCACTGATTGAGTAATTTGAATAATAAATAACTACTCACAAAAACGGGCATGAATATCCTTAAATTTACTTAACATAAGTATAAAATGATCACGTACTCATGAAACTTGGTTCATTTCCTATCAATTCTTAGCTAGGAACTCACAATTCTAAGGGTACGAGATAAATAATGTGGCATTTATTCAATTTTTTCAATCATGTGCCGTTTCATTCAAATTTCAATCATAACATAACATAGCTAAGTCTCCTACCCCCCCACTTAAACATGGCATTGTCCTCAATGACAAAAATAAATGAGAATTTAAGAAAAAGACTTAGCTCTGGAAACGGCTCTCAAGTAAATGCAGAACATCGGAGTAAATTTCAGCACGCCGTGGAGAGATAGACACATCCTGTATAAGCAAACAAACTCCACGAAACCGTAAAATACCATGTCTATGGAAGTTATAGAATAATGTGGCAGTAACTAGGTATGAATACCGAAAAACATTTTAAGCCACTTTATGTTATACAACCAATGACAAGAAAAATGCTAAATAGAAAGAAAAATAAACAAGCAACTAAAGATGGTGGTCTTCATCTACAACCTCCACCACCTAAATATTCTTAAAACCGGGTGGAGAAGACAAAGATCAAAAAGCATTACCCGACGTGGGAAAACACGAGGGTGACTCGATCGAAAAGGTATTCAATCCAGGAAAAGAGAAACTTGGTAAGGTATAATAGATTGAATGCGACCTATTGGCTAAAGATAAAATCAAATACTTAACGCAGAAACTTCTCGCTTGCATTGGATATCAACAACTTAGGGAGATGTAGCTACTCCTCGAAAATACTAAGAACCCAATGTATCACGTAAAAGTCATAACCGTCAGCAACAAGGTATGATCAGTATGATGATGTAGAACAAAACTTATCATCTAGAAATGCCGGAATAAACGGAAAAAATGTGAAATTTAAAACTTCCGGTAGAAAGATAAGTTGTACTTTGATCGAACCAAAAACCTTTAAAATCTAGCTAGGGTCAGAGCTACACTTACCGCAACTAGGATCAGGAAAATCAAAATGATAAAAGATAATCATTAAAGCTTAGCAATATTTCAAATTTCGCAACACAAAGGTATTTTGTAAACAAAATGGAGGTTGAGAGTATGATGGGTTTAGACAAAGATACACATAAGGTTGGGAAGAAAAGATAAAGGGTGGGTAAGAAATTGTGTTTATGGGTGGGTTGAAAATGGTTAAGGCATTGAGATTGGGTGGGAGAGTGAAACGGATGGAAAGAAAGAGAGGCGATGAAAGAATGGTTAGAAATGTGAACTGTTGGGGCAGATTGGTGAAAGGATCGAAAAGTTTGAAGGTGAAAAAGTGTAAAGGGAAAGATTAGGATAATTGCAGAATGAATTGCACACCACTTTGTATTTTCACTTGGATCACCATTCTAAAAGGTTTTGGAAGTTGACCAAAATTGTTCTTGTTCGCACCAATCATTCTCTGTTACATTTTCAATAATTCTCAAACTCTCTTAATGCTTCCATCTTAAGGTTGTTTGCTAAATTTCCTTTTCTTTAGCAATTTCTCGACTCTCCTACGGAACTCTATTTCACGTGGCCTATATTGAGTAAAAAAGTTTTGCACATCCTTAGCCCAATGGCCATCGGAACACGGCAAAATAAAAAACCTCAACATATGTCACGTTACTTTTATTTGACTCAAAGAAAACAAAACCTAAAATCCTAAAAAGAAATCCTAAGGGTTTTAAAGAAGTAGTTCTGAGTTTTGAGTCCTCAGCTCGACTTTCCAAAAGTATCCTTGTCAGTCATTATTCTTGGATCGCCAGACCTTGACCCTCTGAGCACTATTAGAGGTGGCTTATCGCTTTTGCGGATTAATACCCTTCCCTTGGTTGTGAGACCTAGGAAACGAAATTTATCCATACCATTTATCCAAAGCTCTTACCTCGGCTCTCGTTTTAGGAATTAGTGAATTCTAAGAAAATGGGTTAAAATTACGGTTTTGGCCTTGACAATAAGAAACAATGAATCAAAGTACTCCGAATAAGGTCGGTTATGTAGGCAAGCCTACGCCGTCTTATTCGTTGGAACATATGTGACAGTTCAGGCCAATCCGTCAAGATTAAGCCCCGTTTAGCCCGAAGGCTTATCGGTTATGCTAAGTCTTGTTGAACTGCTGTAACGTACATCACACGTGGAGGGGAGTCGATTGAGCTGAGGCTCGGTTAAACTCGCCCAGCCATGGTTAGACCATTTCCGAACCATGTACTAAGAGTCTCCGATTTCTAAATTGTCACCCAAAGCGCAATCTCGTTTCTGTTTAAGGTGGGTTCACCGAGAAGCCATCACCCTAAAACTCAACGAAAGCAGAAGATGGTGTTCTCTCAAAACTCAACGTCTTCTTTAGATTGTGAATGCTTAAACTACACAATTTGTTGCTCCCCTGGCCAGTAGAAGCAATCTCATGTATAGGACAATGAGATTTTAACAGAACTACAAGGAACTCTTTATTCACTGCTTCCTTTCAACGACTACATGTTTCCTTACACCCTCTAGATGAGACAGATTTGGGGCAGAACCTTCCACACTAATAGAAATAATCTTACAAACCACTCCGGGCCAAGATTCATACTAAGGTTCATGTATAGGCTAACTTATGCTCAAAAAAACCACAAGGTAGTAAAACATAAGCAAAAAAGGGTAGCACCTTGCCTTCAACATTGTACCACGAAGAATTTAAGCCTTTAAAAAATTTTCAGAGCCATCTTGGTGCTTTAAAGGTATTGCTTCCATCGCTTTTCCCATCGTAGATTCGTAGCTCCACGTGTTTGCTGGGTTATTTTCTCAGCGCCCACGAAAAATTATTGACTTGGATTATTGCTTCCCTGGTTTCTGCAAACAGAAGAAAAACAAAACAAACAGACCGTAGACTGATTTTAACATGGTTTCCCATGCTGCTATCAGACCTACGGATTAAACATACGGGGATAAACAGACACGCGAAATTCCAGACTCGAAAAACACAAATCAGAAACCGTGTAAACAGAACAGCACAAGAACAAAAATATTATAAGTGCTCGGTCGACCGAATGAGGTCTCTCGGTCGACCGAATAAATTTATTTTATTATATTTTATTTTTTTTTAATTTTTTTTTTATTTTTTAAGCTGGAATTTTCAGACAGAGCAGACAACCAGAGGGACTCAAAACGTAAAAACAGACTCTAAAACAGAAAACTCGACATGAATAAGAAAATTATTTATATATAAAATGAACGTTTGGTTCCCGGCAACGGCGCCAAAAACTTGATGACGGGTCAATCAGTTATAATATACTTGACCACCATAAACCAATACTAGCAAGAGGACTAGGCCCATCGTAGTATAGCTATAGTGAATCAAGGTCGATCCCACAGGGAACCAATTGTGGATCATCTTATATACAAACAATTAATTAAACATGTCAAGGACATAGAGGCGGTCTACGACCAACATAAGACAAGAAAAGTAAAGACACGACTCGACACAACGTAATTAACCTCCCCAATTATAGTCTTTATCGTTTGGACCTAGATAATTTATATAATAAACTGAACTTACTAACTGTCAATCCGTTTGTATCTATCTTAGATTGGCTACGGGAGTCATCCTCTTTAACTTGACTTAGCACCGGTAGGTCACTAGATCACTGTGATATTGTTACGTGACTTCGCCTTTTGGTGCCTCCATCTCATATAACTCACACGCTTACGACTCTAAGGATGCCGATATTAATCGTACACCTCGCTCTAGGCAACATTCCTATGGTTAGCGTACTTTCCTAAACGATTACTCAAGCTCTCGTCCAACTAGCAATTACCAAGTTATAGTCTCATGCTAATCTCGACGACGTGCGTATAAGCGGTGCATGCAATTCCCAAATATAAACCTACCTAGATAACGCTGAACGTCCGAAGATCAATTCATAAGCCTACCTAAGAGTTTTATATTGGTATTTCCTTTTTACACGTTTTAATTAAACTAAGCGAGTAACGTAGCCATAGCCATACCTACTGAGATAATAAATTCTATTAAGTTAACCTAACCATAAAGACGTGGCTATTTAACGGATGAACAGGGGGCTCGGTCGACCGAATAGGTGGGCTCGGTCGACCGAGTGAACTCATTCGGTCACCCGAATCAACTTCGTCCCCAGATTACATCCCTGAACATATCTCTCAGCGTTTCATCATATAGAACAGATTAAATAGCAATTCGTAAAGCATTCATATAAACTAACATAGATACGCATTAATTAAATCAAGTAGATTCATGAATAAATACTAAGTAGATGACGTAGGTTATGGGATCCTCATAGACAAGGTGTCGCCACATCCCTAACGTCATAGCCTAGATCTACATCATCTAGCTATGAATTAACTAATTCAAACAATAAAGCATAATTGGGGAATTAATTACTTCAAATAAAATAAACAGAAAATAAGAGCTTACATATTTGCAGCCCTTAATTTGCTGGAAACCCTCAAATTATTCTACATTGCATCAAAGTTGTATTATGAATTGTAAGATTGAAGAAAGAATGAAGGGATGTTGGAATGATTTACAATTTCTCGTAGCTGCTGCTTATATAGGGGTTTCTGCCGACTTATGAAGGATCTAGAAGATAAATACGAAAAAATCCGAAAAGTGACCGAGCCGACATACTCGGTCGACCGAATGGATAGGCTCGGTCGACCGAGCCTTCTTCTGCACGCGTTAAACGTTTCTCTCGTCTATCTTGTTCCCCACTTGCGCTTTAGGTGTTGATCTGATTAATCTTTCATTTAATGCTCCGATTTTCTTCCTCTATTATCTTGAGATTTACTGATTGAATGACATTTATCCTCTCGATTTGTCGTGATCTACAAAATCAGCATTTATCGCACAATAAATCGGCTTTTAATAATGAAAACGGCTAAATACCAAATATCATATTAATAATCACTTAACATTAAATAATAAATATAAACATGTGATTTAATATGAAATATACATTATTAATCTCGATTTAAGGTCAACGTTGATGACTTTTACGGGTATAATTTGACCGTCATCAGGGCCGACCAACCTAGGCAGCCTCATAACCGAGACGAAATAAACCGTTTCATAGACGACAAAGCCTTAGAGTTTTTTAATGGCAAGTTTAGGTCCAAAGCGGCACGGATCATTAGGGATAAGCTTTCCTCCTATGTTAGGAAGCAAACTCCCAACATGATTTTCCCTCGTTTAATCACGGATATGGCTGTTTCTTTGGGGTTGGAGCATTTGCCCGGTGATGTTTTGATTCGTAGGAAGTTTCCCCCCATTGTTGAAAAGTCCAACTTAGCGAGGCATGGCGTCCAACACCAACCTCAACCACCCCCCCAACCAACTAGGGCAGCCCGTTCTACTCTTGAACAAGTCACCTATGCCGCCCTAGGTGCGCAACGTGATTGGTTCAATGACAACCGTCTAGCCATGTTGTCCTTGCGCACCATTAGTGATGACCTTGCCAAACAGAATAACTTTGCAACCTCGCATCTCCCTAATGTTTCCCAGACTCCATATCAATACCCCTCTTTTGTTCAACAGTTTGTTCCCCCCTTTTCGCATCAGAGCTTTGAGGATTTTGACCAACCTTCTGAGGGTGGGGAGCCTAACCAAGGTGTTGGAGGTTCGAGTGGTGGTGCTTTTGGGGGTGTTGGAGGTTCGAGTGGTGGTGCTTTTGGAGGTGCTAGCTCGAGTGGCGGTGGTTTCGACGATTTTGGTTTGGCAGCTACTTTAGGGTCGGATTTGGCAATGGACACAGATGACTTTTTTGGTGATGACGTCGGCGCTCAACAGGGGTTTGGAGCGGAGAGACGTGATTCCGAGACCGATGAGGAGTAGGTTGAAGATGGGAGCACCGACTTTGTGTTTTGACACGTTTTCCTTTCTATTTTGTTCTTTTTAAGACTGTTTTGTAAGCCCGGGGGGCAACGACTTGTTTTTTTTTTTTTTTGATACTCTTGTTTACTATTTTTGGGTAGGCCTTTCCTTTTGGCCTCTTTAAATTTATGTACATACTTTTGTTTCTTCCGTGTTGTGTACTCTTTTTGTTTGCAAGCACGGTGTACGCTACTTTTTGAGTGATGCTCTTGGCACAATTTTGCGTTTTTGTGTAGCATCCCCGGTGAATTGTGGATATGTGTACATATATTTCCCCCCTTCATGTCTACCTGTGTTGGTAGGCTGTTTTGTTCATTGTACAGGTACCCCGGATATCCGCATTGCGGACACTTCATGCCGAAAATTCCGCCTGTTGCCGGGTTTAAGCTAAGACTTTTATCCCTTGTTTTTATTTATTCCAACACCGAGGACGGTGTTCATTTTTAAGTAGGGGGTGGGAGGCTACTAGCCGGTTTTATTGACCATGTTTCTGTCGAGTCGTGGCTTGGTGGTTATCGCCTTTGTGTGAAATTTTGGGCGAACTTTTTCAAATTTTTATAGTTTTGACGTTGTTTATTGTGTCACGAGCTTTCATATCCCGTAGTAAGGCATGTGTAGTTACACAAATACATTTTACTTTGTAGTGTCTACCATGTGTTGAAAATTGAAATAATTTCACGTAATAGCTTCGACGTCATGATAACTCGACTAGTGAACGTTTATAGTTGTATTGCGACCCGGTTACCTAGAACTTATATTAGTAACTTCGAGGCGAAATAGAAAGGTCGTCGTTGTTAGGTACGGGATGACGGTTTTGGCATTTATTTTGATTCAACTAGAGCCAAAAGCCATCCTTGTGCATTTTTCCACAGTTACCCCTCTCAGCCTTTGTAGGGTGGCCAGACCGCTACCCGAACTGACCTTTTATGTTACTAACACGTAATTACCGATACCCTGAGCTTTATTTCGGTCTACATATCTTTGATCACCTTGCAATTGAGCTTTTAAGTTCCGACATTTCTTATACGATGTTGCGAAATATTATGAAGACTTGAATTTTGTTCTGGCGTAGTAAGTTACGAGTTGGTTGGAAGGAGGAATACAACTATGAGTCGGTGGTGACTCTCGAGAAAAAAATGTTGGTGTACAGCTCGTTTTAAAAAAAAAAAAAAAAAAATTCTACAGTTTGTTTTGAGTCCTAATTTGGGCTAAATTTGTGTATAGTGAAGAAAAAAAAAGAAGAGAGAAAAGTTGAAATAAGGGTTTGGTTTCCGAGTTTGTAAATAGTCGAAAAGAATGAACACGAAGTGATAACCGAGTTTTGTATTCATGTGTCGGTTAAAGCTCTTTTGCACCTTCTTTCTTCTTCTTTTTTTCGTAAATATCATTTCATTAACCCCAACCCTAGCCTAACGATATAACCCTTCAAGTCCTGCTCGACCGTGCTAAACGACGTTAGACCTCGATTAGTGGAGATGTTTACGACTTATAAGCCTATGGTGTAACCCTGGTACGTGTGCATCTATAAACCGAACCGGTCGTTAGTAATTAATGTCGAAGAAGCTATTTTCACACACACACCCTCATTAGTCAACACAAGGTAGAACCAACGTTTGATGTATTTGTGCCTTTACGTTTGCATTATCTTTTTGGTATGGAAGGTTCGTCGATACATGTGACAATGTTGACTCTATTTCTGTTTGGAACGCTCAGTTTTGCTCAGGGGCGAGCAAACGCTAAGTAGGGGGTAGTTGATGGGAGTCAATTCGACTCTGTTTTCTACTTATTTTGTGCCCCATTACGACTCGTTTTGTGCTATTTTGGGAGTTTTTGGCTAAGTCTTGGTGCTTTTACACCATTTTACTTATTCCGGGACTCGGGTACATATTCCGTGAATCTCGGCCTTTTTCTGTGTTTTTCATTCATTCTCGGTCACCCTAGTGTCCCGTAAGGATTACATTTGGTATGTACATTGATGTTTTTCAGGAACTAGGTACTCGAGAATGCCCGGAAAACATGACACGTAGCTTCGGGATGCAAAAAGGCTCATTTTGGGAAAATTACATGCTAGGCGTGCGCCTGGCATTCCATAGGCGCATGCCTAGGACCCTGAAAACAGCCCAATGTTTCAGTACGTGAATTCCAGAAATCAGAAATCCTAGGCGCACGCCTAAGAAAGGCTAGGCGCACGCCTAGCAAGGGGTCTGCACCTGGGATATTTTGTAAAAGTAGTCAGGCGTGCGCCTGGCATTTCATAGGCGCACGCCTAGCAGGCTTTTTTGACAAACACTATAAAAGCTCATTTTTGAGCTTTGGATAAGGAGAGACTACTTTTTACAACAATTTTTGGCGATTTTCTTCTCCAAGAACACCATAGATTAGTTTTTTAAGCTTTCTTAACATAATCTTTTGTAACAAACACTTGGATCATCTTGGATTGCAAAGTTATAAATTCAGTTTGCTCGTTTTCAGATTTCGATCGGTTTTCAATTCGTATAGGTATTTATAATCTTTATCTTTTGTTTGATTGTTCTTCTTTTATGATGAAATCTTGTGTTTCGATAGTTAATATGGGTAGCTAATTGCCTTATAGCCGAGTTATGCGATAATCATCGAAACTAGATCCTAGCTTGTTCATGAGTTATTCTTGATGGTTGTTTTTATTATTTCTTGATGTGTTTGTAGTCCTAGAACTTATTCGTAAATGACTTTTATTGAACTCGCGACTCGATAATCGTATTTCACGCGTCTTCTTTACATATGTATTTTGCGAGAGGATACGGGAACAGGGGTTTAGGATCACCGTGTAAAACCGACTGAGTTGTTCAGACTCGGTTTCGTTGTGAGGTTTTATATCGACTTGTCGAGCGTTTCATTGACCATAGACCGTGTTAGGTCAGTTAAATCCGGTCAGCGGACTGTTGAACCTGACATAGGAGGGTAGATTATTGAAATAATGTCTATTTTCGGAAATAGGAAGCGACACCCTACTTTTGACGTCAAGACGTTTAGGTAAATCGAGAATATCTTCGGACTTAGCTAGGGTTTGGTACGTAGTTGATTGGATCATAGCTCGGCTATCGCCTTTAATTGTTTGCAACTCCTGTTTTAATTAGTCAGTACGAACATAGCAAATTTAGACTTCAGAAACCTTATAAAAAAATCTTTTTGACCTAAACTAGAGATGACACTAACTTTGGTACTTAACTAAATTCCCTGTGGGATTATGATGTATTACTTTTATATGATTAAAAATACGTGATTTTATTATGTTTTATTAACGAATTCTATATAAAATATATGAAATTATGGTATAAATGTTATGAAATATTAATCTTTATAATTTAGAGTAGTTAGTAGTAATAATAATAAAAAGTTGTAATTTTGTACCGATTTTAGTAAATCGGAGTGTCGTGTCAGATTTACGTGGGTATTTGTGGTATTTTATTGCGGTTATAACCCGAGACCCGAGAATCGACATATTGAAGTACAATCATATCTCTGGAATGATTTAGAGAGTGCCACGAGCTTAAATGGTCAATTGAATAGCTTAAGTGGTCAAGTGGCCACTCAATCTGGTTAAGTGGTAATCGAGAAATGTCTTCGACAAACGAATGGCTCATCAAAACGATATTTTCAGAAAAAGTGTTCTTCACAAAAGTTGTAGATTTTCCCGAAAGCTTTCCAATGCAATTTAAATTATGAAGATTGGAGGTCTACAACTTAAACAGTGATCAAGTGGCTAATCGATTTGGGTTAATAAAAATCCCGAAATAGCTTCGGAGGAACACGAGGTAATCAAGAAGGCGTTATCTGAAGAAGAGTCCTTCATGAAAGTTGTAAAGTTTCTCGAGACCTTAATTTTGGCATTTCGTTTGCAATTTTTGGAAGTCCAAAACTCGAGATATGAATTTTAGAAGTTTAATAATATAAATATCTCACCGCACATGCTGAGTGTATTCAGCATGGGAACATAATCATTATACCGAACCGATCCGGCTTGATCTCGGACCGGTCCGGCCCCTTCACCTTTGCCTATATAAGAAGATGCAGCAGCAACAGATCGGGGGTACCAAAAAAATATATATAAACCATATCATATATATATTCTCCTCTCCTCTCTCTTTTCTTTTTATTTTTTTTAGTAGTAGTTTGTAAATAAGGCCTTACGTCGTAATAATGTAATTTTAGTATCGTTAATGCTCGGGAAAATCTCGGAAGTCGGTTTTGCTGAAGAAGTTGTAATGTCCGGAAAATACGATTTCTGAATCAACTGCCGTATTCGGGTAACTTTTCTGAAGTATTTATGTTTATGTTGTTTATTTTCATCTTTTTAGTCGTTGTAATGTTTTTAGGCTAAATATAATATGCCAAAGCTATGTAATCGGTTTTATTTCGATCTTTTCGTTAAAAGAAATGTTGTTAAGTTAAAATGATTAAAATTGAGTTAATTGAATCTTTTTCTATTTTGATCGTATTCGTATTGACGTATTTAATCGATCTGAGGAATTCATAATCTAATTATGAATTGACGCCTCGTAGTTAGGATATGAGATAAAAAATAGAAAAACCGGAGGGTAAAATTGGCCGTGTGAATAACGTGATAACGGAATCCGATTTCCTACCCGGGGGTAGATTTGTTTTGGGAGAAATGAATTTTATTATAATTTGTACTCGAGATCGTAATAATGTTAAATCATCAGTTAATTGAAACTTAAACCGGAAAGTTGAATCGTCCGGCCTTGACAACCGGAGCCTTTTAAATAAAATTGACCGTTTGACGAACGGAATGACTCCTTTTTATCTAAAGGTAGATTTGTACTTTCGAGACCTGCTCGTAAAAACCGTAATGATTGTGGACCTTGGGTGATGCAATGGACATATGACAATTTCATACGCTCGTGTGAGGAGGAATTGTTTACCTCAGGAGTGCACCGTTTCATTTACTCAATTGGACCTAAAATAAAAGGAGAGATCGAACACATTTCATTTAATCGAAAGATCATATAAACCAATTATATAAGTTTTGGCCAGTTCTCTAAAATTATCTGTTTAATATTTTGGTATCTATATATACTTATATCTATATATATAAATTGCGGTTTATGCAGATCTATATATATTTATGTATTTATGTATATCATGTTAGTATAGTTTTTAATTTTCGTATTTATTTTATGTTAACTATAATAGTAGTGATCTGTGTTATAAAATTGCGGTTTAGATCGAGTTAATAACAGCTCTTTGGTGTTTAACCACACTTAAAAGAATTACCAAGTTCCCTGTGGATACGATACTCTGACTCACCATACAAGCACTACAGTTTGACCCGATACACTGTCGGTTAAGGACTGGTATTAGCACTAGAAAAGGCCACGTTAGATTACGACCTTGCTTGCTAGTTTTATACTACAACCGATTCGGTACTCTGCCGGTCAAAGTTGGTATACTATAAAACGGCCATCATTCACACGAAGAAAAATTGAGTTTCTAATGTATTAGTTCAATTATGAGTAATTAGTTATTCCCTCCACACATGCAACAATCCTCCTCATTGATGAATTTATTCATTGTTCAGCTACGGGTACAACTCCTAACCCTATCAACTCCAACAATGGTAGTAGACAATCTATATGCAAGCTACCCTCCTTAATTGGTCCGTAATATCCTATACGTATAAAGAACTAGAGCTGTCGATTAACTCATACCGCAAACCCACCTAGACAGCTGTCGACATTGATCAGCACGTTCCTAGGGTCCATTCTAGATAATGTCCAAACATAGCACTTCACTATTCATATTTTATGCTAGTTTATGATGATATGCAAATAGTTGATCTGACTACTAACATGTAAATTAAATCTATCGATCAACGTAGCTGGCGCCGATTATCATGAATTAGTAATTTACTAGGTATCTAGATCTAGCGATATAGACCGTCGCAGATCTAAAGAACGCAACTACTATTCCATTGTTTCTTCACCAACGAATTAGATCTATAACACATGAGATAAAATAAACTAACTACTACATAATTAAACTAAATAAGCAATTAAAACTTACTAGTCGAATAGAACAACGATAGATCTACATCTTGGAAAAGACAGAAAATCATACCCTCGAAGATGAGCGTAGATCTCCCTCGGATCTCTCCCTAGGCAGCGACTCCGTCATCTCTCCGACCAGAACTCATAAAATAAATAAAATAAAGAACAAAGAACTTTTATTGCATAATTATCCTTGAATAATTTGGGTACGTACATTGTGTTATGAGGCGAAGCCTCTTATTTATAGGTACATAAACAGACTTAGAAACATCTAGTTCTACCCCTCATCCAAGAAAACGCGTTTCGGAAGGATCTGGACTCTCGGTAAGTCGGCACCGACTCTCGGTAAACCGAGGGCAATTTTGTTCTTTTTCTTCAGCCGAATTGACTTGGAATGTTCTGGAATACCCTAGGCCCATTCATTTCGTTCAGTCCACTCCAGATTCATCCATGTTGCTCAGCCCAATATTTCGTATCCTGAAAATAATCAAATAATACACGAAATAATATCGAAATAGGGAAAATAAACGCTAAGTGCAGATTTCTCGACTCATGAACCCGACATATGATATTCAGCTCAAATGGTTCATATTTATAGGTCGAAACAACTATTTTTAGCTCATAATGGATAGAATCTTGATGCCGTAGGATAGACTATTTTAACCGTTATCAACTGCCCCTCACTAGCCTTTTGCTCGTCCGCGAGCAGAGTATCAAGACGGAATGTACCTCCAAGAACAATCCTCATCAACTACCACACATTCAATAAATATTTCCGGCAAAAACATATATTAAGCCACAATCCATAAGCTCCCCATTAATCACTACTTATCTTGTATCATTGTGTCGTGTGATGAATCAGTCATGATAGTGCGTTCGTGAGGAGAATCAAGTTGTATTAACCCCAAAATCTCAACTTGCTTGCGCATACACTCGCTCATCATACTTTCAGACTTGGTTACACAACATGGTACCTTAATCGGGTCGGGCGGACTCGGGGACTGAGCATCGCTCTTAAGTCCTCGTTTGTTTCTTTTTATGCGAGGGTCGTGCCTTTTTTACATGAGTTCGCTTCCCTCACTGCCTTTATTGCATATTTTGTTTTTCTTTTTTGTGTTTTTTTTTTCATTTTTTTCTTCTTCTTTTTCTGGCAGATTTCCTCACTTTTTTCTCTTTCTCTCACAAGCCCGTTTTGTCCCGGTCACCTCTTTTGGCATTCAAGTTGCTTCCCTTGACTTACAACAATTTGTTAAAGTATATAGACAGACAAATAACGATTCCCGGTTAACACAACTCATCATCTGATCTTAAACACTTCTCACTCAGATTATGTGCTCAAATATTGATTGCAATGATAGAATAATAATTAATAAGTTACTATTTCACGTAACATAACATATGCTCGTTCTTTCATACTAAATTGAATATGCTATAGATCACTTCAAATTGAACTTGGGCTCATTTTCTACCGATTCCATTCTGAAAAATGTGCAAATAGCAAGCTAAAAACAGTGTTAAAATTTTCAAAAGTATTCCCTTCTTCAACTACCCAGCTAAGATGCCTACCCCCCACTTATTATAGACATTGTCCCCAATGACTAATAATAAAGAAAATGAAATGTACTTAGCTCTGGAAATGTCGGCTGAGTCAAAACGAATCCCAGAGCAGAATCATTAGCTCCTAGGTCATTCCTTTTCCAAGTTGTTACCTGATTTCCAAAATTCTTTCAATAACTGTGAGTAACATGTGAAGGACAACAAGAAAATGAGGAATGCGGTAATTGTGCATACCGGAGGAATGCGCAAGACGCGAAAACTTTTATGAGGGTATCACATGATAATCGTGAAGGAAAAAACCACATATATCTCTAGTCAGATGGCCGAATATATATATGTGATGAAAAAAACCTTGCGATTGGCATGCTGCTTTATTGACTCAAAATAACTAAAATAAACAAAAGCAATAAATAAGGGTTTAGAAATAGTTCTAACTTTATAGTCGTTAGCTCGACTGTACTATTAGGGATCCTTTATTCATATTCTGGCTCTGTCAACATAAAGACTTCCAATTCAGGGTTATACTTGTGCTCTAGGTAATGTTTCAGCCTATGGCCGTTAATTGTTAAAGTCTGCCCAGAGTATTCATGTCTAACTTCACATGCACCTGAATTGAAAAATTTCGTGACTACACTTGGTCCATACCATCTAGACTTCAACTTCCTAGGAAAAAGATGAAGACGCGAGTTATATACCAGCACCTTATCTCCAACTTGAAATATGCGGTTCAGAATTTTCTTATCGTGCAGCTGCTTCGTTATTTCCTTGTAAATCTTTGCATTCTCATATGCTTGAAGTCTAAACTCCTTCAATCTATTCAAGTCTAGCATTCTCTTTTCACCGGCTAAATTCTCATTCATGTTTAGAAATCTCATAGCCCACAACGCTCGGTGCTCGAGTTCTACTAGGTAAATGACATGCTTTTCCAAACACTATCATATATGGTGACATCCAATCGTAGTCCTATAAGCTGTTCTGTACACCCAAATAGCGTCATCTAATTTCAAAGACCAATCTTTCCTCGTGGGATTCACAGTCTTCTCTAAGATCCTCTTAATCTCTCTGTTTGTGACCTCTACTTGTCCACTCGTCTGGGGGTGAAATGTGTTAGGTGTAGTTCCCGAAAGACAATTATCTAATTGTTTTAGGACATAATTAATAATTCATCTTATTATATGCATGTATGCTTATAATTAAGACACTACTGAAAACCCTAAGTACCTCGTTTATGTAATCACATAACTCAGTGTATGGCTATACACAAGAGGATTGAGTTAGTGAGATGTACTTAAAATTAACTTAGTCCGTAGCGTTGATTAATCTGAGAACGGGTCTCTAGATTAATTTTCTAATAATGCGCCCAGAACACTTTAGGTGTGACAGTCTTATCCGGACTGTCGGTAATAGGGTACATAATGGGGCATTTATATATGATGATTATCATATAGGGCTGGACCGATTTGATTTGAGTTCTCGATATAATTCCGTGATTGAGAAGTCTTATCGAATCACAAGATGATCATATATGGATTAATCTCAATCTTGAGGTGATCATGGACAACTGCTTAGACTAGGGTAGGGTTTGATGTGTTAGTAAGGATCACTTCTTAGTATGTGGTCCAACACTTCTCGTTGGCTCTATTCTAGGATGAGTGATTAGTCTGTGCTATCACAGATATGGAATCCATTCCTTCCCTCGGGAAGTAGATAGACAGTTCCCTTATTTGTTAACCCTAGAAACTGATCGATGGGCCTAGTTCATATTATATTGGTTATGAACTAATTGATCACTAGGGGTTAATGGTAAATAAGGATAATATGTTTCGAGAAGGGTTTACGGAGATATCCCGAATCGAAGTGAACAGTCTATAGAGGATTTATCCGTGTGTAATGATTATATCAGTGGACACCTTATGACTCATAGTTGAGTGTAAGTTTATATCTATATTCAGCAGAGTTTAGTTTCGAGTTTATGGTGGTGTAATCCCAGAATTAATTGATTGAATATCATTGTTCGGTCTGACGGATAATATTATTTAATTTATTGTAGCTACTGAATATGGGTCCATGGTGCCCGACGTGGCTCCTAATATAGCATATACGATTTCTCGTCGTTTTACCTCAATTGTAATTAAATAGTTGGATTGAAATATTTAGTTGATATGTGGATTAATTGTTTAGTTGGACTAGATAATTAAATACACGGAAAAGAGTTTTTTTCGTGGACTCGCCCAATGTGTCAAAAAATGCGTGGACCTTTATTTACTAAGGGAGGGGGCGCATATTGTGATTAATTAATTATTAAGGAATTAGTTTTCTTGGATAATTATTTAATGTGTGATTTATCTTTTAATTGTTAATTGATAATTCATGGAATATTAGATAATAATATGATTTATCCTAATTTGTTTGGGATAATTATTTTATTTATCTTTTATTTGGAATAAGGATTAATCTAATAATTATCTCTTAATTATTAAATCGTTGGAGGACAAGGATTACTCTCCTATATAAAGAGAGTTCTCCCAAGCCTTATGACACACAACACAATTCGAAATATTGGATGGAAAATAGCTTGGAATTTTTGGCTATTTTCTTTGGGTTTGAGTTTTAGAATAACTTCGGGTTTTTCTAAGGTAGCATATCGAGGAGGTCCGGCGGCTTGAAACACCATCCACCTGGTGGTGCTTGGAGACACACGTTTGAAGACTTTGGCTTCTCAACTGAGCCCTCAACTAGCTTGGATTGATCTTTTGTTCTTGACTTTTATACACCATAAACCGGTAAGCAATCTAAACCCTCTTGTAGGTTTAGATCTATTATTTTGTGTATTTTGGTTGACTAGATCTAGATCTATACTATTCTGCTGCGTAATTGGGTGGATCTTGATCCATCCGGCGATATTACATCCTATAATATGCTGCTGCAATCTTATGTCTAACCTATCATCAACTTCTCAAACAACCTATTACATAAATGACTCCCTCCGTCACTAATTATGACTCTGGGCACTCCAAACCTCATCAAAATGTTTTTCTTAAGAAATCTCAGGACAACCCTGTCATCATTAGTAGGTGAAGCCATTGCTTCCACCTATTTGGAAACATAATCAACTGCTACCAGGATGTAACGATTAGATTCTGAGGATGTGAATGGCCCAACAAAATCAATTCCCCATACATGAAATAACTCCACTTCTAAGATACTCTGCAGTGGCATCTCATTCCGCTTTGAAATATTACCAGTCATTTGACAAGAATGGTAGGATCTTGTAAACTCGTAAGCAGATTTATGAATTGTTGGCCATTAGAATCCACACTGCAGTACCTTTGCTGCTGTCTTGTCTGGCCTATAGTGACCTCCAGCTTCTCTAGAATGACACATGTGCAAAATAATTTGAATCTCTTCATCATGGACGCATCTCCTAAGAATGGCATCAGGGAACAATTTGTATAGGTAGGGATCGTCCCAATGATAATGCTTCAGATACCTGAAAAACTTCTTATCCGCGTTCGTGAATTCCGGTGGTAGGTACCTTCCTGCTAAATAATTGACAATGTTAGCAAACCAAGGATATACCTTGTCCACTCGTGATGTATGATGTTGGGTCTGAGATTCAACTCGAGATACTACTGAGACGGAAAAGAGTTGTTCATCAGGAAAGCTTTCCCTAATCTCAGTCGGTTGCTCTTCTTCTAGAAATCTTGACAGGTGATCAGCCACCTGGTTCTCAGTTCCCTTTTATCTTTAATCTCAACATCAAACTCTTGTAAGAGTAGAATCCATCTTAACAATCTCGGCTTGGAGTCTTGCTTGGTTAGAAGGTATTTCAAAGCTGCATGGTCAGTGAATACAGTGACTTTCGATCCTATCAGATAAGGTCGAAACTTGTCAAACGCAAATATGACAGCTAAGAGTTCCTTCTCTGTAGTCGCATAATTCCTCTGGGAACTGTTAAGGGTACGACTAGCGTAATAGATAGGATTAAAGATTTTATCCTCCTTTTGTCCCAGGGCTGCTCCAACTGCCATGTCGCTTGCATCACACATAAGCTTAAAAGGTTTGTTCCAATCTGGTGCTACCAGAATTGGGGAGGTTATAAGCATTCGCTTCAATGTGCTGAATGCTTTCTTGCATTCTTCTCCAAATACTAAAGGTACATCTTTTGCAAGTAATTCCGTCATAGGTCTAAAAACTTTAGAGAAGTCCTTGATAAACCTCCAATAGAATCCTGCGTGGCCAAGAAAGGTTCGCAACGTCTTTAAGTTCGTCGGAGGGGGTAATTTCTCTATCACCTCTATCTTTGCCCTATCAACTTCCATTCCTTTCCTTGAAATCTTATGACCCAACACTATTCCTTCTGTAACCATGAAATGGCATTTTTCCCAGTTAAGTACAAGGTCGTTCTCTTCATATCTTTTTAGCACTTTACTCAAATTGTCCAAGCATTTATCAAAGATATCTCCAAATACAGAGAGATCATCCATGAAAATCTCCAGAAAATTCTCCACCATGTACGCAAATAATGACATCATGCACCTTTGGAATGTTGCTGGTGCATTACATAACCCAAAAGGCATGCGATTGTACGCAAAGGTTCCATAGAGACATGTGAAATTTGTTTTCTCTCGGTCCTCAGGGAAATATGGATCTAATAATAACCAGAATATCCATCTAAGAAACAATAAAACACATAACTGCTTAATCTTTCCAACATCTGATCAATGAATGGTAGGGGAAAATGATCTTTACGAGTTGCATCATTCAGTTTCCTGAAGTCAATGCAAACTCGATGTCCAGTAATTAGTCTCACAGGGATTAACTCATCAAACTCATTAGGTTGGACAGTGAATCCTCCTTTCTTGGGCACCACATGAATCGGGCTCACCCAAGGGCGGGTGCACATACAAGTAAATGGGGTCCGCGGACCCCGTTAAATATAAGAATACTCAACATTTTACCTATAGAAAAATATTTCAAACCCTGTGAAATTTTTTTATTTACTTTGTAAAAGATTTACGGACCCCGCTGAACATAATTTCTGGATCCGCCACTGGGCTCACCCACTCACTGTCTACAATTGAGAAAATGATTACCTTCTCCAACATCTTTATGATCTATTCCTTAACAACATTCTTTAGTTGTGGCGTCAACCTCCTTTGCGGTTGTGATACCGCTTTCTTCTCAGGATCTACAGAGATCTTATGCATGCACACTGATGGGCTTATTCCTCTAATATATGCAATGGTCCACCCAAACGCTCCCTTATGCTCTCTCAGTACTCTTCAAAGTTTATCCTCCTCTAAAGGTGATAATAACGATGAAATTATGAGGGGGAGAGTATCATCTTGTAATTATACGTACTTCAGGTGAGATGGCAAGGGTTTTAACATTAAGTTCCTTGGTGGTTCTTTTAACGATGATATTAACAGCTTACCAGTCAATTGTAAGTCAAAGAACTTGTGTCACGAAGGTCTATGAATGGTTCCTCCTAAATCCACGGAAGATATATGCTCTACTTCTCACATTTGACCCTCACTACACCCAGGCCAAGTTTCCTCATAGTTTTCTTCTTCTTTCAGGAGCAAAGTCTCTGCTACCTCAGGGTCTAGTGCAACTTGTTGATATAGTTCCAACACAATTTCGTCTATGGCATTTAGCATATAGCATGCTTCTCCTTCATCTTGAGCATATCTCATTGAATTCATCACATTGAACACTACCTTGTCCTCATTCACTCTCAAAATCTACTCACCCTTATGAACATCTATCAGTGTTTTACTCGTAGCTAGGAAAGGTCTTCCTAAGATCAATGTAACATCGTGGTTCGCCTCCATGTCTAGCACCACAAAGTCTACAGGGAATACAAACTTATCAACTTTCACCAAAACATCCTCCACCACTCCACACGGTTGATTCATTGACCTTTCTGCTAATTGAAGGGTTATAGTTGTTTCGTTCAATTATTTCATGCCTAACTTATGAAAGATGGAGAGTGGCATTAGACTGACACTGGCTCCATCACAATGCTTTGTTTAGGCATACTCCTCCAATCGTGCATGGTATGAGGAAGCTCCCAGGATCTTTACACTTAGGAGGCATTTTGTGTTGCAAAACTGCCAAGCATTCCTCATTAAGGCATATAGTCTCAAGGTCTAACAACTTCCTTTTGGTAGAGATTTCTTCTTTCAAGAATTTCGCATACTCTGGCATTCCAGCCAGAGCTTCTACCAAAGGTATATTCACTTGCAACTTTTTAAACATCTCTATAAACTTTTTATAACGCGCATCATCATCATTCGGTTTATATTTCCTAAGGGGATAGGGTAAAGTAGGAGGAATAATAGTTACAGTTCTTGAAGACTTTCCTGCTGACTACTGCTACTCTGCTGAATTTTCAGACTCTCGGTTTATCGGGGTAGCATCCCAATTTACAAGCCCCTCTTTTTCTCTAGATTCTGCTGTGTTCTGCTGCTGACTGCTTTCTGATCCTTCCTGGACAGTTGGTATAACTGGTCCAGGTAGTTCCTTTCTGATTCTAGTCATGATTGCATTCACGTCCTTCAGGTTCTACTCAGTATTACTTGGCAATCCTCCCGGAGGATGGGCTGACACTTTTTCTGCAATCGGACCTACTTGGTGTGACAGATTCTGCACTAAGGCTTCTTGATTGGTCAGTCTTGTATCATTCTTATGTCAATAAGTGGTGAAGTTTGTATTCAGTTCAATCATGGATTTCGTAAGTTGATTGACCATGTCGGTCACAGTTGAGCTCATTTTATCCATGGCTGCTTTCCAACCACCGAACTTGTTGAATGAATCCACCAGCTTGTCTCGGTCTCTCTCCACCAGTTGAATCACTTTGTCTATACCCCCATCAAGGTCACTTAGTTTAAAACCAGGGTGGTCATGAGAACCGGAGTGATATCCACCCCTATAAGGATTTCCTTGCCTCCCTATATAGTTCACGTCCTCAGTGTTGGTTGCTTCAATATCTTGAACTTTCTCAGCCTTGGCTATGTGATCTTGCATGCCATCTATCTTCTCATTCATTTCCATTAGCCGGTATAAGATCTTTTGAGAAGTATCTTCTCCAAATACGCCTTCAGCTACTTTGGCGGTCTCAATTTGATGCGTTCCCCATTGACTTGTTAATGCAATTTTCTCCAATTTCTCTTCGGCTTCTTCAGGTGATAGCAATGCAAAACATCCGTTGCTTGATGCATCAACTCTCATTTGTTCACTTGGCCGCAATCCGTGATAGAAACTATGCATTCGTACGGGCAAAGTGATATCATGGTGAGGGCATCTCCTCTGTGCTTTCTTAAATCTTTCCCATGCTTCTTCAAACGTTTCAGTGGGTTTTTGCTTGAAGTTCATAATGTCTTATCTCATCTGTAGTGGCTTCCCAGGTGCGCAGTACTTATTCATAAACTTCTGCAACAGATCGGTCCAAGTTTGGATCGATCCCGGAGCTAGAGGCAATAACTATATCTTTTCTTTGTCTTTCAGAGTGAATGGAAACAATTTCAACTTGATGTTGTCTTCAGGCACTCCTGCTGCCTTGACCGTCCTGACTATCTCCAGAAATTTGGTGACGTGTACACTAGGATCTTCGTTCATTACTCTATGAAAGGTAGTGTAGTTAGTTACCATTTGTATCACATTCTTTTTTGGGTGAAATACTTCAGCTGCGTCCTCAGGATGAACAATTGCTGGCAAGAATTGCTCAATCTTCGGCATTTCATAACTCTATAGAGTTCTCCTATCTGCTTGTACCACAACTCCTGCTCCATTTTGTCCATTCTGTCTGTTCTGTTCCATGTTGATTTTTGTATTTTCCAAAGGTGGAATCTCTTCTTCCCTCTCGTTGTGATCTCCTTCGTGCGTACTCACATCGTCTGCCAACCTAACAGACCTCTCTCGAGTTTCCTTTATCTTTTGTCTAGCAAACTTTTCAATCTCAGGTATGAATCTCTCGAGTTTGGCTGCTGAACTTCTTGTAGAGTTCTAAAAGACACAAAAAGAAAATAAAAAGTTTAGTGACTTGCCTCGGCGGCTGTTGCACACGCCTGGTAGATTCAAAAATACAGACTCTGACTACTGACTTGACTCTGAACTGACAGAAACAATTCTGCAAAAACTGGACCCTCGGTTTACCGCGGTATACCCTCGGTAAACCGGAAGCAAATTTTCCTAGATTTTACAGAACTAGCTCTGTATGACTCCAGTATAAACAGACTCACATAAACAGACTCAAATATATACAGAAAACTTGATCTTAAATAAAAAGTATACTTGACACGAGTCCCCGGCAACGGCGCTAGAAAATCTTGACCGCGTGCAAAGCACTTACTAGCAATAGGACTAGGTCTATCGTAGTAGAGTACTGGCGAGTCAAGGTCGATCCCACAGAGACTCGTAAGCACATCTAATTATCAAGATTGAGCTTGTCATGAATATGGTGTATGACCAACTATAATATAGACTGTAGTAAAATTGGTGCCTCAAACTAACAAGGTTATGTATGTTCACACGAAGCAAAATCGAGTTTCGAATGTATTAGTTCAATTATGATTAATTAGTTATTACCCCCACACATGCAACATTCCTCCCCATTGATGAATTTATTCTTTGTTCAGCTACGGGTACAACTCCTAACCCTATCTACTCCGACAATGGTAGTAGGCAATCTATACGCAAGCTAACCTCCTTAATTGGTCCGTAATATCCCATACGCCTAAAGAACTAGAGCTATTGATATTGAGCGCTAACTCATACCGCAAACCCTCCTAGACAGTTGTCGACATTGATCAACACATTCCTAGGGTCCATTCTAGATAATGTCCAAACATAACACTTCACTATTTGTATTTCATGCTAGTTTACGATGACATGCAAATAGTTGATCAGGTTAATAACATGTAAATTAAATCTATCGATCAACGTAGCTGGCGCCGATTATCATGAATTAGTAATTTACTTGGTATCAAGATCTAGTGATATAGACCGTCGCAGATCTAAAGAACGCCACTACCATTCCATGATTTCTTCACCAACGAATCGGATCTATAACACATGGGGTAAAATAAACTAACTACTACATAATTAAACTAAATAAGAAATTAAAACATACTAGTCGAATAGAACAACGATAGATCTACATCTTGGAAAAGATAGAAAATCATACCCTTGAAGATGAGCATAGATCTCCCTTAGATCTCTCCCTAGGCGGCGAATCCGTCGTCTCTCCGACCAGAACTCATAAAATAAATGAAATAAAGAACAAAGAACTTTTATTGGATAATTTTACTTGAATAATTTGGGTACATTGTGTTCTGAGGCAAAGCCTCTTATTTACAGCTACATAAACCGACTTAGAAACATCTAGTTCTACTCCTCGTCCAAGAAAACGCATTTCGGAAAGATCAGCACTCTCGGTAAATCGGCACTGACTCTCGGTAAATCGAGGGCAATTTTGTCATTTTTCTTCAGCCGACTTAACTTGTAATATTCTGGAATACCCTGAGCCCATTCGTTTTCTTTAGTCCACCCCAGATTCGTCCATGTTGCCCAGTCCAATATTTCGTATCCTGAAAATAATCAAATAATACACGAAATAATATCGAAATAGGGAAAATAAAAGCTAAGTGCAAATTTCTCGACTCACAAACCCGACATATGATATTCAACTCAAATGGTTCATATTTATAGGTCGAAACAACTATTTTTAGCTCATAAGGGATAGAATGTTGATGCCTTAGGATAGACTATTTTAACCGTCATCAACGTGGGTCAGACCTAGTTGGTGGGGTCACAGGAGGAACTCCTAGAAAGTCTATAATCCTGTCCATCTTGCGATGACTCGCAATTTCTCTTGAATTCTCCTCCAACAAAGCTCTCTGAGTCCGAGGTGCTCCGTGGACCGGAGTACGCTCTCTCTCACCTCTCGAACCGACCCGTCTTAGGACTTTTGAAACTGACTGTAAACTTATCATCGGTTCAGGGTCTTCCCTCTCGTCACTAACCAGAACTTTGACCTCATCCTCCAGAGCAAACATATCAATCAAGGCCCATATAGCAACTGCTCGCGCTCAGATGTGGTGGCAAGCTTATGAATATGGCTATGCATCAGTAGACCTATGTTGAATGGAGATCACTGTTCCAGATAAAACATCAACTCTGCCCTCTTCGGTGTGACAGACACCGTATGCGTGGTCAGTATAAGGCGAGCACAAACAAATCGATTGACCACCTTCCTACTCAGTATAACTCATTTTCCAGGAAGATGGTGGGGGCTTCCATAGGATTGTGCCTCTATTGCACCCCAAAGTACTCAGCAATCATCTGCATCCTCTCTAGATCTTCAAAATTGGTCGAGGATGTATACTCATCTAGGCCCACTAGTGGATTGCGAACCCCGTAATAGGCGTTGATCCGCTCAATCGTGAAGTCAACCTTGACTCCACGGACCATTGTAAATGTAGCTCCTAGGTTATGTGAAAGATATGCATAAAATTCTCTCACCACTGTAGCATTGAACTGCGTCGGTGCCTCGGCCATATCCAAAATATCTTATACTTTCCGGGCTCGTGGCAAGATCGTACCACAATCGTCCAAATCTACTCCTCGTTTTCGGGCAACATGTCTTCCATTCTAATGCCCTCAGAACGATTCATAGATCTCTAAAGAATGAAATTGCTCAATGCCGTCTATCAAGGGGTTATCATCTCCATAGACATAATGGTGACCACTTGGACGATGGGCTGTTCTGCTATGCTTGGGACCCATCCTGATTGATACAGAGACTGATGATGAAGCTGATACTGAAAAAGTACCCTCGGTGAACCGGCCTGTACCCCTGATTTACCGGCCTGACTTTTGCTCAGTTCTGACCGTGACAGTGCACTAATGAAGAAAGAAGAAGAACTGTAGCAGCTACACTCTGCAGCAATACAACAAATTAGCAACAAGAATGGAAAAATGGGTGTTTTGGTTGTTGAAATGAAAGGAAAAAGGTTTTGATTTTGGGTGGAGGTATAGTGGTGATAGTGGTGGTGATGGGGCCAAAATTTGTAGAAGAAGAAGAAATGGAGAGTTTTGGTGATTTGAGAAGAAGATAGTTGTTGAGGATGAGGAATAATAGTGGTGGAAGGGTGTTTAAATAGGAGAAATGGGTAAAATGTGGAAGGATTTGGTGGGATTGTTGGTCCCAGAGAAGGGAGAAACTATAGTCAGAGGGGGGGTGAATGACTATAGTGGAGTTTCAAAAACTTTTCTTGTGTTTTAAAAGCTTTTGGGCAGCGGATAAGTCCCTTCTTACTATGTTGTTTTCAAATCAGTTTAGACAATCACAGATATGTGTTATGATGTAGGCAAATTAAATAAGTCTCAGAAAGTAAATTGCACAAATTAAATTGACACAAGGCTTATAGTGGTTGAGGGTGGTGTAATCCCTTAATCCACTCTTCTCCTGTGATGATCGGAGGAATTCACTATTGTTTTCACAGATATACAACAAGATGATTGTCCTTGGCTTCCCAAGCTTCACAATCTACAAGACTATCACTCCTTGATCGCAATGCCTTTCTTGATGATTCGATCTTCCTTTCTTTGCTCGAGATCAAAATCCTTCAACAAATATCACAGCTTTCAACTCCTTCTCGATTGCCTCCGATTCGATTTGCTTGATTTGATGTGAATGTGATTCACTCACTTGCTTGATCAATCTCAATTCTGAATATGACTTTGTAGATATGATATTTGAGTTGATAACTAGATGTATCCTTGTAAGTTCAGAGAGAAGGCTTTTCTAATTGACAGAGTTTCTGCTTTCTTTTTTTTCTTATTCATTCTTTTCTTTTTCTGTCAATGCCTTCTATTTATAGCCTTGAATAGCCTTGATTTTGAAATTCCGTCCGTTGGCTATATTAATGAGGGAATAATCCTTGATTTTATTCTTGATTCCCCCTTAATTGTATTCTCCTTGATTTCAGTGATCGGATTCTTCTTTCAAATGTATAGCAGAAAATCCGTCCTTGATTGATCCTTTAATGATTGTGCATTTAATGCATGATCTGCTGAATCTTCAATGTATATTAAATCGATCTTGTAAGTGTCTCTTCACCGTCTCAGAGAACGGTGGAGTGAGCCTTCCGACTTAGCCGTTAGTTCTTTCTTCGCTCTCTGCTTTCTTTGCCGATGATCGTCTGTACTCGGCCGATTCAATTGCTTTTCTTCTTTGCTTTAGTTTCAGGAGAATCTTTATACTTCACTGATCCTTGATTTGGGTGAGATCAGTGTACACCATATTGGAATATTGAGTTTCATAACTTAGACTTATCCAAGGTCATCACAGACTTCCTTGGTTATAAGTTAGATCATAATCCCTTCTCTCAGATCTCTCTGGGTGCTTGGTCGGGCTTCACTCTGCCGAATGTCTGCTTTCACTTTGCCGTCCTACCAACTAGTACAATACTTGTCCGACTCAACTTATACAACATGTCGGACTCTAAGTAAAGACTTATACAGAGAATTCTAACTTATTTCAGTTTGCTATAACAGCTAGTATGGCCATCATCAAAACATAATAAAATGTTCCTAACAATTTCCCCCTTTTTGATGATGCCAAAACCCTCATAAGCCTGAACATAAGTAATCAAAAAAATTCATAATAACCAACAGAACAAAATTTCAACAATTTTATTCATCCATCAAGGGGCAATGAGATCCAAAGAATTTATTCAACTGTTACAAACTACATTTTGCTTAATTCAGCCTTGTACCTTTTGAACTTTGTAGTCTGAACCTCTTCAATGTCTTTCCAATCAATTTCTGAAACTTCCACTTCCAAGAAGCCAAAGTCAGTATTCGATACACACCTAAAAAACTCTTTTGGCAAAAAGTCTATTGAAATCAGGCATGGTCTCATTGGCCTTAGGTTCTCCAAAATATTTTTCAAATCTTTCCTAGCCTCAAAGAATGTGTGAGCCTGCAAATTTGAGACTTTTGTAGAGACCCCACTGCTCCTGCTTCTCCAATCTCCCATGGGATTGAAGAATCTTGCCATTTATTTGAAATCTTCTTGTTGT
Source organism: Gentiana macrophylla (assembly GCA_026214975.1). Classification (NCBI taxonomy): domain Eukaryota; kingdom Viridiplantae; phylum Streptophyta; class Magnoliopsida; order Gentianales; family Gentianaceae; genus Gentiana; species Gentiana macrophylla. The sequence goes on from CM047815.1 coordinate 64,812,342, forward strand.
GCGGCTGGCGAGTCTTCTGGTCCCTTTGCAGATAGTGGTATGGCTGAACTTGGTTTGTTGTTGGTCTGTTTGAGAAGTGCAAATTCTCTTTTGACTTCATTGTAGAGTTTGGCCATATCAGTTCTAATCCTTTCATCCTGATAGTTTAGCCAATCAGCCCAAGCTTCATCTTGTGAGAGGTGAGGATAAAGTCCTTCCTGTACTCTAAAAAATTCTCTTACATGGTCCAATACATCTGCATCATATTCTGCTTTGCTTTGGTGACCAGTGTAAGTTCTGTGCTCACTAGTATATTTGGAGCTGCTGCTGCCTCTGCTGGTGTTTCCTCTGGTGCTGAGTCTGTGTTGACTGACATATCCTCTTTGCTGGGTGGATCCAGGCCTTTGCTGTCTGCCGGACCTGTCTCTATCATCATCTCTTCGTTGAATAGGATGAGGAAATCCAATGTAGGGTTCCTTTGTCTTCTCTTACATGGTCCAGTACATCTGCATCATATTCTGCTTTGCTTTGGTGACCAGTGTAAGTTCTGTGCTCACTAGTATATTTGAGGCTGCTGCCCGCCTCTGCTTGTGTTTCCTCCGTGCTTTGAGTCTGTGTTGACCGACAGATCCTCTTTCTTTGGGTGGATCCAGGGCCTTTCTTTGTCTGCGGACTGTCTCTATCATCATCTCTTCGTTGAATAGGATGAGGAAATCCAATGCAGGTTCCTTTGTGGATTTTTCTCTTTCTTCTCGATCCTTCTTTGTTGCTCTTCCGCTTCATTTCGATTCTTATTTCTCTGCCTCTTGCTCTCAATTGTTCTTCAAAGTGAAATTAGGGGTTTGAAAGTTGATCCTTCAGCTTATCCAGTTTTCCCCCTTTTTGGCGGCATCATCCCTTTGGCTTGAGTAGGATGCTATTGGTGGCCTCTGCCGTTCAATCGAGAGTCAAGTTTTGATTCAATAGAGGTGAATCTATTGTTATGATCATTCAATTTCTCATTGACACTCCTAAGTCTAGTGCCAAAAGCTACGCGCTGATTCGCTTTCTTGGGAAATGTGTTGCCTGAGGCCTGCAAGATCATGGTGATATTGATGTTAAGTCGCTTCATCGACTTCCTGTTGTTGAACCACAATGTTTTGTGCATCAATGTACTCGGCAATGGCTTGAAACTTGTTTTCAATGGAGGAGCTTTTGTCATTAAACGCTGAAGTCATGGATCTGAGATACATTGCTTGCTGTTCCAATTCTTCACCAAAGAAGTCCGCGCTTTCTCAAAAGTTTCATTTGTAATGCCGGTGTTCAAATTGAGAGAGTTTGTGCCTTGTTTCACCGGTTCGGATCTGTTTGCTGGCCCTTGTCTTGATGTTGAGTGACATCTGCATTTACATCTAGATCTTCAAGTATTTGGGTAGATGAGTATACTGGTGTGGCTTGAGCTGCTGTTCCCCCTATCTCTATGCCGGGGTTGTCTTGACTGGAGTGGCAGTGGAATGAACCAACCGATGTCCACAATGTTTGTCTTTGTTAATTGGAACATTGACTGACAGACAATGTTGAGTGACTATCTTTCTTTGGAGTTGAAGACTTGCCGGAGGCTTGTGGTTTCAAAAATGTACGGAGAAGAGTAGTGTCTTCAATTGCATCTGGTGCAAGAGCATCCTCTTCTCTGTTTTTACCTAAATCACCATCATTATTGTCATTACAATCATTATCATTATCATCATCATCATCATGATCATCATCACCACCGTCTGAGTCATCATTCTGTCTCCCAGAGGTCTGGAGCATCTTTGCCTTGGCTGCATCAACCAATTCCCATAGTGGTGATTCATCAAGTACTCCTACAAGTGTTGTGATTCCTAGAAAATCAAATAACCATGCTTCTTCAGTAAGCATGTGGTCTGTGTCTTGAAGTTGTTGTCTGGAATCGCCTTCCTTCCATTCAAGATATTCTGCAATTCGGTCATCTATATCGTTTACAGACATTTGTACATCTTCTTCTAGAGATTCCTCATCTTCTCCATTGTTTTCTTCATTTGGATGTTGTTCATCCTCATGATCATCATCACCACCGTCTGAGTCATCATTCTGTCTCCCAGAGGTCTGGAGCATCTTTGCCTTGGCTGCATCAACCAATTCCCATAGTGGTGATTCATCAAGTACTCCTACAAGTGTTGTGATTCCCGAAAAATCAAATAACCATGCTTCTTCATGAAGCATGTGGTGCTGTGTGTCTTGAAGTTGTTGTGCTGAATCGCCTTCCTTCCATTCAAGATATTCTGCAATTCGGTCATCTATATCGTTTACATACATTTGTACATCTTCTTCTAGAGATTCCTCATCTTCTCCAGTGTTTTCTTCATTTGGATGCTGTTCATCCTCACTGGCATTTTCTTCTACTTGCTGTGCTTCCTCATTGTCAGAATCCTCTTCTGCTTCTTCTTCATCAATTAATTTTCCAAAGTCTGTCTTTTCCAGACTTCGCCGGACCTTTTGTTTCTTTCTTTGACTTGTGGTGTTGTGTGAGGATTTCTTCCTCTTTCCTTCTCCTGCCTTCTTTTGTGGTTTGACATAAGTAAACATGACTTTGGATTCATGCAGTCTGTGGAGTTGTACAGAGGGGACTTTGAGACATTGCAACAGATAGTGCACCTGTATCCCATATGACTTTTTCACCCAGAATTGTCCTTTCATTGTCTTTCCCTCTTTTATCCCTTTTTCGCCTGCTTTTACTTCACCTTGGATTTGCTCTTTAATTCTCAAAAAGAAGTATTTTGCCCAATTAAATCGTAGCTTGTTATAGATGATTCCCATTAACCGCATTCTAATTTCTGTCATGGCATGATTTGCTCCCAACTTTCCTTCAATGGTTTTGCCAATTAGGGCACTAAACTCATTAAATGGATGCTTCAACTCAGATCTGAGACAATTTACTTTTGTGGATCCTGGTTTGCCGTTTGGCAATGATTGCCCGTAATTCATCTAAGTCCTGTGGTATCAATGTCACTTTTGCTTGACCCTTATTTGAAAGTTTGAGATGTTTTCGGATTACCTTTGCTGTAATCACCACGTCTTTGCCATTTATGGATGCAACAATCTTGTCTTCTTCGAACTTGTCACCTTCTTCAGTAGGGAGCCCAGGCACGTATTGTGCAGATTTCCAGAAGGAAATCAGACTTTCATAACACACTTCAGTTATTGGAGGATTGAGGAAGGTGGATAATTTTAGTTTTTCGCAGCCTGCTGCCAACCTTTTGGCATGCTCATCATTTCCACACAGTTTCAGGTAGTGTTCTGCTTGGAAGAATGAGCCAGTGGCAATCGATTTTTCGTACCCAGCTTGAGTGATTGAGGAATATGATGCCATTTTTTGAGGAGAGGGGTTTGAAAATGAACTTGAGTTTGCAATAGAGATAAACAAGAGTAGGGTTGTAATTTGCAAGAGAGCGTAAGGATCTCTGAAAATCTCTAAGTCTTGTTTATATAGTGTGATTTGGGTAGTGTGAACGTGGTTTGAGTATGGAAGGATTTAGTGACATAATGGCGTGATTTTGTGTATGAAAACATGATATTCGAGCGTAGAGGGGGTGGGTTTGAGGCAAGTAATGATTGAGCCCGGGAATCGAGGAGTTTATAATTCAAAAATAATATAATTACCTCCATGATCATAAAGTGATCGCCACGTGTGTCTTGAATAATCCTCCATAATTTCCTTATTCTCCACGTGTATTCAGAATTGATTTTGTTCACACTTTGAATTTGTCCAAATCTTTATTTCGGTGAAGTGCCTTCACGGTCACTTAACCGGTCCAATGAGTTCTTCATCGAGCCGCTTCATTGAACTGCTTCCTAACAATCGCTTAAGTTACCTTTGTCTTTGGATACCGATTGCCTTACCTGCTACATCTCTTGTAACGGCAAAGGTTGTACCAGATTGATGAAGTCACTTAGCCGATTACTCCAGCTTAGCCGCTCGTTGATACTTAGTCAATTTCAATCATCCCTAACTCGATTTCTCAACATACTAAATCTTTCATAACCGAGTGGTTTAGTGAAGATGTCGGCCAGTTGGTCTTCGGTGGATATGTATTTTAGGATGACATCTCCTTTTCAACATGGTCTCTCGATAAAATGATGTCTTACATCAATGTGCTTTGTTCTTGAATGCAATCTTTGGATTTTCTCAGTAATAGATATTGCACTTGTGTTGTCACACATGATTGGGATTGTTTTCTCTTCGACTCCATAGTCCCTTAGTCATTGTCTTATCCACAAGATTTTGTGCACAACACTACCTACCGCTGCTATATATTCTGCTTCAAATTGTTGATGTAGATATAGAGTTTTGCTTTTGTCGAACCATGAGCCTAGTCGGTTCCTAGCATTTGGCATGTTCCAGAGGTGCTTTTTCTATCTATTTTGCATCCAAAGATAGTTAGAGTCCTAATATGATATCGGTGTAAATCCTCCATCTTTTGGGTACCAAATGCCAACATTGATGGTGTGTTTCAAGTATTTGATTATCCTTTTAGTCGCTAGAAGATGTGATTCTTTTGGTTGAGCTTGAAATCTAGCACACACTCCTACCGCAAATGCAATATCGGGTCTCGCTTGCGATTAAGTATAACAATGATCCAATAATTCCTCTATACATTTTCTCGATCAACATCTTTTCCTCCTTCATCTTTTCCAAGTATGACTCGCACACATTGGTGTGTGTCTCGCATGCCACTTGTGTCCATCCCATACTTGTGTATCAAATCTCTTGTATATTTTGCTTGACTAATGAAAATGCCATCCTTCATTTGCTTTACTTGAAGGCCAAGGAAGTAGTTTAATTCTCCCATCATGCTCATCCTAAATTTGCTCTTCATTAGGTTTGCAAATTTCTCACACAACTTTTCATCTTCTCGATCCAAAGATTATGTCATCAACATAGATTTGCACTAGCAATGTGCTTGCCCCTTCCTCTAGTTTAAATAGAGTATTGTCTATAGTTCCTTTGTTGAATCCATTCTTGATCGTAAATTGTGATGAGAGTTTCATACCAGTGCTCTAGGTGCTGTTTGAGGCCATAGAGGGCCTTCTTGAGTTTGTATACTTTGTCTTCTTTTCCTTTGATTTGAAATCCAGGAGGTTGTTCTACATAAACTTCTTCTTCCAAAAGTCCGTTTAGGAATGCACTTTTGACATCCATTTGATAGACTTTGAAGTCTTTGTGTGCAGCAAATGCTAGAAAAAGTCTTATTGCTTCCAATCTTGCTACTGGAGCAAAGGTTTCATCATAATCTATTCCTTCAGCTTGGGAATATCCTTTTGCAACTAGCCTTGCTTTGTTTCTGACAACAGTTCCTTGCTCATCCATCTTGTTCCTGAATACCCATTTTGCACCAATGATGTTGGCCATTTCAGGTCTGTCAACAAGTTCCCAGACTTCATTTCTTTCAAATTCATTTAGTTCTTCTTGCATGGCTGTGATCCAATCTGCATCTTGGATTGCATCACCTATGGTCTTGGGTTCCACTTGTGATAGAAAGCAAGTTAGCATGTGCTCCAGTTGTCTTCTTGTTCTGACTCCGGTGTGAACATCTCCAATGACTTGTTCTTCAGGATGGTCTCTAAGCCAATTTAGGTCTGGTTGAAGTTGATCTTCACTTGGTGCTTCCATACCTTCATGCTGAGCATGAACTTCAATTTCAGTGCTTCTCTGTTGTATTGATATGTGGCTCCTCTTGATTTTCAAAAGATGATTCGGGATAGTAGCTGGTATGGTTGCATTTGTATAGATTTGCCTCTGTGCGCACTTTCTCTCTTCTTGGTCTTGAAGATCTTCACCATTTGTATATGGTTCATCAAAAACCAATGTATTGATTCTTCAATCACCAATGTTCTTTTATTTAGTACTCTGAATGCTTTCTTTGGTGTCTGAGTATCCCATGAAGATTGCTTCATCAGCCTTCTCATCAAAGGTATGCAGATGATTCCTGTTCAAGACAAAACATTTTGATCCAAACATATGAAAATATGAGATATTGGGTTTTATACCATTCCATAATTCATATGGAGTTTTTCCATGATGTTTGTTGATGATTGATCTGTTTTGTGTATGGCATGCTGTGTTTGATGCTTCACCCAAAAAATCTCTTTGGCAAGCATGCTTCAAAGAATCATTGTTCGATTTGCTTCTTTGAGAGTTCTGCTTTTCTTCTTTCTACACCATTTTGTTGTGGAGTTCCTGCTGTGAGATAGTTGATGTAGTACTCCATTTTCTTCACAATAGGTTCTGATAATTTCATTTAGAAATTCAATTGCCTCTATCCGATCCGATTTTGATAATTTTTAGCTCTTTTTCATTCTCGAGTCTTCTCGGCAAGTCCGGTAGTTTCTTGAGTGTTTCTTTCTTCTTGTTCATGAAGATGGTCCAGGTGTATTTTGAGAAGTCATCCACCACTACAAGAGTATATTTCTTACCACTCACACTTACTCGGAGTGGACTGGTCCAAACAGTCCATGTGCGATAGATGTAGAACTCTTGTTGTAGATTGATGAGGCTTTGATTTGAATGAGCTTTTTATTTGTTTTCCTTTACGACAAGCATCACATAGACTCTCTTTCTTGAATGTGATCTCTGGCGGGCCTTCAACTAACTTGCTCCTTGATAGTTTGTTGATGGTCTTGAAATTCAGTGATTTAATCTTCTGCCAAATCCAAACTGTTGATTGTTTATTCTTGACAAGTAGACATGTTTCTCGCCTTGGGTCGTTCTCGATCCACCACATACATGTTGTCTTGTCTTCTACCTGCAAGAACCACTTTGTGTTTGTTTGACTGTGAATCACTTTGCATCCTTCTTTGTTGAAGTGCACATTGTAGCCTTTGTCACGCAGAATTGATTGATGCTCATCGATTGAAGTTAAGTCCCTGACATATGCCACATTTTGAATCTTTAGATTGTTTTTGAGTATTGTGCCTTCCCTTTAATCTTGCCAGGGTTTTCTTTTCCACCAAATGTGACTTTGGGTCCATCAAAAGCTTTAAAATCAAGTGACCCATTTCTTGTTTCCTCGTCATGTGTCCGGAACATCCACTTGCCTATGTACCGGACATCCTACAAAACAGATTAATTAAGTTTGGGTACCCAACACTTGTTTGGGTCCATATCTCATTAGCGATCATGCCCCATACCAAGTATGTATCCAAAAGGTCTTCTCTTTGGATAATTGAAGTCATCATCTTCATATGTATAAGGCATGGCGAAATAGCTTCTAATATTTTTACTGAAAGGTATTCGATACTTTTTCACCTTTTGGTGCATTTATATCCTTCTTCACTTTCCAATATGCAATAGAAACCTTTCTTGCTTCATGTGTCTAGGAACATAGCTAGATTGATTTTTCTTAATCACATGATGCATTTTGTGGAATGGTTTCCTCTTGTATTTTGGATGTGTGACATTCAATCATCCTCTCGAGGGAAAAAGTCCGCTTTACCTTTCGGATGGTCATTGTTTTTGTATGATTGGAATGAGGATTTAGTCTCATTGTTTCACTACAAAGGGGTTTTGACTTCACTGGAACAGGATGATCTGTTGGAGACATGGTGCATCCCTTTCTAAATTTTGGTCCATTAGTGGTCCTCAATTTAGAATTGTGTTGACTATTATCCCTACGTTCATCCTCGATCATATATAGCCAAGACCGGATCTGGATCCAAACCTTTTGAGGGTTTGTAAGTCGGTGCTTTTAGTGGTGCAATGATTACCTTTCTTGGTGAGGAGTTCTTCTTAATCGATCTGTTGGTAACAGATGTATGGTCATCTGCTTTTGTTGATCATTTAAGTAGGTCTCCTTACTAGTTAATTCACTCTTGTTTTATCCAGTTCTTTCTTTAACCTCTTATTCTCTTTTCTTAGATCCTTGCATTCCTTTTCCGAAATTTCATGATTCTTTTCAATTTCATCAAATTTAGTCATGAGATTTTGGACTAGTCTCTCTTGTATCTAATGGAAGACTAGAGGATTGTGCAAGTGTTAGATGTGAATGCATTAGATGAAGAACAGAACTAGATGTTACCTCGAGTTTCATCTCGATTCTTTAGCCATTAAACATAGGCTTGTTTCCTCGATTCTCTGAACTATCACTTTTGTCTTCATCCAATTATTTGGTCATGAGGAGGCATAGGCATGCCTTTTCATTTTCTTAGTCTTCTTCTTCATCACTATCATCCGAGTCATTGTCGGATGATTCTTCATGCTTTTCATCTGCTGGATTACGCCTTAAGTGCCTTCTTGCCCTTTCTCTTTTGGATGCTTTGAATTTCTTCTTTTCATCATCTTTGTCATTTTCTTCGGACAATCACCTTGAAGTGACCTCTCTTATTGCAATTGAAGCATCTGTATTCATCATCTTTCTTCTTCATGTCTCTGTTTGATCTTGACTTTTGTTTGATGTTGAATTTCCCTTGAATGGCTTCTTTTTAAACTCAGTAAAAACGTTTAACTAATAAAGCTACCTGTTTTTTAGTTCTTGTGTCTCTTTGTCGATGCATTCGGCAAAAGTTACTTTCTTGAAGTGCAAATAATGCAGTAATTTTGTGTGTCTCTGCGGACCACCATCTTCACCGTTCAATTCGAATTCATGAGCTTTCAATTGGGACATCGATGTCGAGTGTCGGTGCTTGCAAGATTTGTTGTTCCTCGATTCGATGTTATGATCTTCCATCTTTCGTAGTCCTCTCAAGATCTTCAAGCATACTTCTTTTTGTGGATATGTGTGTCCAAGTCACTTGCGAGTTCATCGATGATGCTTGAGAATCATTGTCCATTTGATCAATGGATTCACGGTCTTCATTTTAAAGTTCTCAAATTTCTGTTTTGCAACAGATAATTTGTTTTCTTTGACTGCTTCAGATCCTTCATTTATCAATGATAGTTTGTCCCACATCTCCTTTGCTGTTTTGCAGTCTTTGATTCTCATGAACATGTTGTTGTCTAGAGTCTTTAAGATCATATCTTTTGCTACAAAGTCTAGGTTTGCTCTTCTCCGGTCATCTTTGGTCCAATCTTTCTTGGGTTTGTCTATCTCCTTTCCTTGATCTGCTCTTGTGCCTACCACAAGTAGTGATCATGATTGGGCCGTCATTGATTACATCCAATCTCTCATGAGTTCTTTGCAAGATGAGATAACATTCTTATTTTATATTCATCAAAATTATTAACATTGAAAATGTACTTTTGACAAGAAGTTTGAGGAATCCATCAAAGGTGCAATTGAAGATAAAAATGGCGATGAATGAAAAACTTGATTTGAAAACTACTTTGAAAATATGTGATCTCCTTGTTACTGAAATTAGATCTGAGCAGTTCGATACTAGGAACACTGCTCTGATACCAATTGTTGGTCCCAGAGAAGGAGAAACTATAGTCGGAGGGGAATGAATGACTATAGTGGAGTTTCAAAACTTTTCTTGTGTTTTAAAAGCTTTTGGGCGTGGGATAAGTCCTTCTTACTATGTTGTTTTCAAATCGCTTTAGACAATCACGGATATGTGTTATGATGTAGGCAAATTAAATAAGTGATGTAAAGTAAATTGCGAAATTAAATTGACACAAGGCTTATAGTGGTTCAGTCTTGTGTAATCCCTTAATCCACTCTTCTCCCTGTGATGATCGGAGGAATTCACTATTGTTTTCACAGATACAACAAGATGATTGTCCTTGGCTTCCCAAGCTTCACAATCTACAAGACTATCACTCCTTGACCGCAATGCGGCTTGATGATTCGAGTCTTCCTTTAGTCGCTCTCCTTTGAGATCAAAATCCTTCAACAGCTATCACAGCTTTCAACTCCTTCTCAGATTGCCTCTAATTCGATTTGCTTGATTTGATGTGAATGTGATTCACTCACTTGCTTGATCAATCTCAATTACGAATATGACTTTGTAGATCGATATTTGAGTTGATCACTAGATGTATCCTTGTAAGTTCGAGAGAAAGGCTTTTCTAATTGTGAGTTTACGCTTTTTTTTTCTTATTCATTCTCTTCTTTTTCTGTCAATGCCTTCTATTTATAGCCTTGAATAGCCTTGATTTTGAAATTCCGTCCGTTGGCTATATTAATGAGGGAATAATCCTTGATTTTATTCTTGATTCCCCTTTAATTGTATTCTCCTTGATTTCAGTGATCGGATTCTTCTTTCAAATGTATAGCAGAAAATCCGTCCTTGATTGATCCTTTAATGATTGTGCATTTAATGCATGATCTGCTGAATCTTCAATGTATATTAAATCTGATCTTGTAAGTGTCTCTTCACCGTCAGTAGAGCGGTGGGAGTGAGCCTTCCGACTTAGCCGTTAGTTCTTTCTTCGCGTTCTGTTTTCTTGCTTTGCCGGCAATCGGTGTACTCGGCCGATTCACTTGCTTTCTTCTTTGCTTTAGTTTCAGGAGAATCTTTATACTTCACTGATCCTTGATTTGGGTGAGATCAGTGTACACCATATTGGAATATTGAGTTTCATACCTTAGACTTATCCAAGGTCATCACAGACTTCCTTGGTTATAAGTTAGATCATAATCCCTTCTCTGTATCTCTGCTGGTGCTTGGCTGGCTTCACTCTGCCGAATGTCTGTTTTCACTTTGCCGTCCTACCAACTAGTACAATACTTGTCTGACTCAACTTATACAACATGTCAGACTCTAAGTAAAGACTTATACAGAGAATTCTAACTTATTTCAGGCTTGCTATAACAGCTAGTATGGCCATCATCAAAACATAATAAAATGTTCCTAACAGGGATAGTGGGTAGATGAGCAATTAGGGTGAGGGATTTGAGGGGTTTGATTGATAGGATTGAGGTGGAGTTATGGTGGAGTGTGGGAATAGATGAAAAGGTCGAAAATAGGGAAAATAGGATGGTTTTTCTGACTGGTAGGTTTCTGATGCAGCGTGTGTCCTCTATATGTCTCTAAAATTCTACTTTTTAATCTGACATTCAGAACCTGAAAAAAACCTAGCTCGGTAAACTGCAGGTAACTCCCGGTTTACCGGGGCTTCTTTGCCCAGATTTCTCTGTACTCCTTCTCTGTACACCTTACAATAACTTCATGCTCAATCCTGACCTCAAAATGACTAGTTCCTTACTCCTTTTGTTGCTATTTCTGGCTCAATCCTAACCTACTTCACTAGAATCCACAACGAGTAAAAAAACCTTTCAACAACCATCGGTTTCAAGCCTAAGGGTGCGGTATGATGAAAAAAAGCTCGTCCATTCACCCAGCAACTTTTATTCATTCCTATTCTATCTAAGGGCTCAAGAGAATAGTTCTGGGTTTAAAGTCGTTAGATCGACTTACCTTCGGATCTTCAATCAGTCTAAAGTTGGGGCCTTAACTCGCCAAACTTACATCTTTGAGGTTTCAACCGTCATGAACTTCCCTTCTCGTCGGTCATTATCTTTCGAGAGTGCCTTGTCCCGGTTTCCATAGAAACTTTTTGAGCTCTCTTCCTAGCACGCCTCTCTCTCTCTTTGCTCGTGTGCTAGGTCGTCCTCAACTTCGAGATTTAATCTTTATGCCCAAGGATTCCACATTTTCCACTTTAAGATCTACTCTTTCACTACGCAATACGGAAGGACTAGCTTCTGTGAGCGTCTGGTTGTGGCCCTTTTCTCCACTAAAACCTCTCGTTGCTTTTGCCCTTCTTTTTTTATCACCATGATTTCCACTTTTCGTGAACCATAAGTCATCTTGCAACTTTTTGGCCTATTATCTAGGGGCTCTAGGATTTTCATTGATACGGCATCATTGTTCAATCTTAAAGTGATCTCCCTATTATCAAAGTCCATGATTGCTCTGCTGGTCTCTACGAACGGTCTACCCAATAGAACTGGGGCACTCGGATTCTCAGGTACGTCTAAAACCGTGAAATTTATAGGAAATGAGAATCCTCCTGCCTTAATCATACAATCCTTTAGCAGGACCGCATACATATCTCGGGTTCGATCGACAAAGGTCATGGACCATGTTTGATCCATTACAAAAGGAAGCTTAATCTTTTGGCAGATGGATAGAGGAAGAATGTTACAACATGCACCGGAATCACAAAGACCTAAACCTACAGATATACCATTGATAGAGATTGGGTGTCGAAACGTTCCAGGCTCTCCTAACTTTTTTTCTATATCAGAGTCTAAGTAATCCTCAGACCCTGAGAATATAGTGTCCGGATCCTCCTCTGGATCCTCAGAGTCATATTCGGATGATAGATCAGTTAGCTCGATAGGAAATGTACCTGGCCGATAAGTCTCATACTCCTTCAGGTTTTCCTCGGCTTCCAATTTAAGCATTTCAGTCTTCTCCTCCATACGCTTCTTATCAGCTTCATATTGCTCTCTGGCTTCTGATCCAGGATACATATAGATTGGTTTGATGTTCAACATAGTACGAGGCATTGAGTTTGACTTGTCTAGCCATAGTCACTCTTGCTTGACTGAATTTCTGAAGTGTCCAGATATTCCTACAAAAAGGACGAAATAAAACAAAGAAAAGGTTAGCAACTCCTGCTTCAGCTGAGGATGAACCCAACTGTTGTGGACCTATTAACTAAAATCAATTGGGAATACACAGAATAATGAAGGCTGTTCAGAATTCGATTTTCTGGGTCTCGGTAACCCGGGGGTAAGCCACGTAAACCGGACCTAGAATCTCTTATTCTGACAGATTAACAGGTGTAGGTTTAATCCAGGATGACTCAAGACTCAAAAGAAAATAAATTAAATAAAAAAATTGACATCTTAATCAGAATTAAAACGTTTATCCTTGAAATTGGCCATTGTCCCAGGTAACGGCGTCAAAAATCTGATCGCGTGTAAGTCACTAACATCGATATTACTAGCAAGAATACCATGTATTTCGTAGTATAGTAAGGGCGAATCAAGGTCGATCTCACAGAGATAATGCAACTTTAAGTATAAATGATTCTAACCTTGATTAAGAAGGCAAATAGAAGTGGTCTTTGACCAACAATAAACATGAAATAAACTTGGTATTTATCCCCCTCTTCCCACCTATCTACTAACTTGGATTAGTTAATCTTTATATTACTTCCCCACATAATTTCCTTAAATTAATCGAGCGAGCATTTAGTTTAGTTTTAAGCTACGGGTGCAACTCCTAACCCTATCTACTCCGACCATGGTAGTAGACAATCTATACGTATGCTACCCTCCTTAATTGGTCCGTAATAGCCCATACACATAAAGAACTATAATTGCCGATATCGAGCGCTAACTCATACCGCTAACTCACCTAGACAGCTGTCGACACTAATCAGCACGTTCCTAGGGTCCTTCAAAACTATGTCCAAACTAACACTTCACTATCAGTACTTCATGTTAATTTACGAATACAATAAGCAGATTGGCCAGATCTAACCTACTGTTAATTGAATCTGTCGATCAACGTAGATGACGTGAATCCTCCAGATTAAGTTTCCTAAATTTTGCCTCGGTAAACCGGTATAGACTGCCGGTTTACCGAGGGCTGCTTTTCTTAATTATGGATCTACATTGTTCAATTACGATTAATCTAAGTAAATCATGGGGTCGTTAAACATGCAGATTAACTAAAACACATAAATACGAACAACTCTACCCTAGTGAAGACAAAAAGGAACCTTCAAAGCTTCATACCTTCAACAATGGAGATCTAGCTCGATCCACTCAAGCTAGAGATGGTAGAGAAGGGGAGAAAACCTGAAATAACTCCTCAAAAGCTTGGAATAACTTTATTTCATCAAATTGTATAATGTATATAATACAATATGCAAAACTTGGAACATGGAACTTATGAAATAATCAGCTAACGTGGCTTTATATAGATACAATAGTTGAATTATGACTCACAGAAACCCTAACCGACCTAGTCGGTCTGGCATTCAATTTAAGTGTCCCACAAGGCTCTCGGTTTACCGGACCTAGCCCACGGTAAACCGGGCTAACTTTTCTTCTTTTTCTTTAGCAGACCTCTTCTTGGACTTATTTTACATGGACCAACATGCTTCCTTTGATCCAGATCCATTCTCCAACGCTCCAGATTTGGTACATCCTATAAAACACATAAAACGAGGCAAAATAGTACCAAACCTTCGGGATAATAACACAAATGCAAAATTACGAACCTAGAAACATATACATAGCATTTAACACAGATTCCATATAATAACGAGCCTATCTATCCTCTCTTTGAGCAGGATTCATGGTGAATGAAGGTATAATTAATGGTACTATTTAGGGCGTTATCAGAAGGATTGACTGCACTTTGATTCTCCATGGCCAAGAAACGAATAAAGAATGCTAATAGAAGAAAAGAAACAATGTAGAACGAACGAAGCTCGGCTTTATACCATGTTGAAAATATAAGCCCAAACGAATATAAGAGGACATGCCTCATCCTCAAAACTCAGGTTATGAGGTGAGGGAAGTTCATCTTTTAATATGGTGGGTGACTGTAATACCCAAGAATTCAACAAGGGTTAAAAGAGTAATTTGGATTTTATTTGAAATATATTCATATATAATTTTATCCTAAATAATTAATTATGGTAAAAGGAAATTTATTTCCTAAAAGATAACCCCTTCCCGTTAATCTCACGTTTACATGAACAGTTGAAAAAAGGAAAGAATCAAGCGACTATTAGTGGGAAAAAAATAAAATGGGAGAGGAAGGGAATCATTATCCTTGCTGACGATCCAACCGTGTTTTTGCACATCATAGTAGAGAATTGTCACGAGGATCGTTTTGATATAAGTTTTGTTTCAATTTGTAAGTAATCCTTTTCACCCTTTTAAGGAATCTAGTGGTTTTTGGATGAATACTTGAGTTTAGATTGCCTTATGTGTTTCAGTAACCGTATTAATGCCTTTGGTTTGTAGAATTTCGTAGTAGAATTGAACAAATCGCAGGAATGTGTTATTGACTTTGGTTGCTCTCTTTTCTGGAAAATTATAAGTAAGGGTGTGTTCTTTAATCGTTTTTCTGTGTTGACGGTTTTGTATATATAGTATATGATATGTATGTTAGGTAATTTTGAAGGGTTTTGTGTGTTTAATGGTGATTTTGGTGATGATTTTGGGTAGAAATCGCACTGTAGTTCAAACAGGGAAATGTGAACAATTTCGTAGAAAATTGGCCAAGCGTGTGCTTGTCTCTCGCAAGCGTGCACTTGTGCACTTAGATTCTTGACAAGATTATTCTGTTCAGGCCAAGCGTGTGCTTGCCTTTTATAGGCGATGGATTGGACTATTTTTTCTGGAACACGATGCTTCTATTTAGGCCAAGCGTGTTCCCCACAATTTAGGAAAATGTGTTTTATGCCATCTATCATGCCTCTATGTGTTATGTATTTCCATTGGGACATTAATTGGAACTTGACGAAGACTAGTACTCGGATTTTGGTAGCCTCGGCTCCACACCACAACTGAGACCCTCTACGGGGAGAAACGTGGGAGCACCAGAAGACAATTGTCAAGGCCTCGCGGTACACTAACCTAACAGTCAATGATACTTATGCATATGTGATAAGTTGTTAATGTAAAATTGTCTAAGTAAGCCTTTTTATGTAAATGAACATAGGTGGTTAGATAACTTCGTAACAAACATATTTTAAGAGTCTAAAAGATATAATGTTATGATGATTCATGGTAAGGCATGTTTTTCGTTTCGTAGTATGGAACATTCCACACGGAACAGTCTGTGCCATATGAGGTACTGAACATGTCTCGGTGCATACTCATCACCCAACAATGTGCCCTTGGATGGTAATGTAACAAATCCATAATTGGTCGAGGTTTTACTAACAGAGCTAGTAGAGGGGGGTGGGAACTTGATAACATATGTAGTAGTGATTGTAGCTCAATATACGCTTATTGTATGTCAATTCCGATTCTTCTACCCATTATTTAGTACAATTGAACTTACCGCAATATTATGTATGTCCCCTCCGATGATGAGTTTCTTGATGCGGAAGCATGAGCTTTGGAGGAATCTTGATGATGATGTTATCTTTATTTCATCTTTTTCTTTTATTTAATCATGTTGTCAATTGTAAACGTTTGAACGTTTGAGAGCCCTTTAGACTTGTTTCTTTTTGAATAAGCTATGTTTCTTTAAGTTTCATTTGGGATTTCGATATGGTTGTAAACAATATTAGACTTCGTTGTTTTGGTTTATGATTTGGTTTCATATAAGTTTTGATTGAAATTGTTGCGACCTACTTATGCCGTTAGACATATCAACATTTGTTTTACTTCCGCTTTGTACTCAGAAGATGATGGCGTAAATGTAATGTATATATTTCTTTCGGGAAAAAAATATGCATGCCTGATGTGATTTTCTACATAAGGACTAGGTAATGGCGTCACACTGAAACAATTATAAGTGTCCAATGTATGTCACTTTTGTAAATCAAACAATAGATTCAGAGTACCTTAATAGTGGAAGAAATCATCAAGATCGTTTCCTACATCCATTGTTATTCGACTTCTGCTCCGTTGTTGTAGCCGCCTTGATGAGGATTCCGATATCTCTCTCCTTGTCTACAACCATTATGTGTTGGTTTCTTTCATATGCTTTATGATGGAATAAAGCATTGCTTTTATAGGCGGAGAGGGCCGAAATCCGAGTGATCTAGGTTTTAGCTTTAATCTCGGCCGTCCATCAAAGCCGAGTTTTAATCGGATTAAAACTCCTTTTAAATAACCAATAAATAATAAATAGCATATTTCCTAGGAAAAACAAATTTCCTATAAGACCACTATTACGGGAAAGAAATTAATCGGGCTCAATAAAAGCCACGACATAATTATTCTTACAACTTTTACAAATCCAACAATATATGTTTCTTTAAATAATAGAGGTAAAAAAGGAATAATCCCAGATCTATACTCAAGGGCTACGAGGTACCCCAATTTTAAATTGGGGAATGAGAGAGAAGACATAAATATTTAATCAATTGAGTAAAAGGGCAGTTTTTTTGAAACTTTTGCATAAAGACAAAACTATTTATTCATTATCGAAATTCACTTGTGTTGAAATTCACTATTTAAATTCATTGCAAAATTCACATCGAAATTCACTAATTTTCAAAATTCATTATCGAGATTCATTTTTAGGATTCATTTCAAAAATTCATTATCAAAATTCACTGATTTGGGATTCACTGGGAGATTCATTTGATTTTAGGATTATTTTCATTGTCATTACCATTATAAAATTATCTGATTGTCATTCTCATATAAAAATTATGTAGTTGTCATATTCTTAAAAATATTAAGATTGTGTCGCTATCACTAATTTTCCATTTTAAATTTTGGTTTGACATGTTCCTTGGCTGCTTCTATTTTTACGCATTTAATCTTGCTTTGATTAATCTTACCATTTAATTTTTCTAGAATTATATTTTGTTGATACTTTTCAAAGGACAAACTCTGCCTAAAAAATAAAAGGAAAGAGACGATTCCGTAAAAAATAAAGTAAAAGATAATAGAAATGTCAAACAATCATGCTCTAATTATGAAAAAAAAAAAGAGATCAGTCAAACCAAAATTAAACGAAAATTAAAGAAGATGGATTGGGTCGCAACTTTTTGGTATATCGGTGACCACTTTTGCTATTATCTCTAAACAATAACATAGACATTGGGAACATGTAAAATCCAAAATAAAATGTACACAAAGAACATTAAAGAAATGCGTAAATTATAATCGCCATTGTCTAAACTAAATATTTTAAAACCTTTGAATAATTTTCACATCTTTCACATTATTTAAATCAACATTCATGATATATATCACGAGACGAAGCATCTGAAAGAATTACAAGCACTGAACTTGTGAACCAGCAAATAATAATATTTAGGATCCAGTCATTTTGAAGATGAAACTCAGCTAGAGAAGGTTAAGTATATTAGACTATCTTTTCACACAAATATTGTTTTACACTTACCAAGAGCTGAGAGTGGGCTTCGTTTGGATATTCCACACGCCTGCCATTCTGACCGTAAATGAGTCCGGAAAATATATACTATTTTGGCGATTGTATGGTCATTAATGTGAATGATTCTCGACTAATTTGAGTCAGAATACGATTATTATACTGATTTTATTCTAGTCAGAATTTTGAATGTTTTTCATACTCAATACCGGTCAGAAAGACATTTTGACTAAAATTGAGTACAAAAAACTTTTAATATGCTGTCTGAAATTCAGTCAGAATCAATAATGGTGCTCTTATATTGTTGTTGTTATCCTGACCCAATTCTAGTCTGAATGTGTAGAGTATTCCGGACTCAATATTGGTCAGAATGATGCTCTGACTATGTATGAGTTTGGAAAACTTCAAACATTCTACCTAAAATATGGTCAGAATCAACCAGGTGTGAATTTCTCAACACGTATATTACGACCATATTTCATATGGATAATGTGTAAGTATTACACCAAACTTTGGTCGAAATGAGCAGCGTAAAATAAAAAAAATAAGGGCGAAATTGGGAAAAAAAAATCTGTGTGGTAAGATAAAAATTTGTGTGAAAAGATATTCCCGTATATTATTATGTATTACGTGACAAGGAAAAATATAGGGACAAATATAAATTTTAAGAAGGGTATTTGATCAACAATGATAGGAAACAGTTTATCTAATTTAAATCAACCCTTTGACACATAGATTCAATTAAAAATCATTGCATAAAGTTTCGCCTTTATGTTCTAATGTAAATAAGACTTTTAGTTTTTTTTGTATCTGAGGCACGTTTAAGATGCAACACTTTAGATAAAGTATATTGCTCATACCCAAATATATGGGCTATTGTGATTTGAGATTCAGAAGAGTTTATTATTTTCTCTATTATAATAATATTGTTCCCTTTCACCTATGAAGGTAGCTTAGTTGATCGAACCACGTTAAATTTTAGTGTTTTCATGTCTAGTTTTTCTATTGTTTGTTATTTAATATTATTATTGACGGGACGGCTGCATAAATATATCATATTATAAGTTTATAAAATTTAGTTTTATAAATTCAAGTATGATTTCGACTCAATAGTTAATATTTAAAAAGAAAATAATGGGTCTATTAGTCGGTATTAGCGTATAAAAATTTTAAATAGTAGGGATGTGCTTGGGTTGGGTTTTTACATAGTATAAGTCGGGTTGGTTCAAGAAAAAACTAACCCAAACCAAACCAAATGACTATAAAACCCAATGGGTTGGTTCGGGTTGGTTTGGGTTGGGTTTCGGGTTTTCATCCATAAAACATGCATTTATAGTAAAATATTTATGCTATAAAATCCGCACACATTTGTATATCCAAATTTGAGTTCCATGTCATATGTTCATAACAATAATCGTTCAGGAAACCACTTTTTAGGAAGAAAACGTTAAAATTTGATAATTTAGAGTCCAACAACATATAACAAACCAATAACATATAAAGATAATAATTAAAGACCAATAGTCATACATAAGAATACATACGCGGATTCTTTTTTCCAAAGAAAGGTCAAAGAATTGTAGGGACCGAAACTGAAAATAGAGTGATATCAGCAATATGATAACATCATTTTACTTTGGACGGAATATATATATATATATATATATATATATAATGTATGACTATTGGTCTTTAATTAAAAAATAAAAAAAACCAAACCAACGTACCCAAAATGTTTTTGGTTCGGGTCAAAACCCAACCCAAAAAATTTGGGTTTCAATTGGTTTGGGTTTTTGGGTTGGGTTGGTTTGGTTTGGGTTTTGGGTTGGATTTGGTTCATTGGGTTTTCTGCTCAGCCCTATTAAATAGTGTAAAAATTCATGGATTGTTTTTAGGATGTCACTCGACCCAAGTTGGGCCTTGGTGGCGCTGTCCCTAATTGCCGTTAAGGGTTGTAGATCGGGTTTCGATTCATAACATAATCACTCAAGCTACCACAGTTCCTCTAACCACATAGTCCTCTAAATATTATTGTCGTTAAGATGCTCTGAATGGGTCTAACTTCCGGTTTTCAGTGCGGAAAAACCTAATGATAAAACAGATGAAGAGTGGAATTTGTTGCATAGGCAAGTTTGTGGTTATATTAGACAATGGATTGATGGCAATGTTTTAAATCACATTAGTGAGGAGAAACATGCTAGGTCTTTGTGGAAAAAAACTTGAAGACTTGTATGCCCGGAAAACTAAAAACAAATTAGATGCTTTTGATTCATAAATTGATGAATTTGAGATATCATGATGGAACTCCTATGGTTGATCATTTGAATACTTTCTTGGGTATTATGAACCAACTTAATGCTATGGGTATTAAGTTTGACGATGAAGTGCATGGATGGATGCTTCTTGACTCTTTACTGGAATCGTGGGAAAATTTTCGAAGTTCTCTATCTAATTCTACCCCAGATGGTGCTATGACCATTGATCTTGATAAGACTAGTGTGTTGGAATAAGAGACAAGGAGGAAGGCACATGGTGTTTCCTCACAGTCGGATGTCTTGGTTACTGAGTCACGGGGGAAAAGTCAAAGTAGAGCTTCTAAAGATAGAGGTCGAAGTAGAAGTAAATCCAAGGGCAAGTATAAATTTTTTGAATGCAATCATTGTGGCAAGAAGGAACACATCAAGAAATTTTGCTTTAAATTGAAACAGGAGAAAAGGGAAAACAATGACAAGAAAGATGATGAGAAGAAGGAAGATATAGTTAATGCAGCTTCTTCTAATGATTTCCTTGTGTTTCAAGAGGTTGGTGATATTATTCTTGCAGATGATATGACTAGTTGGGTTGTTGAAGGTGGTGCTTCGGTCCATGCTACTTCAAGAAGAGAGTTTTTCACGTTATACACTGCAGGTGACTTTGGTGATGTGAGAACGGCTCAGGATTCTATCTTAAAGTGTACAGGTGTTGGAGATATTAGTTTGGAGACGTCTAATGGTACCAAACTGATTCTTAAATGGGTTAAGCATGTTCCAGGGATCCGATTGAATTTGATTTCTGTTGGCAGACTGTGTGATGATGGTTAGAATAGATCATTTTCTTATGATAAGTGGAAGCTCACATAGGGGTCTTCAGTTGTTGCTAGAGGTACAAAGACACCTACACTTTTTTGACTCAAGCCAAAGGTATTGTTGATGAGGCTCATGCAGTGGAGTCACGTGATGAGACCGAGTTGTGGTATAAGAGGTTATGTCATATGAGCTTGAAAGGAATGACTGTCTTATCTAAGAAAAAATTATTGTCTTGTTCTAACAGTTTGCATTTGGAAAAGTGTGCTCATTGTCTTGCCGGGAAGAAAACTAGAGTTTCTTTTAAATCAAATCCACCTTCAAGAAAGTCAGAAGTACTTGAGCTTGTTCATTCTAATGTTTGTGGTCTATGAAGATAAGGGCGCTTGGTGGTTCCATATTTTGTGACTTTTATTGATGATCACTCAAGAAAACTTTGGGTCTACACTTTGAAGACAAAAGATCAAGTGTTAGATGTGTTCAAGCAGTTTCAAGTTTCAGTGGAAAGGGAAGCTGGAAAGAAGTTGAGTGTATTTAGATTGACAATGGAGGTGAATACAAAGGTCCATTTCATTATTCTTGTGGCGACAAGGTATCGAGACATGAGAGAACTCCACCAAAGACTCCATGCAGATGAATGGCTTGGCGGAGAGGATGAACAGAACATTAGTGAAGATGGGTGAAGCTTTGAGTACAGTGGTTCATGTACTAAATCTGTCTCCATATGTTCCTTTGCAAGAATGATGTTCCTCGAGACGGTATGGTCGTGTAAAGATGTATCTTACCATTTTACGAGTTTTTGGTTGTAAATCTTATGTTCACATTCCTAAAGATGAGAGGTCTAAGATTGATGCTAAGACTAAACAATGTATTTTTCTGGGTTATGGTCAAGACGAGTTTGGGTACAAATTTTATGATCCTGTTGACAAGAAAGTGATTAGAAGCCGAGATGTTGTGTTTGCAGAGAATGAGACTTTGTATGATGTTGATAAAAATCATAGTTCAACACCTCAAGCTGGTGATGGTTCAGCTGACTTGGAGATAATTTCTCCTACACCTATAGAGGAGCATGGTGCAGTTGATGACCAGGGTAATCAGAAGGATGATGTAGTTGATTTTGATCAGAACATTGACGATGATACGATTGAGGAACCAGTACCAGATGAGGCTCCACCAGTTATTTTCATGAGATCTACTAAAGAGAGACACCCTTCTACTAGATATTCAGTGACTGAGTATGTTTTGCTCTCAGATAGTGGAGAGCCTGAATGTTTTGAGGAGACCATGGATGATGAACATAAAGATAAATAGCTTGATGCTATGAAAGACGAGATGGAGTCTTTGCATGACAATCACACATATGAGTTGGTGAAATTGCCTAAGGGGAAGAAAGCTTTGAAGAATAAGTGGGTCTTCAGAATTAAGAATAGAGACATTAATTCTACACCTCGATATAAGGCAAGATTAGCAGTCAAAGGTTTTGGTCAGAGAAAGGGCATTGATTTTGGTGATTTTCTCTCATGTTGTGAAAATGTCTTATATCCGACTGTTCTTGGCTTGGCAGCTAGTCTTGATTTGGAGGTTGAGAAGATGTATTTTAAAACAACTTTTCTTCATGGTTTGGAAGATTACATCTACATGGAGCAGCCAGAGGGTTTTCAGGTGAAAGGAAAAGAGCATCTTGTGTGCAAGTTGAAGAAGAGTCTTTATGGGTTGAAGCAGCGCCTGAAACAGGTGGTATAAAAGTTTGAGTCATCATGAAGGAAGCGGGGTTACGGAAGACTACTTGAGATCATTGCGTGTTTATTATGATTCTCGAGAGGATGATTTTATCATTCTTTTACTCTATGTTGTTGATATTTTGATTTTTGGCAAGAATGCTTCAAGGATTGACAGGTTGAAGCAGCAGTTGAGCAAGTCTTTTGCCATGAAAGACTTGGGCCAGGCAAAGCATATTTTAGGGATGCAGATTACTCATGTGAGAGGCCGGGAAATTTATTTGTCACAAGAAAGTACATAAAGAAGGTGCTTGAGAGAGATTTAGCATGAGTGATGCCAAAGCGATGTCAATCCACTTGCATCTCATTTCAAGTTGAGTATCAAGCGGTGTCCTTCAGCGATGATGAAAAGGAAAGATCTGCGAGAAGGTCCCCTATGCTTGACAATGGGTAGTTTGATGTATGCCATGGTATGTCTTAGACCATACATAGCTTATCACGAGTTAGTAAGGTCGATCGTTTTCTTTCTAATCTGGTAGAGAGCATTGGAATCTTTGTGAAATGGATTATGAGATATCTCGTGATACTCTGATTTACTCCTTACTTTTGGTGGTGAAAACCCCGTGTTGGTTGGTTTCACTGATTCTGATATGGCTGGAGATGTTGATTCTTACAAGTCTACTTCAGGATATTTGATTAAATTTGCAGGGGGAGCTATGTCAGGGCAATCGAGGTTACAAAAATGTGTTGCACTTTCAACTACTGAAGCTGAGTATATTGCAGCAACTAAAGCATGTAAAGAGTTGTTGTGGATGAAGAAGTTTCTCCGAGAGCTTGGTTTGAAGCAAGATCAGCATGTGTTGCTTTGTGATAGACAGAGTGCTATTCATCTTGGTAAGACTGCAACTTTTCATTCTAGGACCAAGCACATTGATTTTCGTTATCATTGGATTCGGGATGTATTGAAGTTGAAGTTGCTAGTACTTGAAAAAGTGCACATGATGACAATGGAGCGGATATGTTGACAAAATAATTGACAAGGGAGAAGCTTGAGATATGTCGTTCTATTGTGGGAATGACAAAATCCTCCACAATGTCGTGAGGGGGAGATTTGTTGGGTGGATCACTCATTTGTGAAGCCCACTGAATAATATAAAAATAAAATAAATAATTGGAAAAATATAATATGTCAAGTAGTATTTAAGGAACAAATTAGGTTAATTTTTCCTAATCTTCTAAACTTTTACAAGAAAATTCGCGAGTTTTATTTTGTGTTGCGGCCAGACTTTTTCGGTGGCGATCGGACATCGAAACGGACTCCGATTGGCACGAACCTTTGAGGGCTTGTTCGTCTCTCATTCTTCTTCAATCTGAACGGTGGTATTTGCGTTTCAACGGTTCAATTTTCCAGAAATCATCCGCGACCGACTGCTGCGTTTTTGGGTGATATTTTTCTACAACTCTTGTATTTTGCATTCTTAGTTGATGCTTTGGTGTAGTTGAGTTGGTTGATGTGTTTGAAAGACTTTTGTATCATCTTTTGTTGATTAGTGTGGGCCTCGGCCTCGTGGTTTTTACTCTCTCACATCCAGCGGGGTTTTCCACGTTAAATTTGTGGTGTTGATTTTCGTGTGTTTTCATTTTGCATTATTTGTGATTTGATTTCATTGGGGCTGCCTCGTTTAATTCCGTTGCGTGTCATTGAGAAAACTTTGTGGGTATTTATGATACGTGTGGTATTGTAATATTCGATTTTAGAGAAGGATAGGCGTGTCATTTTGTGAAAGCGAAATATTATATTTATTTCTTTTGTGGATTTAAAGTATTATATATATATATATATATATATATATATATATATATATATATATATATATATATATATATATATAATAAGGATTTAATTGGAATTAAAAGTAATTAAGAGGACACAGTGGTAATTATTTTAGGGAAGTTTATTTTAGGGGAAAATAAAACTTCCTAGTTAATGGAAAGTTGCCAAACCAGTAAGCAGAATCCTTCACGTTCAAATCCTATGTTTGAGAGCAAATAAAGAAGGAAAGGGTAGCTCTCCAAAATTATAAGTGAATCCTTTATCGTTTTCAGATGCAAGTAGATTAACGGAATCGTGAGAGCGCAAGAGTCGTGTTGATACTAAAAGTTTGGAGTTTTATCAAGGTATGAAAAATAACCCTAAATCTGGTTTTCATCATGTTTGATCATGATTTGGTTGAAGAAAGTGTGTAACTCGTAGTTCTAAATAGTTAGAAACCTTGACCTAACTAGTTCTTGAATTGGTTGTGGATTAAATAGGTTTTCGTTGGAGTTGAAGGTCTTGCTGCAGATTTTTCTGCAAGTTGCTTTGGTTTTGTGCTTTGATCAAGTAAGAAAATCTTCTCTATTGGTTTGATTATGGTTTGGTAGAGTTAGGAATTGGTGTTGGAAGTAATATGATGTTTAATTTCATGTATAATTGTTATCTTGCTAGTATGTGATGCTATATGTTGTTGAAGTGGAGAATTTCTGCTGTTTTGATGAATATAGGATGAAGAACATGTTTGAATTGGTAGGGATCCGATAAAGTGCAGAAAACTAAGTTTTGGAAATTTCTGCGCTCAGTGAGGACGCACCAGAAGCCAGTGCGGGCGCACTGAGGAGGCAGAAAGTCTATTTTTGTATTCTAGGGCTTGGTGCGGGCGCACCAGAAGCCAGCGCGGACGTAATGAGGAGGCAGAAAGTCCGTTTTTAGGTTCTGGGGCTTGGTGTGGGCCTTGCTTGCTCAGCAGAGGGCTTACGTTTGCCAGATGCAAGCGCCTTTGCCACTTGTTTTTTTGTTGTGTTTAGTCGGTTTTAAGCCCCGAGTCTAGTTTTAAGTGTTGTTCTTGACCTAATAACATTAAATGAACATGAACAAGCCTCGATTAAGCTTCTAATGCGTTTAGTTCCGGCACCGGATGTACTCTTCCATGGAGTTGAAGTTCGGGACCTTCAGAAGGGTATGATGGGCTTGTGCTTTGATGAATTAGTATTCATCAATGTCTGTGTACGTGCCTAGGGTGTGGTGTCTAGAGTCTAAGTGAGGGAGTAGAGTTGTTAGGTGAGCTCTTACCTTGAAAACACTTAGGTGGCTAGTTAATGACTAATAACTTACATAAGTGTGTAGTAAAAGACTAAACATCGTAACATTTTTGGTAAAGCACTTGACCATATCACGATGTTTGGGCGGTCAGATAAAGTGAATAACTCTGCTGGCCTATAAACGGCTAAATGGTAGGGGGACTTCGCCGAACGAGTACACTATCGGGTCTTCACCCGTGGCTATTGGTGTGATCCACTGATAGGTTGCAAACGATACCTCGTGGTGGGTAGTACCATGCGTAGTGCCCTTGAATGCCGGTGTAACAAACTTGAGTTAAGTTAGAAACATTTAGTTACAACATGTTGATGAGCATTAATTGAACCCTAGAATGGAGTCGTATTTGTATACATAACATAATAATTAATTAAACCCCTTTATGAAATCCAATTAATGCAATAGCTTCTGTTTCTTGCTAAGTACCTTTGTACTTGCATCAAATGCATGTTTGTTTGTGTTTGGAGTTGAGAAGATGAACAAGTTGAGCAAGAGTTTGACGAGGACTTTGAAGATGATATGAGATCATGCTTGCTATGTTGTGATAGACTTTTCCTTGTTGTTTCTTAAACTATGTAATATACAATGTTGCACTTTGCTTTTCAAGACATGTTGTACCTTCTTTCGAAATCTTGTAAGACGATATGTTGAACTTTCTTCTTTAAGGTTTCGTACTGTTGTAAGGCTTATGTATCGTTGTTGTAAGATATCTTTTCTAACTTTAGTATGGTTGTGTTTCTACTTTTATCTTTAAAAAAATACACTCGGGTCTTTTAGCTTCCGTAAATGCTAAACTCGATACGACGTAGTAGAGGATTACGTATAATATAGAATTTATTTTATATTATACGTGTCGAACGTTTTATTTCCGGTTAAAGTCTCGGTATCCGAAAACGATGCGTTACAGGTATTGTGGTTGTTTGTTTTCCCAACAGTGACTCGGGTTTCCATTCTTAACACGCTCACTCAAGCTACCACACAGTTCCTTTAATCACGTAGTTATCTAAAATAAACCCACAGACAGATACGTACAAGTTTTTAGCTTAGGACAAGATAGAAAAGGTACTTTCCTCACTAAGTTAGTGGATCTTCTTTCATGGATAAGCTATATTTTGCTATACTTTAGTTTAGGTTGGAAAATCTGTTTTTCGCTGATGGCCACTATCAGTTTGCTGAGAAAAGACACCGATTTAAGAAACAATATAAGTGCTATGAAGAAAGAAAGTCTCTTGGTGTATCTAGGCGGTGTCAACTTGCAACCGCATACTGTTTAAGCAATTGAATAATCAGTTTGAATCTTCCAACCCACTATCATCTTTGTGCACATTTATGTTCGGAGGGAAAGAATAATAATTAAAGGATACGTCACTTGCAACCAAATGTTTTTTTTTAAAAAAAAAACCCATTAAAAATAGAGGTTCATAATAATGAGTTTTATCCAATGAAATAAGACTTCACATGACATCATTATGTGGAGGACTTTGTTTCGGGAGATCATTATGGGAGTTTTGTACTGATGAACCAGGTAGTACATCCTACGGATGCTCAACGTCCTCCGATGAGTGTTTTTATCACAAATGGTGTGCAAGCCGAGTATTTTCATGGAGTTTTTGTTTTCTTTTTGTTTTTATAATTTTTTTTTCTTTTTCTTATTTCGCGTGGTTCTATAGACATCGTTTTTTGTGGAGTGTTGTACATACTTTCTCTTATTAAGTTTATAATAAAGATTTGGTTTACAACCAAAAAAAAAACTTTCAGATTTGACATGACTTTGATTTAGAGGTGAACATGATAGAACTTTATGTGATATAATCACTAACCCAGGATCTCGTTCATATAAAATCAATGAAAGTAATGTGGAAATTAAACCGAAGCGTACATGGATCTGTAATAGATATCGATCATATAAAGTAGTAAATCACAGTATTGATCTTCAAGACATCA
Source organism: Gentiana macrophylla (assembly GCA_026214975.1). Taxonomy (NCBI): domain Eukaryota; kingdom Viridiplantae; phylum Streptophyta; class Magnoliopsida; order Gentianales; family Gentianaceae; genus Gentiana; species Gentiana macrophylla. The sequence continues at coordinate 64,840,169 of CM047815.1, forward strand.
CACTAAACCCTAGATCTTTCTGTAGATGGGAATAGAGAAGTGGAAAATAATGTGTGTCTTGAGAACTATAACTCTCTTATTTATAGTTGTAATTTCTAATAACGCCCACCAAAAGAATCAGAAATTACACTTTAGGTATCTACACTTTATATCAACACTAAATAAATACTTAGAATCCAACCCGAACTGAATGACTAATTTTATTTGGATTTTATAATAGCGAATACCGTAAATAAATATATGTATACCCACAATTTGATTATTAAATAAAATAAATATCCAACAATCTCCCACTTGGGTCACATATATTTAGCAAAGTACATTATAACCTTATGAGCTCAACCGAAACCGCTATTGTCACAAGTATTTCAACAATCACGTCCATCATTTACGTCAACACAGAATCAAAGCAGCTTTTGCCGTAATTAGCGCAGCTAAAACAACAATTGTCTCGTATATCAACCTCACTGAATGACATGGATCAAGTATGGAAGTGTAGCATGAAAATTACACGCAATGTGTCGATAGAGTGTCTATTTTCAACTGGTCCTTCTTATAGAGATCACAAAACCTTTTATGAGGTCAAATGAATGACTTTATTTTGTGAAAAACATTTCTATTACAAACCGTATGAGCATCAGACTCCCACTGAACCTTATTATCATAAAATGATACAATGCCCATATATACCAAAGAAGTATGAAAGACATTGGGTGCCAATGCTTTAGTCAGCGGATCAAAATATAGAGTTTGTACCTAAATGATCAAAAGACATAAACCATTTCGAACTCTACCTTCACAACAAGAAACCTTAAGTCAATGTTCTTAGACATTGACAAACTCCTGCTGTTATTGGGATACAACATTGTAGAACTATTATTACAAAAATCCTTAGTGGTCTTTCATTTCCCAAAACTTTCCATGAAATGAAATTCCGCACCCATGTCCCATGACTAATTGCTTCAAAACAAGCCCCAAATATTGCCTCCAAATGCAAAATTCTATAAGTGTCTGCTTAGGACTTTTCTTGAAATAGCTACTCTTCCCGAATGAAGACATGCCTAATGTGGATTTAAATGTATCCTTACACCCACCACAACTTGAGTCAGAATATTGAATGATAACTACTAGATTAAACTCATTGTATGTGAGCATCCTTAGTTTTGTTTTCTGTAAGTACCTTATAACCTTATTGGTTGTGACCAAATGATCCTTTCAAAGATCCATAAAGTATACACGCCCAACATGCCATGATAATGTGCGCTTTATCTGGATGCGTACAAACCTAAGCATACATTAGACTCTAAACAAAGAAAGCACGTGGAGTCTATTGTATTTCCTCCTCCTTTAAATTAGTATAAGGGAACTGATTGAGACAACCCTTAAACATAGGGGTATCGTGTGGTTTGCAATCCTCCATGCCGACTCTTTTACAAACTTTATCGATATAGAACTTTTGCGATAATCCAGAATACCTTGAGAATAATCCTGAACCCGGTGTATCTGGATCCCTAATACAGAAGAAGTGTCGCCAAACCTTTCATCTGAAATCCGGACAAGAGAAAGGATTTGGTTTCACACCTAAAATCTATATCGTTACTAGCAAGAAGTATGCGATTGGCATATTAAACCAAAATATGATCATACTCCCACTGAAATTATGGTACATACATTCATCAACCGAATTTGCCTCAAAAATCAAATGAGACAATAATATGATGAAACTTGAAATATAATTGACGAGAAGAATGTGTGAGTCTAGATGGATTTCTTTAGTTTGCAAACCATATTCTTTGAGTCACCTAATGCAAAATTTTCTAGCTACACTATATGAATTTTTGATTAATATCCTCATTGAGAAACATTGATTTTTCATCCATCTAATGTAACTCAAGATCCATATGAGCAACTAGATCCATGATTATCCTGAAAGAGCCTTTCAAAGAAACCGAATAGAAAGTCTTTATATAATCAATGTATTTCTGACCAAAACCCTTAGTGACATGACAAGCCTTATATCTTTCCACATTACCATTTGAAATCCTCTTGGTCTTTTATATCCATATGCAACCAAGAGGTTTCGTTCCGTCTAGAAATTGTACAAGATCCAAAATGTCATTGTCCTTCATTGACTTCAACCATACTGCATAGCCTCAATCCACTTAAGAGAGTCGGAGCTTTACATGGATTGGAGTATGGTAACCAGATTGTCCTCCATAATACCAGGATCCTTATGATCAACGAGATAAACGATGTAATCATCATGAATTGTTGATCTCCTCTCTATATTGGAGTACCTAAGTTGTGGCACCACTGGTTCCTCACATGGTACCTCATGTGCTCACGTTGCTCCTATATAGGTTCTTGAGGATGTTGAGGTTTCCTAATAAGAGGTTCGGAAATATTGTCTTGATCTGTATCTGGAAAGGGTATAACAACCCATTGGGAAACAAAATTGTTACCCACCACCACTGTAACAAGAGTCATGTTATACTCTTCTTCAAAGACAATATTTGAACCATATCTTCCCCCAAATGTCAATACCCTAAAAAAAAACCTTAACCCATGTAGTTCTCGTCTAAAGAAAATAATTTGGAAGTAGGATCATAGAACTTAAGTCTCTGGATCTTTTAGAATACCCCCATTAAATGGCAGTTAACATTTATTGAGTCCAATTTTCTTTCATTAGGCCTATAAGGCCTTGCTTTAATGGGACAACCCTGAATATGAAGATACCAAATAATGGGTTTTCCCGGTCCATAATTCATATGGGGTTTCGGTTAATGCTATAGTGGGTTCACTATTTATTATAAGCTGCTAACTTTAGTTTTCATAATATATGACATATCATTTAATAGATATAGGTAATCAGACAACAGATAATTGTCTATGAATTCGATACAGTATTGATGACCAATCTAGGATACCATAGGGAATGGACTTCAAATGTCCATATGTATGAATTCTAAGACGTCCTTAGATAAATCATTACCTAATCTCCGTATGTTGGTTTGTTATCCATAATATAACTACTACAGACAAAACCATCTAACACATCAAAAGGACCAAATGTTACAATTGGCACAAGCCTTTATATTCACTTTTGAGGAAATGTGCCATAGATGCTTATATCTTAACCTATAAGAACCACTTATTACATGACTTTGTTTTGTGCCAAGATAGCTTACATCACGAGTATCATCAAATAGAGACAATGGTATCCACCAAATTCGGATGATCAACGAAAGATGAATAACTAATACCAATGAAATATGCATCTTGAGAAAGACTTAAGGTATCATAATTGAACAAGAATATCTAGATTTGTCCAATAACGAAATGGCTGGATTCCGGCAAAGGCGATGCGATAAGTCACTTTCAAATCTGAAAGTGTCAGTCATCGATAATAACGTAATGTCTCAACCTTCACAACATCACCATCACCCGTACGATGTACCTTGGAACATCAATTGGTGGTTAGTAATGCTAAAACCTGCATAAACACACTTATGTGAACATAGCACATGAATCTATCCGACAAGTGTGTTGTGCGAAAAAATTCAAATCAACTTAAAACAAACCAAAGTGAGAAGCATAACTTCATTCGCTCTTCAAGTTTAATACTTGGAGCAATCCTTTATTGTGTTCCATCATTTGGCAAAAGAAACAACCGAAAACCTTATGTAGTTTTGTTTGCCCCAGATGTGGAGCACCCGATAACTCATAACCTTAAACTATATTTTTCCCTTAGCTTTAGTGGTGACTATATGTAGCACTTGTTGCTTGCCCAAATCTACATCCTTCTCTTCTTGTACACAGTGAGAAATTAAATCCATCAACTCCTATTGTTCCTTATGTTAGTTATAACAGACCTTTTAATTTACCGTATTGTGCAAGAAAAGAAAAAAAGACAAAATGGACCAAAAGGCCATCAGTGATGTCCAAATTATAATCCAAAGTTTGGAAATCAGATTAGCCATTTCTAGAATGTGCCCCCTTATGTTGTTATTGCCCGGTTACCATATAGAGAATAGCTTAGACAAAAGCAGTCAGTCTCACATTTCTCTTCTATGCATTACACAATTCCTTCATAGTCAACACAATATTCACATCACTTACAGAGTATCCGGATTGGCTTACTTCATGATCACAACACTCAACCTATTCATCACCTCACTTCTCAAAATACATATTTTGATATGTTGTATTATCCTACTGAGAGGCGGATGAGGATCGTTCCTAAAGACAAAGTCTAGATCAATAGCGCGAAGGACATGTTCAACTAGTCCTTTCCAACTCTTGAAATTATGGCCCGTAAGGGGAGGAATAATATTAAAATAACCAGATATATATAGAAGCATAATTTAATACTGAATACAGGAAACAAACCAAACAGCCCTAAGCCCACAAATAATCCAAAACTAACTAAAGTCAAACAAATGTATATGATGTTTCCCCATCACAAGATACCGGACACGACATTAATATCTTATCTTTGGACGACAATATTAACTCGTAATTGACATCTATGCAGCAATCAAATATAGACAAAAAATTCTGTCAAACAATAGACCAATCTTTAGACTGCATTTATTATTCACGTTGAACCAAATAATTGTCACGTACTTATTACCCCAAGTGTGTTATAACTCTGCCAAACAATATCCTTCCTTTGGGCTGAACATTGTCCGCATGAATTTATGAACACAAATATCGTACATTCATCAGTGAATCAAATTCCAAAGAAGCAATGACAGTAAATCAATCAAGTCAAATAATAAATCAATTTTTGGATTGCATTTATAATTCACATGGAAATCAAATAACTATCACATATACAAGCGTATTTTTAATTTTGCCAAACAATATCCTTCATTTGGGCCGAATATTTTCGGCATGAATTTATAAACACAAATTGCATTAACTAATTCACTTCAAGACATAAAAATAAATACAAATACCACAATATACCAATATTTGAATGTACCGTAGTGACCTTTAAAACAGGTCTACTAAAATTGGACTTCAATATCAGCACAAAAAAAAAAAAAGGAGGTCGAGAAGCGAAGATAAGATCTGAAATGATTGAGAAAGAAAAATGTAATGTAGCGTGTATAAAAATGTAATGTAGCATATAGTAAATGTCATACCAATGAATTTTAGAATAAAACTTTCTCTGTGACCTTTAACCTAAAAAAATTTGGACTTCAATCATGTAAAATACACATATATTTCCTTATTGTATTAAGATCTTGTACTGCAATAGGGTTTTTAAATTTATTTATGTATTTATTTATTAATGTTAAAACCCATTAAATGACCCAAATATTTAACAATAAGGCAACCAAATTGATGACAAATAAATAATAATCTGCAGCTTCCACAAATACAATATAGTATCGCCCAATCCGTGAATATAAAAAGGGTCTATCGGCACCTCATTTTTGTCGGCACCTTTTTCAATTATTATTTTCCTATATCCGACATCATAAATATATTTTTGTTTTATTTCAGAAGCTATATTAGAAGCGTCGATTAATCATTTGATGTTAACTTTTTGATATCAGCGTCGATGAACACGTTCTTAAGTAGTAATGACTTTTATAACGTAGCGTCGATCTGAGTGATTTTAGTTTTGAATAGCAACGTTAATGTTACTGACTTTGGTTTTGAATAGTAACGTCAGTGCCACTAACGTTATGTTCATTAAAAATAATCGTGGTGCCAAATTTATTTTCTATGATGTCGAAAGTAATAGGATGCATGTAGTAAAAATTGAGGTGCCGACAGACCCCAAATATAAATACAGCTCCAAAATAACGGCCTACCCAAAATAAAAATTAAAATATTGTATGTATTCCTTTCATGAATATTCCTCGGCCGCTAATATTGGATTCACCGGAGATCTTTGTTTTTTTTGAAAAACGATTCACCGGAGATCTTCGAACAAACAAAGATGCATAAACTGCACTATATGATATTTACTATCAACTATGCATGTAAATAAATCTTAATATTCAAGCCAACAAGTTACGTAGGTATGCGTATATATTAATGGCACAGCCAGCATAATAATCCTTTCTGTAATATTCCACATTAAAAGTGAGGAAGCGCATCGCCACCATATAAGTCTAAGACATAAAATGTCTTGTCTACTCTGGTCGGCTCTTTTAGACCAGCAGGCGCGCGATGTTATGATTGGCCGGGACCAATTTATGACTAATTTTAGCGCTACCAGGACACAGGTTGCAGGAGCTTTCTGAGAATGATATTCAAAGCACTGCTTTGCCATCTGAGACCTAAGTGCCACACCGTGAGAGGCGGTGGGAGCCACCTCTAGAATCCTATGGTAGGGGACGAACTGAGACAAATCTTGGCCGTCCTGGCGAGGACGTCAGTCTCTTAGTCCTTTGTAAGGGGGGAGAATGTGGTATCACACATTGTCTTGGCCGTCCTGTCGAGGACGTCAGTCCCTTAGTGGGGGGAGAATGTGATATCACACATTGGAAGTGGGGGAAGCACATCACCACCAAATAAGTATGAGATATAAATGGTCTTGTCAACTCGGGTTGACTCTTTTAGACACGGTTGGGGCCACCTCAGAATCCTATGGTAGGGGCGGCCCAGGACAAATCTTGGCCGTCCTGGCGAGGACGCCAGTCCTTTAGTCCCTTGTAAGGGGGGAGAATGTGGTATCACACATTGTCTTGGCTGTCCTGTCGAGGACGTCAGTCCCTTAGTGGGGGAGAATGTGATATCACACATTGGAAGTGAGGGAAGCGCATCACCACCAAATAAGTATGAGACATAAATGGTCTTGTCAACTCGGGTTGACCCTTTTATACCAAGCGAAGACGGCGGTCTAAACAGTTGACCGGATAATTTATGACTTATTTAGCGCTACTAGGCCTGAGGTCTGGGAACGTTACACTTTCCTTATTTTCTCAGGGAGTAAACTGAGTACACGGATGCTAAAAGTGGGACTGTATATTCAATACATCGAATCATGATAACGATTGCGGCAACAAAGAAAAAATAACATACAAGTTTCGGCCTTCCGATATAAACTATAGATCCGAATACGAAAAATATATATGAACTGAATCATTTGATTTAACAAGAACATGGCTTTGATACCAATTGATAGAACTTTATGTGATATAATCACTGACCTTGGATCTCGTTCATGTTAAATCAATGAAAGTAATGCGGAAATTAAACCGAAGCGTACCTGGATCCGTGATACAGATCGACCTGTGTCGTAGCCGTCACGAGTATTGATCTTCCAACACAGCGCACTAAACGAGATCTTTATGTAGATGGAAATAGAGAAGGGAAAATAATGTGTGTTTTGGGGACCCTAAACCTCTTATTTATAGTTGTAATTTGTAAAATCGCCCATTAAAATAATCAGAAATTACACTTTAGGTATTTACACTTTAAGTCCAACTTTGAACCGAATGACCACTTTTATTAAGTTTCTATAATAACGAATCTGTAAATAAATATATGTAGACCAATAATTAGATTTTTTTCACAAAAAAGCGAAAGCTTTCAATATAAAATTAAGACCAACAATTAGATTATTAAATAAAATAAATATCAATAGAACATTGTCCGGTTTGCTTGTTTTTACTTTATAAAATCGAACCATTCAATCTGATTGCTAAGTGGCGAGAACTAGTCTCACGTCGAAATTGGAAAATCAAGTTGTGTCGGACCTTTGACTTGCAAATCGAGGTTGTGCCTTTTACGACGTTGAAAATCGAGGTAAGCGTAAGGTTTTACTGCGTTTAAGCGTAAGAACCTACGTTTAAGCGTAGATAAATCTAAATAATTGCAACCCACAATTTATTGAAATAACCTCGTTTAGCGTAGGTTCCTTACGTTAAAGCGTAGAGAACCTACGTTTAAGCGTGGGTTATTTCAATAAAATAGAAGTAACAATAAATGTATATTTCTCTACGTTTGAGCGTAGGTTAGAAACGCGTTTATCTACGTTTAAGCGTAGCTTTTCTCGTTTACAAAGAAATTATCTACGTTTGGAAGTGGTAGATGGAAATTAATGTTGTTGTAAGGTACTTGTTCAATATACACCACATTCTGAGTGTTTTTCTCATTCTTTGAGTATTGCATGTTAATATACATTATCTAACCACTTCTTCATCTTTCAAGTCCATTTCTTCATCTTTCAAGTCCATTTCCTCATCATTCAAGTGCTTTCGAATGGGTAAGTTTTGCTATTTAATTTGTCTTAATTCAATTGCTCAATGTGATTATGTTAATTATGCTAGTAATGAAATGTACTTAAACTAATTGTGTATTTTTAGTAGGTTGCTTATGTAATGTTTATACATTTAAGTAGTGTGTTTAAGTATTTTCTTAATTAGTGTTATTGTTTAGGGTTTAATTAATAGGGTTTAGTGTAAGTAATGATATGTATTCAACGAAATGTGTGTTTTAAGTAGTAATTATGTTATTTATATTGTAGTAATGATATGTATTTATCGAAATGTGTGTTTTAAGTAGTGATTATGTCATTTATATTGTAGTAATGATATGTATTTAACTTGAAATGTGTGTTTTAAGTAGGTTGTTTATGTAATGTTTACACATCTAAGTAGTGTGTTTAAGTCTTTAGTATTGTTCGATTGTAGTATACTTTGGTATTGTTGATTTGGTATTGTAGTTTTGAGAAGTTGGGAAATTTGTTGTTGGTAGTAATGGAATTGTCCGTATTGATGGTTTGATCTTGCATAAAGTCTTTATTCTACCCAAAAATGGTCTGCGAAAATGGCTCTGTTTGAGACCATTGTTATTAAAAATATTGATCACATTTAAACTTAGAGTGAAAGAGTTTTAAGTGTTAATAGTCTTTGTTTCCTTGTTGGGGTTTAATTAGTGCGGTTTTTAGTGTAAGTATATTTTGTTTTCTATTTGTGATAAAGTTGCTTAGGTAGGGTTTTGAATTATTATATTGAATGTCTATAATGACTTGAATTGTTTTAAAAAAAAAAAAGCGGATAATCGCAACTCTATGATTGTTGTCTCGTTCAGCGGAGAATTTACGTCGATCGATCCTCTACATAACCGGTGGAATCATGTAAATGGATCGATGTTCTCATTATTTGTCGAAAGAACATAAGATTGAATCGTTGTTGGATAAATTGCATGTGAGGCTTGGTATTGACGAGTCTGTTTCAAAGCTTGGCGTAAAAGCTTTGTTTACTTATGCTAGTGTGGGGAATATACCACGATGATATCTTAGGCGATGAGACACTAAATGGTTACATCGAAGCGGCCTCGATAGTAAAAATGTGATTTTTGCATGAATGCTACACCGATGAATGCAAACAATGAAGCGATATTTGAGGATGATGGCATTGATTTAAATCAAGATTGCAATGCCCGGATGATAACAATAATTGGATTATAGTCTTGGTAATTTCCCTTCTCGGTACAGAACTTACTCTGAGATCAAATTTTAATCCATTCGAGCAGCGGTATGGATGTAGTGGGTTTGAAAACCATGTTCTACACAAAAGGCTTGGTGAAGCTTGGACCAACGATTTTGATATGAACGATCGGACCAAGTCATAATCTTTCAAATCAACCTTCAAGTAGTAAATGCTCAACCTATCCAACGACCATATAATTTGTTTGGTGGATCGATCACTGGTTTTGGCTTCTCCGTTTGCACCTCATATTCAAACCGATCAAGCGGTTAGGGATGAGAACAATAATCGAGTGCCAATGCTAGGGCTAGTGTCTGAGAAGATTATTCATGGAGGATTCCCACATTTGAAGATGATGATTTACGCGGTGTCTATCTACCGGTACGTTACATATGAATGGCATGAACGAATTGTTCATTGGGAAGAATTATGATTCTAAAGAAGATTTTAATTTGAAAATAAAATCGTATGCGGTTGCCAATAATTTTCAGATGAGATTGGTAGGTTACACATGTCTAAACGATACATGCAAATGGCATGTAAGGGCGAAAAAGGTGAAGACAAATACAACACATACATTTGAGATCACAACATTGAATGATGTGCATACTTGTGCCTCTCGAGAATCACGGATAATGACAATCGACAAGCAACACCTATTGTTATTGCGAGTGCGCTAAGTCGAGAAAATGGAAGAACTTCGGCAATGAGTATAAACCCGGACATATTATGGAAGACATGCTCACAACTTATAGTGTGCGAGTTGACTTATGACCAAGCATACCGAGCTCACGAGATGATGAGAATCTTTGGTTAGAGAGTTCACCGACCAGTGTTACAATCACGATACCACAATACACATGTGGATGGTGTGTGAGGCCAATGAAGGGACCTATGTTGACTTTCGACTTGATAATGCAGGAAGGTTCGGTAGTTGTTTCATGGCTTTGGGAGCAAGTCATCGTGGTTTCAAGTATTGTCGACCTATTTTGTGTGTGGGCGCCACTCATCTAAAAACCCGTTTCTCAGTCAACTATTTGTTCTTTATTCTTTGTAGATGCCGGTGACCACCTATTCCTGTGGCCGTCGGTATTCTTTGAAAAAAGAATGCAGCGATTCATGGGGTATTTCATGAGACAATTGAGGTGGCCATTGAAGGTATCCATCTTTGAAAATTTGAGCTTTATATCGGCGGACACAAGGCTATTAGAAATGCGGTTGGTTAGGTATTTCCCAATGCATATCACGGTGTTTCAAGGAGATTTACATGGGTAGCATATATCCGATTCCTAACGAGGAGGATTGGGATGTTCGGGCGGTAAGAAACATGAAAGTCGGTGCCTAATATGAGATATGCGCTTTAATGTCGGTGGAGCTCCAGGAAGAGGTAGAATTAATACCACTAGAATCCCTTACGAATAGGAGCGTCCAGGCCATCGAGAATGTATGTACTAGCGCAAACATCCAGGACATATGAGCTAGTTGCACGCCAATACGGTAGGAAGTCATTGATTTTGTTATGGTGGTATTAGAATGGATCGTTATTGTGTATCGTATTAATAGAATGTAGTATTTTATTAATGGATTGTAGTAATGATTGTATTAAGGCTATTGAGATAACAATAAGATGACAATAAGATGACAATAAGATAACAATAACAAAAAAGTAATGATACATTGAGATAACAATAAGATGACGCTTAAATAAACTAAGGGTGATCAATAAATAGGATAGGATGACGCATAAATAAAAGATCTTCAATATTTAGTAATCACCATATTAAACACGGCGTGATTTTCTATAGGTTGATCAATGACTTCAAAGGCGCATTCATCTCCGCGCATTTAGGTCATTGTCCGTAATGAAATCATCAATCCGCTTAAGCGAACTTTTCATTTACCATATAGACAATTCTAGCGAGGCCATGATTCCCTGTGGCAATTCGCGATTCCACGGTCTTGTTTATAACATGTCGTTTGTTCTGCAACATGTCGTTTGTTCGCGATCCCATACTCATTCCGGCCCCGAGAGCCACTGGCGAATTTCCTCCCAGCTCATTCAACCCACTATCAATCCTTCTCTCCACAACTCTATAAAGGCTAGCGACTTCATCCTCTTCATCAGTTGGTCATCTTCCGCCTCTGCATCTGAGCGTAGGAAGTGTGCGGCACAAGCCGTGAAGTGGAGGCATGTGAATGAGAGGATCGAAGTAGGAGGTCGTGAAGTAGGGGTGGCTTGTTGTGTAGCATGGGTGGCTTGTGTATGTAGTGGTCGTGGCTAACTGTGTAGTGGATGCATGTCTAAGGAGTGGAAGTGCAATAAGTGCAGGGCGATTGATCACACGTGGCGGCTCATTAATCTCGGCATCCAGAATGCCCCTACCTAGCATCAACTGCCTATCAACTTCCCTTGCAGTCAGATACCCTATCACACGACTCTGCGAACAATCCACAGCCCGTGCTGCCAAAAAAAGAAAGGTAATACAATAAAAGCGAAGACGTATATTATATTTCATTACAATTAATAATAACAAAATGTTTACCAAATCCGGATATAATTAAAAGACAATAACAATGTTTATTAAGCTTATTACCTTATTTGCCTTGTTGCTAATCCTTTCCCTTTGCGGAGGGGTAGTTTGCAACTCCATCTCATCATCCGAGGAGCTGCATCGGGAGCTATGAGGTGGCCACAACCGTCGAGCGACAATGTCGGGGAGGGTCTCGTAAGCCCAAAGCGTAGCATGTATAACCCCTGTGCGGTCACCACGACCTCTGAACTTTCCTTGTATGTGTTCATCAAATGACATATCTTTCTAAAAGTGCGGTCCCACAAATAAGTGCCACATGGATAGTCGTTTATGCTTTCTACATTATCCACCAAATAAAAAGCGAGCAGGGTACCTCTTGGTCTCATCGTGACCCGTCATTATCCGTTAATTAGGTAGACTAAACCTACGTTGGAGAACTTGAGGATGCTCACTGCTCATCCAATAACCACTTCTTAATATCCGGTATGGTTATCGGTTTATTGTTAGGAAAATGGATATGGCCGTATGTCCCTCTTCAAAACACCTTGAATAAGGTTGGGGATCTTACAGGAGATCACCAAGCGGTAAACCAGTGATCATCTTTGAACTCCCTCTACCGAACTTTGCGGTCGTACCACGAATCTAAGCGCAACTCATGAGGCATATTCGGATATATAGCCTTTGAAACATACATATTAGCGGACTTTGGAGGAAAAGCGCGGTGCTCGTACATTTGAGTAAATTCTTTAAAAACCCGATTTCAACGTGTCTTCAAATCCGATCCTTCTCATGTGGATCTCGAGAAGTTGCTTGAGCTTGGTCTTTTCCCTTCTAAAGGTCCAAGTCAAATTTTCTCTTACCTTGTATACATCAGTACCATGAGGGCGAACCAACTGTCAACATGAACATATACATTGTAAATAGGATATGTATTTATTTACTCCATATATATATATATATATATATATATATATATGTGTGTGTGTGTGTGTGTGTATATATAAGTATATATATATATATATACATATAGATATATGTGTATATATATGTATTTATTTACTCCAATATGTATATATGTAGATATATATCTATGTATGTGTGTATATATATGTATATATATATATACACATATAGATATACTATATATATATGTGTGTGTGTGTGTGTGTGTGTGTGTATATAAGTATATATATATACACATATAGATATATGTGTATATATATGTACTTATATATGTATTTATTTACTCCAATATGTATATGTGTAGATATATATCTATGTATGTGTGTGTATATATATGTATATATATATACACATATAGATATATGTGTATATATATGTATATGTGTAGATATATATCTATGTATGTGTGTGTATATATATGTATATATATATATATACACATATAGATATATAATGTATATATATGTATATGGAGTAAATAAATACATATATAATACATATATATACACATATATCTAAATAATGTGTATATATATAGATATATATACACACACATACATAGATATATATCTACATATATATGTACATATATATACACATATATAGACACATATATAGACACATATGTATACATATATATACACATATATATATACATATATATACCACCTTGAAATGTCTTATCATCTATTTTTGTTTTGGAACATCATTGTTTTGTGTTGTGTTACATTTGTTTGTAACGTTAGGGGTTAAGAAGAAGATAATATGGTTTTACCCACGTCATAGAATACTTGATAATGGCGAGGGAGAACAAAGTCCGTCTGGGCAGTAGACAGACCTTATATTTTCAATCTAAAGGGTGCCTCACTTCCGGTGAGGATTACCAGTTCTTGGGACGGCGGAAAAGATGCTCTGTTGGCGGACTAATGAAATTTTCTCTGAGCTACCTACCGGAGCCCCAATATAAAGCACGGAGCTTAGGCATGACCACGGATCGAGAAAGAATCAAAAACACCCTAGGGAAAGCATGCAATTCTAAGAACCTCATCGGGCCGAGGTGTACCATGGAATTCGATCCGAGATATTGATTTTGGATTTTCAAACAACGATGGTTTGTCGTTTGGTTCAATTTTTAATTAACATACATGTTAGCCATAATTTCAAGGGCATTTTATTGTTCCCCATGTTAGCCATACTTTCAAGGGCATAATTAGGTCATTAGCAATACTCTTATCGTCGTGCTACCTTAGAATGAAAGCAAACATAAATCACAATCAAATAACATATACATTATCAATCCCAATGTAACACCATACACATGCTTCCATTTCCCATTTTCTATCAAATTCAATATCATAAATTACACTACATTATCAAATCAAAAATTATAACACTATCATACATATTCTCACATATTAATAATTTTACATTAATGTACTTCTAAAAACCTATCATACATATCATTCTGATTCATTTTAATAGAATTAGCCCCATTAATTGAATCAAATAACAATATGAAAAACATATACATTAAATTCAATATAAAGTAAAAATCTGCGATTTTCTCGTCCAAGCGTGGTGTTTCTCGTCAAAGCGTAGACAAATTACGTTAATCGTAGAAAATTCGAGATCTACGTCAAGCGTAAAACCCTACGTTCGGGCGTAGAGACTGCCAGATCTCTACGTCTGAAGCATAATCATTACGTTGGGGCGTAGAGACACGCATTTCTCTACGTCCAAGCGTATAATACTTCCTTCATCGTCCAAGCGTATGAACCTTCATACAAAAAAACCCTTCTTAAACCAGAAAGCGACAAATCATACAATCAAAATCAATATAATGATTATCAAGGACCACCACAAACCACTCTACAATAAATATTCGGAAATAACAAGCACATACTAAAGTGAAATTAATATGATATACTATAAAAGAATATTAGGAAAATACATACCATTTAAGCTTTCAACATGCATTGCACTTGAGAGATTGTGAAATTGGACTATCGAAATTTCTTGCAAAAATGCGCCAATCGCCACTCGAAATTTGAAATAGGATAGAAATAAAAAAGATAAAAGGGAAGGACAAGTATGTGAACCGTTAAACGTAATGAACTCTACGTTTAAACGTAGGATTTCTACGTTCAAACGTAGAGTTCATTACGTTTAGACGTAGCTAAAGTGCGAATTCCTCCTTTGGATTTATCTACGTTTAAACGTAGAGTTTCTACGTTTCAACGTAAAAATCCTACGTTTAAACGTAGAAACCCTACGTTTAAACGTAGAGAAAGATCTTTTGCACCCGGTTATGTTATTTACATTTCCTGACGTTTAAACATAGATATCCCTACGTTTAAACTTAACAATCTCTACGTTTACCATATTTTTCATGTCAGAAAAGGCACAACCTGATTTTCAAGTGTCAGGTCTGACCCGACCTGATTTTCCAATTTCTGGTCTCACGTCGGTTTTGGTTTTTGATTTGACACATTGTTCACCTAAAAAATAAGGTCTTTAGCCTTTTGTACTGAATTAACTAGTGAGATTTATCATTTAAGATAAATTATATTTCTCATTGCCCAATGTTTGACAACTGTTACTAAGGCTTCATAAGAGTTTTTATCGTTTATTATAATGATATTTGTTTCCGTTTACCAATGGATGTAGGTTAATTTGATCGAACCACGTTAAATTTGATGTTTTTGTCTTTGCTCTATTTTTTTTTTTCTCTTTTTACATTATACTATTGTCGTTAAGAACTATTTATTTGAATTCGATCCTGACGTGGGTATGACCTAAACTAATGTAGGAAAAATTTGTAGTAACACAATACAAAACAATAATAAGAGTCGTGTAAAAACACTCTCTAAAATACTATTCGGGGTAACCAAAATGTCTATTAGGATAAAAGCATTGTCTTCTTTTTCCTCTATGAAAAGGACAACAAATACAATGATATCTTTCACAACCCAACAAAGTGTTTCTTATTTTATTTTAAGATAAAATAAAATATCTCTAAAAAAGTTTTAGACAATCAAACCTTTTTTTCCCAATGGTCTCTCCCATTTTCATAGAACAAATATATATATTTACATTTATATTTATTATTCATTGGTTAATCTTTCGGTTGGGCTCATCTTTGGTCATCTTCAATTTATTATTTATGTTCTTACTTCTTTTTTAATTTTTGCACTTAGTAATTGTTTCTTTATATATCTACATATCCGTATCCTTTTCGTCCCGTTGTCCCCACTTGCTCGATCGATCACCGTGGCCTCCTTGGTATCGAGCCACGAGGAAGTAGTGTTGTCGATGTGGACCTAGGAATTTTTTTGATGGGACAAATTAAAAAAAAAAATTGTTAAAAATTGTTAAAAGATGAATTTTTTGGGTGGGCTAGCCCACATAACCGACACCATTCGGACTCATGATTTATTGTTCATTAAAGATACATCAAGTCTAAAAGCGGAATCGATAAACCCACCACTTTTTCAAAAATATTGAGTGGGAGCGGGAGAAGCGACGGCCGACCCGACCTCTTGTTGACTCAAGCACCATGAGAGAATGGTGGCGCCTCGTGCCGACTTTGATTTGGCCCCTGAGGAAGACCTTCACGCTATCAAAAATCAAGGCTTGGTCTCGAAAGGATAGGATTTTGGGTACTCGCCGAGTCAGCGACCGACCACTAGGCGGCACACTCTCGAGTCTACCTAAAAATGCAAAGCGATGGAGTCACACTCATAAAGGGTATTTTGGTAATACCTTGGGTTGAAAAGGAAAGCGATTGTGATCACAAATGAGATGTTCGATTCTCAAGTTGATCTTGATATTAATCGAAACCTCTTTGACCTACCCTATGGCGACAGGAGGTAAGAGATTAAGTCCTTGGAGCAGTAGGATAGACTATAAGTACTTAGTTTATAGTTCTAAAATCAATTAGTAGTGTATAATTTGGATTTATTTTACATCAATTTTATTTACAACTATTTAAATATCTCTCTAGGGTACTAGGCTGCTAATGTATGTTTTATATTGACTAATGTGACTTCATTAAAAGTGGTAAGTAACTAGAGCGTTGTGCTTATTAATCTTACATGCAATTTATTTTTTGGAAGAGATATTTCTCTTGAGCCTTCAAGACTTAAGTGATGTAAATAAGGATGTCACTATTGTCAATATTGTTGAGCGAGAGGCATTGTAGTTAGTTTGAAAGATGATTGGGACGATAAAATTCTTCTAGTGAATTTTAATTGTGTAGTGTCTACAGAGAAATTTTCTAATAGAAAAATTGGAGAATCATAAATTAAAGTGTCATTAGTTAGGCGGTATTTGGAACCGATAAACTAGTGGGAGCTTTTATCTTATGTTCATCGATTTATTAGAAAATTAGTCCCAGCTGGTGGCGCTTTCATTAGACATCCCACAATTCATGAGTAGTGTCTACTCAAACGAACTGCTAGTTCAAGACTATTTCCTTTTAAGGAAAGTCAAGAATGGGAAAGAATGCCTACAAGTGTTAATCATCTAAACTAAGTTTGAGGCTAAACCGAAACATTAATTAAAGAAAGTATAGGATAAGGAAAGTGATTTGGATCACTTAACCAATGAATCATAGCGACTTTCTTAACCGAGTAACTTGAATCGGTAGCTTAGTTCTTTGGAAGAACAAGGAAGGCGTGTGCATTAACAATTAATAGAGTAGACAGCGAGGCGTTGTTTGACTAGAATAGTGAGAGTGATATAAGGAAATGAATTTGGATTCTATCCTTGAATATCACGAGAAAAATTTATTTTACGTTTCTGGTCGTTGAAACAAGTGGATTCACTTTCATCTCGATACTCTGATTTGCCTTAAACAAAGTGAAGATGACATTTGTAGTGCGAATCGAGACTCGGACTTTTGTTTGATAAAGACGAGAACCACTAAGAAAAGCTGAATAGGTATGTGTAACACATCTTAAACTATTAAAGGTAAAGGTTTCCGTATTAAGATAAGCGACCCTTCAATATCTATTAATTAGTGCATATATCCTAGAGATAAGACTGACGGCGGCTAAGGGTGATTCTATCTCAGTCTCGAAACTTCTTTGTCTTAAAGGAAAAATGACTAAGTTTCCTTTCAATCGGGAGAGGGTAATAGATTTGAAGAGGTAACATAACTTGTTCATAATGACCTTGAGGGTCTAGTGAGAGATACAAGCTAGTAGGAGATTTTGAATGGTGACATTTTGTCGATAACTACTCAAAGCGCTGGTTAGTTTATCGAAAGAATACGAGGAGGAGTCTACGATTTTAGCGAGAGAATAGAGTATTCCATGCTCGAGAAAAGGCTATCGCATAGTCTTTGGGTGATGCTCGGCACGCCTTCAAGTGGAGTGTTTTCAGAGAGGAAGAAACCGTAGCCTCGCCTTGCATAGTTAGTTATGTGCTACAATACCTTTGCTTAACTTTCGGGTAAGATATTGTTGCAAAATAACGGTTAACATTATAATGTAAACCGAGAAGTCTACCTAGAAGATGCTCGTGAATTTATGGATAATGAGTGAATTCGGTTCACACCACTTCCGTAAATGTAGGCATTTAGCACTTAGTGCTTGAAGGTAGGACTGGAGATTTTGCACACACGTCTGAGAATATAACTATTCATGAAATATCTTAATGTGGCAGTGAAGGTTGGTTATAAGAATCTTGAGATCGAGAAAGTGGCGGTTGGTATCACACCCTTTACGAAAGAATACATAGATAACAACCTTAGACCTTGGAGTACGGTTACTCTAGGAAGTTACTATCTGATTTAGTCAGGCCACGTCCAACATCGGATGTTGGTGACTACACTACTACTAGATCAGAATGTCAATCCACCTAAAATGCAGTGGGAGTATGGTTTAACCATTGATCCATTGTGGTTTTGTGGACTTTACAATCTGCTGGGGTGATTGATAACCTATGGCACTTGGTGGGCTGTATAGGATTCTGATCATAGAGGTTGGTTTGAAAGCCTTAACCCTGTGAATGGAGTTTTGGTACTCCAGTTATGTTCTGCCTCTTGTAGAACCACCTGAGTGTCGCAGGCCCAGTGGGAGTAATTGGATCTACGCCGAAAAGAGTCGAACGATTAGGAAAGTTTAACTTTCAGCACAAAGCTGAGTGGTCTAGGGGTGATTCCTTAAAGAGTAGAGAGTTAATCAGACCTTGAACTCTCTCACCACTCAGTCTTGCTAGATTTCGTTAGAAAGCAGAAAATAGGGGTGATTCCCTGAGACTTTCTTGCCGTAAAACGGACTCTGGATTCATTCGGAACAGAAGGGTCTTGGTTAGAACAAATGGCAGGTTGACTGCCGGGACTTATGTCCTTTGTGGATGTAAGAGAACCTCTCAGTCATTAAAAGTCGCATGTTTTAAAATATGTGGACTTGACCAGAATATTGATAAGTCTTTTGTAGACTGGATATCAGTGTTGGTAAAATAGTAGTAGTCATTAGGAGTTCCAGAAGAAAACATCAAGCTAAAGTTGTTTCCATTCACATTGAAGAACAAAGCAAAGCAATGGATTTTGTCTTTAGCAGCAGGTTTTATCCAGTCTTAGACAAATCTACTGCAGAAATTTACGAACAAGTACTGCCCTCCTGGAAAGTTGTTGCAAATGAGACAAGAAATCATGAACTTCAAGCAAAATCCGCCAAAAACTTTTGAAGAAGCTTGGGAACGGTTTAAGGAAGCACAACGATGATGCCCTCAACATGACATCACTTTGCCCGTGCGCGTGCATAGTTTCTATCGAGGATTGCGACAAGTGTAAAGATGAGAGTTGATCGTCAAACAGCGGATGTTTTGCATTGTTATCACCAGAAGAAGATAAAGAGAAATTGGAACAAATAGCACTTACAAGTCAGTGGGGAACGCTTGATATTGAGACTGAGAGAGCAGCTGAAGGCGTAATCAGAGAGGATACCTCTTAACAGATCTTATACCAGCTGCTAGTAATGAATTAGAAGATGGATGGCATGCAAGATCGCATTGCCAAGGTGGAAAAGGTCCAAGGTATTGAGTCATCCAACACCAAAGACGTGAACGATCTGGGAAGGAAAGGAAATCCCTATAGGGGCGGATATCACCCAGGTTCTCACGATCACCCTGGTTTCAGATATAACAATCTTGATAGTGAAAGATAACAAAGCATTTAGGAGGTTTCATGCCGAACAAATCTGGGGTTTGGAAGTGGCCATGGACAAAATGAGCTCAATGGTGGCTGAGAGTGTCAACCAATTGACAAAGTCCATGAGTGAGCTTAGTGCAAATTTAGCAACATATTGTCAGAAAAACTATGCAAGACTGGCCAATCAGGAAGCCTTATGTTGGAAATAAAATTTATGTTATGATGATGATTCATGATTATTATTACATTATTATTGTTTTAAACCCCGTTGGTGAAGTGTCATAACTTCATTTGTTATAGTGCAAAGCGACAAAAGATGTCTAGAAATCAATGTATAGGATTTTAATAAGTCGATATTTGTATAAGTAAATCAGGACAAGCAATGAAATAGTTCTAGGATAAGGCCGAGAAAACAAGAAAATGTTTTGATGTTACGTAGAATACTGAGTTTACAACTGAAGTTTAATCAGTTTAGAGAACTGACTCAGAGTACACAACCGAAGAACTGAAGAAGGTAAGTTCGCTGAGGGACACCGACTCGGTTGACTTATCTAGAAAATTTGAATAAGCGAGGACCACGAGACTCAATTGTAGAAGATTGAAGGCGAGGTTCAAACTTCGATTATGAAGGTTTAAACCAAGACTGTAAAGTTAGAATTCAGGAAAGTCTATGATGACCTGAACTGACTTTATAGATCTTGTAAGAAGACCTAAGATGCATAAGGACAATGATATCTTTGTTGATTTATGATTTATGGTGTACTATGATTAAGTCAATTATAATCAGATGAAAAATGGAGTACTGAGTTTTTGAAGAAGAGTAGAAACTCAGTTAATGCTCTTAAGCTGAAAAATGACTAAATCAATAAGACCAGATTTCATGCTGAGGTCAAAGAAAGATAAACTGAAGAAGAGTGACCGTTATAAAGCAAGCAATTTTATTAGGCGTCTGAAAATGTGCGAAAGGACAGCGACATTCATCGGGACAAGTAGGACCACCAGCGAATCTGAAATTCATATTCAAGCGTTCAAATTCATCTAACCGTTAGAAACCCCTATAAATAGATTACTTCTACCTTAAAATGAAGTGCGAATTCTAAAATTGATCTAGCTAAGAAAGATTCTTCAAAGGGGGAAAAGCAAACTAAAAGAATTCCTGCTAAGTACTTTATTGCTACTTTATTGCAAGATTAAGAAATCTTCAAGTGTTCATAAGCCTTCAAAGAAAGATCAAGATCAATCATTTGAAGAAAAGCAGAGCTAAGCATATCATATACATCTAGAAGAAGAAAACACAGATTGAATCACAGTTATTGATTCAAGTCTCGACTTTGATTTTATCAAAGGTTTAGACTATGAAACACCAAGAAGGTGTGAAGGACAGTTGAGTGCAGTTTGGAAAACTATGTTTGTGTAGAGCTGGTGAAGAGGAAATCCTACCCTTCAAGGACCAGTGGAGCAAGCTTAGTTCAAACAACAATTCTACATGTTGAAGACTAAAGCTGGAAGATTGTGAAGCTAGGGATTAGTGAAGGACAATCAGTGTTTAAATTTGATTTGTGTCTTGTAACTGTAAAACTCAAGAACATAGTGAATTTGGCCTCCTACATCACAGGGGAAGAGAGGACTGACAAGATTACACCACCTGAAACCTCTATAATTTATGTCTTATTTATTTATTTATTTAACTTACGCATTTATTTACTGCATCTAAGTTTACATTGCACCTGATCACACTCAACAAACATAAGAAACTGAATCAGCACAGCACTGCATCTCATCTAGACAAACTGATAAACTCTAGTTTTATTTAAAGGCTTAATACAATCCGCTGCCGGTTAACTTAGTTAAGGACAAGTCAGTCTTGACTTACACTCAGCTAAGTTAACTTAACTCTGTACAAGTTTAAAGCTGAACTTAATTTGCTCAAGATTCAGTTTTCAGTTAGGTTTTTGAGGACAAGTTTATTCACCCCCCCTCTAAACTTGTGTTAGCCTTTCCAAGAGACCAACAGTATAAAATTTGTTGCACCAAGTGAGGCGATTCTTTGAACAAGTGTCGCCCGTCCTTGGGGCGATTTCCGTGTAATACGGAGAAGAATCAAGGGCGTTAATGTCATTATGACAAGCGGAAATGAAGCCATTGGACCGACCATCGAGAGAAGAACCGAGAATGTAGGAATGGGCGAGCGTGCGCGAGTGCAAAATCAGGGACTCGATTGGGCGAGACTCCATCTCATCCCATCGAGAGTCTATAGATCTAGTAGACAAGCAGGGAGAGTAGCAGCATGCAGCAGGTAAGTCTTCACGTACTGTAACTATTAATCTTGCATCTTTACCATATCCCCCTAGGAAGTCTAAACTGAATCCTGATGATGCTCATTATAAAAAGTTCATAGAAATTTCAAATGAATATACATTTGGTAGAAGCTCAGTCCGTAATGCCAGAGTACGCAAAGTTTCTAAAGAAAGCGGTTTCTACCAAGAGGAAGTTGTTAGACCTTGAGACTATTTGCCTTAACGATGGATGCTCGGCAGTTTTGCAATGCAAACTGACTTCTAAGTTTAAAGACCTAGAGATTCCTCATAGCATGTACCATTGGAGGAGTATGTCTGTACAAAGCATTATGTGATCGATGCATTATCCATTTATCATAATTTAGGCATGAAAGAATTAAATGAAACATTGATAACCCTCCATTTGGCGTCTATGAAACAGCCTTGCGGAATTGTGGAGGACGTTCTGGTTAAAGTTGACAAATTTGTGTTCCTGGTGGACTTTGTTGTGCTGGACATGGAAGCCAATAGTGATGTTCCACTAATCCTAGGAAGACCTTTCTAACATTTAGTAGAACCTTAATAGATGTCCATAAAGGAGAATTGATTCTAAGAGTGAATGATGACATTGTGGTCTTTAATGTGTTGAAGATGATAGGATACATACCGGATGAAAGAGAAGTGTGCTACATCTTTGGATGACATTGATGGGCATGTTAAAATTACAACAACAAGTAGCAATAGATCTTGAAGTAGGCGAGGCGTTGTTGTGAAGGAATAATGAGAAGGTGATGAGGAAACATGGCGGGGTGCGCGAAGGAAGGTTGCAAGAAGTAGAACATATATCTTACTGCGGATGTAGGATGACCAATTCATAGACATTTCTTTGATTTGGCATAAGTTCTTTGATTTATAGCTTTGTATTGGCAAGATAATGAAGTCATTGTTGGAAGAAACCACCAAAGTCCCCAGTGAATTTACCATTGAGGCCAATGATAGACAATAACTCCCCGAACCTTTCCCTCTTTAACATTTGCCCGAAATCGTGTTTTGCAAAGGATACTCTCCCACATTATAATTTTGTTCACGAAAATCACAACTACACTAGCAAGCGGACTAGGTCAACTGTAGTATAGCTCAATTCATGAGCAAGGTTGATCCCACAGGGACTTGTTTGATAATTATGCAAACTTAGTTAAAAAAAATTCAAGATTATGGATGGTTTATGGTCTTTGACCAAAATAAACGCGGATAATTAGGTAAAAAGAATGGATTATCAAATCAAGAAGAGTTTTAACCACGTTTAAGAAAGTAGATCGAACCGAACTAGTTAATTATTCCCTAATCGTTTCCTATATTGATTCATACAGTTTTGACATTAAAGTTCCAAGAATCGAGTCAGATAGTGGTGTATCTCCCTAAAGTGGTTCATAGATCGTGCGCGGACTCTAGAACCCTATGAATAGCTAAATGTCTACCGTGCGTGGGCTAGAACAATATTAACTAAACCAGAATTAAGAACTAGGAAATACCGATAATAATTACTGTAAACCTCGCTACGTAACTACCGTGCACGGGCTAGTTAACTAATAACGATATAATTGTTTCTTATCCAATTACTCTTTTCAACCTTCGTTCCTTCAAGAATAATTTATGAAAACATGCAGAGAGTTGAGCAAGTTCTGAACATGTAAATTAAAACGAAACAATAGAAGTAATCAAAACAATTCGTATCGGGGAAACTAAATCGTTAAGGATTTTCTCCAATATAGACCGTTGGGTTCTATTCCAAAACAAAGTCTTTTCCCCGAGACCGTGCGTTTCTCGTGTATGAATCGATATAAATCACGATTAGGTGCAAATTAACATTGTTCAATTCGATCTACAAATAATTTAACCTAACATGCTTGTAACAACGATAACAATCACGAATTCATAAAACATAGAAGAAAGAATCGACAAGATTACCTAGAAACACGATATCAATCTTCTAGAAATCTCCTCTGCAATAAATCATCAAGTATTCAAGCAAAAAAAATCCAAAGAACTCAAAAACGATGAAGAAAACAAGAACTTTTATTGATAATACTCTAAGGAGTTTTTTTTCTGCTCTGAAAATCGTATGTATTCTGATGTATTACATCTAATTTATAGTAAAATAACCGACCTAAGGACTAAAAAGGGTAAATCTGGAAGTTTTGGGGTTAAGTCAGTGCGCTGCCCCGTCCGGATGCTTGGGATCCCGGCCCATTGGACAGCCCTGGACATGTCCAGGACGTGTCCAGGGCAAGAATCTCTCAGTTTTTCTTAATGCTAACACGGCTTCCCGTCCACTCACTAGGGCAAGCGGCCCAAGTATAGATCTAGACTTGGCTTCCTTCCGGACATATCTAGGACATGTCCTGGACTGTTCCTTGGGTAGTCTGATGCGCTTTCCTGAGTGCTTACTCGGTTTACCGGGCCAGGCTTCTTGTGGGCTTGTCCAGGACTGATATTGGATTCGTCCAACAGCTCAACTTGGTTCGATCTTGGTCTTTCTACATATCTCGGCCCAAATCCACTTCGGCTGGAATTAGTCCACCATTTATTCCTACAAAGAACCGTAAAACGTGTAGTAATATAATTCGATATAGAAATAAGATACAAATACAAAATAATCACGATAAAAGCTCATACGTAACTTATAATTTAGTTAAGCATTTTTACGTATAGTTTATCACGAATGACTCCCGTTTAAGTCCAATTTTGGGGGTGAATTGATCTAGAAAATGTCATAAAGTTGATTCGTATCAACAACCCCCCACTTAATATTTGATTGTCTCGAGCAAACACCTCATTGAAACGTACTTCTCGAAAAGTCCTACACACTGAATAGTACCTACTAAAATCGAGATACAAACAAAATGTGGATCAACTTCAATCCATAAGCAAGTCATTAAGCATCCCTATATCAAGAAACCGATATGTGTGTGTGCATAACTCGTCATGTCGTTGTGATTCATAGAAAGATTCTTATTATACAAGCCTCGTGCCTCAACTTATCTCTAAAAACTTCGGTCTTCTTCTAAAACTCAAGGTTATAGGAAATGAGCATTGTTCGTTGTTGGTCGGAAGGATTCGGAGCAGTGCATTGCCCAATTTCTTTATTATTATTATTTTTGAAGATTCGTTGCAGCGAAGACACGAGGATCATGCAATGGTGGGTGCTAGCAAGCCCTCTCATCAAAATGTCACACAACTCATTCTTATTTTGATTTTGATTTTTTTTTTCGAATCCTTATTTTTTTCCCCTTACCAACGCCAAACCATGCGTCGTCTTCCTTTCACCGAGTAACAGGAGAATAAAATGATTCAAAGATCGACACGTATGTTGACACTAAACTCGCATAATCTTTCATCTAATCATGAAACAACTACAGTCAAAGTCATACGTGCTTCAATTTTGTGCATAATCGATTTCATGACACAAAAAATGCTTAATAAGGTGCTACTTCAAGAATCAAAACATATGATATGATCGATCTTTCATTTTGTGTGTACTAACTCGTGTGTAAAAGGTGTCGAGTTCCCACTTTCAACATAGTGCATACACGAAATTCACAAAAATCAAGTGATAAAATTATGACTACTTTACCCAAGAAAAGTGTACTCCACCCCCCACTTAAGAACACACAATGTCCTCAATGTGAAAGAAAAATAAAATGAAAGTCAAGACACTTAGCTTTGGTAAAGCCGGTGAAGCAAATCCTCGAACATGAAGCAAATCCGAGCGTGAAAAAATAATACTAAACCAAGAGATCCGTCAAAAATCCAAAACGAGCCAAGAACTGCAAAAAAACCAAGTCTAACACACTCCAAAAGCGATCGATTGCAACACGGAGATGAACACCCATGCTAGAAAAACATGTCATAATACCGGCAGTAAGGCTACACGATAAATTATCGAAAGAAAAATTAAAGTGCACCGAACAAGATTAGGCTAATATTTATTTCACTTAAATTTCCCCCCAAAAGATGACAGACATACCGAGATAAATAAAAGGACTCATATAGACTCGAAATAAAAATTAAGAAAAAAAAAGAAAATACTGACTTGATACTAAAAGGAAAATGCCAAACATCCACTAAAATGTCTCGGACTACACTTTACTCACCGAGTCGGACTCGAACTCGAACTCGGCTCGATGGTCATACCATCATACCCAGCCCGAGCAGATGACGGTCCTGGACCCACACCCGAGCCTAAGCCAGGAAATAGGCCCGTACCATCACCAAAATGCCTCCTCAAAGTCTCCACGATCCAAGCCTGATTAGCACAAATAGTGTCCAGCTTTTGATCCTGAGCATCTAGATGCTCAAAAATCATAGCATTCACCTCTGCTTCCTTCTTGAGCGCGTGGCGAAGAAGGTGGAGGAGGAACCGCTTACGGAACCGTCGAAAGGCAAGCGCACCACGTCCTCATCTAAATCCATCACCGGGTGAAGATAAATATCAGCCCCTAACTCGACCACACCACCATCCCGGGCCAGACGGTATACAAAGTCCCATAAGGTAGCACAATCTGCGTGGACTTAGCGGCCTTACACATCCTTGTATGGATGAGCTGTCCAAGATCAACTGGTAATTTGAGATCTATCCAATACAGAAGGAAGGCCTTGTCCCAAGGCACTGTGTTAAAAATCCTAGCCAGGAAGAGGCGAGAGCAAATGAGGTGGGCCATATATGCCAAGCAGGATCTTTCAGCTATCGTTCTAGAAAATGCAACTTCTTTTCTCCCTCACCCGTAACCCACGTGATGCCGACGAATTCCCCAACCATGTCCCGAAGCTCATCATCATATTTCTGACAAGGACGCATGAACTCATTATCGTCTCCGCCAACTGACTCCAATCCGTAAAATTCATTGATTCGCTCAGAAGAGAAACCGAATTCCACTTGTTGAACCTGGGCCAGTCCTCGACGAGGGTGGTGGTTAATATAAGCGTAGAATTCCAGAAGTATCGTCGCATTGAACTTTGCCGTATCATTCAAGAACTATTCCCATCCATATAGCTCCACCGTATCACGAACACTTTGGGGACACCCCGCCCAATTGAGCCCGTACTCAAAAGAAATGGGTCGAGCCGAAAAATGTGTGATACGTGGTGTAGATCAACGGGGAATCAAATTGAGGTTTTCCGTTAAGAATGGGAGGCTTGTCACCGGATAAAACAACGAACCCACCATGAGCCTAGCTACCCAATTGACGATTCGGCATTGCTCAATGAGCTGTATTGATTCTGAAACCAAACCGATTGGAAAACAATAAACTGATAGCCTGAACCTGGGCTGGTTACCCGAGTGGGTTGTCGGGGAAGCGTGTCAAGAGGTCGAGTCCGGACTAAACTGGGATGCGTTTTCCAACCCGGTTACCCTTCTATGAAGTCAAGGAAGCAAGTTGGAAGAACATACCTGCTGGACCTGAAGCACACAGCTGCGTCCGGTATCCCTGGTGGCTATGCGGGAAAGCGTGCCTTCATAGCTGGAACGGAGTTGGGATGCGTTTTTAGGCCCGGGATCTCGAGTGAGCACCCGGGAAAACGGGCTGAGAAAGGTGAAATGGAAGAAGAAGATGGTTGAAGATGGAATGGAAGAAGAAGGTGAAATGTGGAATGGAAGAAAATGGTTGGAGATGTGTGGATTTTTTAGATGGAAGTAGAAGAAAAAGTTGAATGAATAAATGATGGTGTAGGATTCTAGGAGGTTTTGTGGAGATTGAGGAGAGACTTTTCAAGGATTGAGGTGGACTATTGGCGGAATCGAGGCATTGGGAAGAGAAATCGTCTAGGAATCGAGGTGGAATAAATGGGTGAATGTGCAACACTGATTACCGTATCCGGACATTTTGAATGGAACTTAACACCCCTAAAAAAATATCGAGTCGAACTCGAAATGCTTCCAAAATAAATTAAATAAATGTTTCTATTCGAAAAAATTAATTTCCAAATTATGACACTTTAATAATGTATTCCGTATAACATTCCATGAACATCCACTAAAGTGACACGATTCTCGACTCAACTCTACTAACGACACTACCCGATAAAAATAGCGCATAGAGTAAAAAAAATTCACCTATCCTTTGCATAAAAAGCTCCGGACCGTGGTGAATGAAAAAAAAAACCTCTACACGATAATTTAATCGTGACTCGATCTAAAAATTTCCTAGACTTGATGACTCGATCTAAACTACGAGAAAAATGATCTACAAAGTAGTTCTGAGTTTAAGGTCATCATCTCGACCATACGAACACTCATCCGTACACGGGGTCATCTAAGTAAGTACTTCGATCCTACACATAGTGCTTCAACCAATGGCCATTGACCATCAAGGTCTTGTCTCTGTCGGGATGTTTCACTTCACTTGACTCCCGCGGAAATACCATACTCACAACATACGGACCACTCCATCTTGACCTCAACTTTCCGGAAATAACCTCGTAAGTGAATCATAAGAAGAACCTTATCATTGACTTCAAACTTACGATCTAGGATCTTTTTCATGAAACCTCTTTGTACATTCCTCATAAACTCGCGAACTCTCCTAAGCACTCAACCGGAACTCATACAGCTTGTTCGATTCAGAAATCTCTTCTCACCCGCTAACTTCTCATCAAGGTTAATGATCTGGTAGCCCATAAGCTCGATGCTCAAGCTCGACAGGAAGATGACATGCCTCCTCGTACACTATCATATAAGGTGACATACCGATGGAGGTCTTATAAGCCATCCTAAAGGTCCACAAAGCATCATCTAACTTAAGCACCCAATCGTTCCTAGATGGATTAACGGCCTTCTCTAAAATTCGCTTGACCTCACAGTTCCTTACCTCTACTTGTCCATTACCCTAAGGATGGTAGGAGGTACCAACCGTGTGTGTGACCCCATACTTACTCATGAGCTTCTCAAAGATACGGTTGCAGAAATGACTTCCCTGATCACTAATGATAGCCCTAGGAGTCCCAAACCTAGAGAGGATGTTAATTTGAGGAACTTTGTGACTACCTTGGAATCATCAGTGAGAGATGCTATCGCCTCCAACCACTTTGAGACGTAATCAATTTCCACGAGTATGTATTTATTGGAAGCAGAGGAGGACACAAAGGACCCATGAAATCAATGCCCCATAAATCAAATATCTCCGTCTAGAGAATCGGATGTATGGGCATCTCATGTCTCAACGATATGTTTCCCGTCCTTTGGCCAGCGCACTATAGGATCTAGCAAATTTATGTGAATCACTAAAGATAGATGGCGAGTGGAAACCACTTTGAAGGTAATGACCGCCCACTTCTTTCTCATGGCAATGAGATAGGATAGAAGGAATCTCATCATCATATGCATAGTAGTCGATGACATTATCATAATAGAATCGTCCAAATAATAGTGCTTCAGATCCGAGAAGAACTTTTCCTTTGCTTTGCCAAGTAAGCTCGGGGGGATGTGCGAGGCAAGATAATTTGCTATGTCTCAAACCAAGGCTTGACTTGCTTCCTACAGTAGTCACTTTGCAAATAAGCGCTCATCGGGAAACTCATCCACTATCAACCACTTTTTCTTGTCATCCTCAAAGGTAACCTCGATGATGGTGACTCTTGATTCTCGGTACCCTTCTTATCCTTGGTTTCCACATCAAATTCTTGCAAGAGTAAGATCCAACTTAGTAATCTAGGTTTAGACTCTTGCTTAGTGAGAAGATACTTCAAAGCAAAATGATCAGTGAAACCCATTACCTTTGAACCTACGAGATAGGATCTAAACTTATCAAAGGTGAAAATGATAGCTATGAGTTCTTTCTCAGTGGTGGCGTAGTTTTGTTGAGCGGAGTTGAGGGTACGGCTAGAATACTAAATATATTATCCCTACGCTGCCCCAATACATCACCTACTACCATATCACTCGCGTCACACGTCAACTCGAAGGGAAGATTCCAATCCGGTGCTACTAAAATGAGAGCAATGATCAATTTCTCCTTTATGGTACTAAAAGCTCACATACATGCATCGTCAGTCCTTAACCAAAAGATGAGTAAGTGGCTTTGCAACCTTTGAGAAATCTTTAATGAATCTCCTATAAAATCTTGCATGGCCTAAGAAACCCCTAAGAGTCTTCAGGTTTGTAGGTGGTGGCAATTTCTCTCTGACCTCAACCTTCGCTTTATCTACTTCAATTCCTCTTCGTGAAATCTTATGCCCTAACATTATGCCCCCGGTAACCATAAAGTGGCAATTTTCCCAATTCAGAACTAGATTAGTCTCCTCACACCTTCTAAGAACTTTGCCAAGATTATCTAAGCATGAATCAAAGGAGTCACCAAATATGCTAAAGTCGTCCATAAAGATCTCGAGAAAATTCTCAACCATGTCTGCAAATAAGGAGACCATGCATCTCTGAAACATAGTAGGTGCATTGCACAAGCCAAATGGCATCCGGCTGTATGCTAATGTACCTTATGGACAAGTAAAATTCGTCTTCTCACGGTCTTCCGGAGCTATTAGAATTTGATAGTAACCCGAATATCCATCAAGAAAACAGTAAAAAACATGTCCACTAAGTCTCTCGAGCATTTGGTCAATGAAGG
Source organism: Gentiana macrophylla (assembly GCA_026214975.1). Lineage (NCBI taxonomy): Eukaryota > Viridiplantae > Streptophyta > Magnoliopsida > Gentianales > Gentianaceae > Gentiana > Gentiana macrophylla. Next base: position 64,871,171 of record CM047815.1, read on the forward strand.
GCAAGGGAAATGGCCGCTTTCGAGTTGTATCATTTGGTTTCCTAAAGTCAATACAAACCCTATGTCCGGTGATAAGCCTAACATGTATCAACTCATTAAGCTCATTAGCCTAAACAGTGAAACCACCCTTCTTAGGGACAACATGCACAGGGCTCACCCACTCACTATCAGAGACAGGAAAGATAATACCCATTTCTAGCATCTTAATCACCTCCTCCTTGAACACATCTTGTAGTTTCGGATTCAATCTTCTCTATGGCTAGGCTATGGGTTTCCTTTCTAGGTCTAGAAGAATCTTATGCATGCAAACACTAGGGCTTATGCCCTTAAGGTCAGCAATGGTCCACCCGAATGCCCTTATGTGCTCTCTAAGCACTCTAATCAGCTTATCCTTTTGTTCCAAAGTCAATCTGGATGACACTATTAAGGGCAAAGTCTTATCCTATAGGTAGATATATTTTAAATAGTCAAGTAACGGATTCATCATTAAATTGGTCGGTAGCTCTTCTAAGGAAGGAGTAAGCTTCTTTCCGGTCAACTTCAAGTCAAATGACTTGTGCCACATCGGTCTTTGAGGGGGAAGTTGTTGAATAGAGTTCACACTACTAAGTTTGGCTCGGTATGGTCCCCTACTCCTACAATAGTAATGGTACTCATCAACTTCTTCTTATAAATCTATGGTCTCATACAAGGAGAAATCGAAACTCAATCCGACACAAAAGCCGGTCTTATTGAAATTCAAAAATGACCTCATAGATGGCACTCATCATATAATAAGCATCCATAGTGTCATCGGGGTACTCATAGACTTAAAAACATTAAAGGTCACACTCTCACCATTTACTCTACGAATCAGCTCACCTTTATGCACATCTATAAGGGTCCCACTCGTGGCAAGGAATGGCCTACCTAGAATTTAAAGACCTCATAGTCCTCCTACATATCCAGAATCACAAACTCAACAACGAAAACAAACTTATCTACCTTACTTGAGAACATCCTCAACTACCCCTATCGGTCTCTTAACAGAACGATCGGCTAGCTGAATAGTGATCGAAGTTTCCTTAAGTTCCCATATCCCTAATCTATGAAATATCGAATAAGGCATGAGATTAATACTAGCATCGAGGTCGTATAGGACTTTCTTAAAGCAGACGTCACCAATGATGCAAGGGATCAAGAAACTTCCCGGATCCTTTAGCTTTTGTGGCAACTTGTGCTGTAAGACAGCCGAACACTCCTCATTCAAACAAATAGTCTCAAAATCCAATAAACGATGCTTATTAGAAAAAAAATATCTTTTACAAAAATTATGTAGTTAGGCATATGTGCAATTGCTTCAACTAAAGGAATATTAACATGCAACTTTCGAAACATGTCAATAACCTTATTAAATTACTTATCATGCACATTAGGACTACGTTTAGGTGGTTATGGAAGAGAATTCAAATCAGTAGCAGCTGAATCAAAAGACTTACTTGAGGTCCTAGAAGCATTTGAAGGAGATATTGTAATTTCTGAATCTGCACTGGGACGCTTTCCCGAGTCACTGGCCGGGAAACTAGGCGTGTCACAAGTGTTTGAAAGCTTTCTAGTGTCTTGATGCTTGTCTTACTCACTCTCATCCTCAACTGCAACTTTTGGAGCTGTTTTCTCAGAATTCCCGTCATCTTGTACCCCAACAACATTTCCACTCCTAGTAGTTATTACATTAACATCTTAAGGGTTCCTTTTTGTGTTTCTAGGCAGCCTCTCATGGAAGTCTACTAGTCAATTTCTCCATAATTTGTCCAACTTGAAGACAATGCTTTCATCATGCTTCATGGCTGGCAAGAGTAGTATCGGTGCTTGATCGATATTGATTGAAAGACTTAGCCATCTCATCCATCGTCTTCGTAAGTTTCCCAAAGTTATCCTCGACTGTAGTACTCAAACGCTCAATAGCATGCTCCCATGAATTTCTCGCATGTGGTGGCACATAAGATTCCGATATATTGCCTTTGGATATTCACCCCCACTTTGATCATTATACCGGAATCCTAAGGCATCATGTGACCCAGGATAATACTTGGGGTATTGACCTCTTTGCCCTCGCCCTTGCCCCATGTAACTAACCTCTTCTTCCATCGCCTCAACTTCGGCCACATCTTTTTTCTCACTAGCCACCCTTTCTCAAAACGATCCATACGAATTTGGTATGTTTCTTCAATAGCATTGTAATATGTGTGCATCAAAGAGCCAATGGGCTATATCATGATGTGGAAATTTCTAGAGTGCTTCTTTGAACCTTTCCCATGATTCGGCCAGAGATTCACCAGGTAGTATCTTGAATTGCAGAATTTCGGTTTGTAACTTATTCATCTTGCTTGGTGGGAAATAACGATTAAGTGAACACTCGCAATAACTCATCCCAAGTCATGATCAACTCGGGAGCCAGCAAAGTAACCATTGTTTTGATTTTTCCTCAAAGTGAAGAGGAAAAGTGTCAATTGGGTGTTCCATACGGAATGTTAGGTGGCTTTGTGGTATTAACAACTTCAAGAAATTTCAAACATGGGTACTTGGATCTTGATTTGGTGAACGGTGAAATTAGCATAGTCTGCACCATCCCGAATCATATTAGGCTTAGAGTGGTAAGCCTCGGCGAGGATTGTCGATGGCTTGATTCTTTGGGACAAAGCGTTTCAATGGATAGAGTAGCATGGTCAAACAACGTATTTTCATGAGTTTCAACCACTGCCTCATTACCATTAGCCTTATTATTCCATTGTTGCAAAGGCATCTCGCCTTCAGTTTCAATCAAATCCAGAATCTCTCCTACAAATTCGTCCATACTTTGAGGTTCGTCTTCACTCAAATCAACCTCTAAACTCTTACCCAAAGATGCTAAGGCCTTTTCATAATGCATTATTAGCCACAAATTTGCTTGATTTGAAATCTAAAGGAAAGCAGATTCGAGTTTTAGAGCTTGAGTCATATCTTTGCAAGCATAGAAGCGACAAAAGCAACATTAATAACTTAGTTGGGCGGCTTCCCTAGCTTTGGTTGGAAAAGCACCCATTGGTAGAAAATTTCAAGAAATTCGACTCTGTTGGGCGAGGCGCACACACAAAAAAATTTGGAACAACTACGGTGTCACAACTAGCTATCAACCGGGCGGTATCCTAGCCAAGGGCGGAAAGCGATGCCAATGGTTAGCGAGAACAAATCGGGACACAGCAGATGCAGTTTTTTAATTATATTTATTATATTTTTATTTTTATAAACTACTTTTACTAAAATAACCAAAAAAATAAAAATAAAGGAAACAAAAGATAGAATGGGTGATTAACGAAAAAGACTATAACCCGAATTTCGTAACTAAGCCTACGTTACCGAAACTAGTCCCCGGCAACGGCACCAAAAACTTGTTCACGAAAATCACAACTACTGCTTATCAAGCGGACTAAGTCAAGCTGTAGTATAGCTCAATTAAGTGAGCAAGGTCGATCCAGGAGGGACTTTTAGATAATTATACAAACTTAGTTATAAAATTCAAGATTACGGATGGTTTGTGGTCTTTGACCAAAATAAACGCGGAAAATTAGGTAAAAATAACGGATTATCAAATCAAGATGAGTTTTAACCACATTTAAGAAAGTAGATCGAACCAAACTAGTTAATTATTCCCTAATCGTTTCCTATATTGATTCATATGATTTCGTCATTAAAGTTCCAAGAATCGAGTCAATTACTGGTGTATCTCCATGAAGTGGTTCATAGATTGTGCACGGACTCTAGAACCCTATGAATAGATAAACGTGTACCGTGCATGGGTTAGAACAATATTAACTAAACACGAATTAAGAACTAGGAAATACCGATAATAATTACCGTAAACCTCGCAACGTAACTACCGCGCACGGGCTAGTTAACTAAACCTTGCTCGTCCCGAGCAAGACAAAACAAAATCAAGACTCGAGACATATAAACATTTATGCAACCATAAAGCATATTCAATAGTTTAGAGGTTCACCCACGTGTGTGTGCATAGCCATAATAAATTTCCACTAAATCCACACTTGAAATTGATTCAAGCAAAACTAGCCAACATCCCATTTAAAATAGAAATATAAAAGCGATTATAACATGCACCTCACAAAACATACATATTGAAAAAGAATGATAGAGGTATTTAAGACCTTTACGACATACTCGAGAGGATAATCCACTACAACATATCTTTCGGTTTATCTTTGGGATAGTTAGAAGATAACTACGGTTTTTCACAATACTATTTGCTAATTTTCTTAAAGTGCTCTTAATTACACACGTATAGCATATGCCCTCATTCCCGGCAATAGGGCGTTTATTGATAACACCTAGTGGACTACTATCATCGAGGCGATCGGGAGCTATTGAACCTCGTAGTGGTATAGGACATTTAAGTGATAATGCCTACCGCACTCAAATCATCGGCAGACTACTTCCGACACTTATACATATATATATCTTATTCATATTATTCATCTTAGATTGGTATACAAACCTTAAATTATATCCCTCTATCACATTCAAACCTTGAGATATTCACGGTATGTCATACTTTAATTAAAACACAACTATTAAAATTTTCAAAATTAAGTATGTAAGCAAAGAATCATGCGATAATCATCAAAAATCTCTAATCAAATGGGCATAGCTCTAAAATATAGCTCATCATTTACTATGGCACGTGAAAAATAGTGTTGGGTGAGACATCTAAATTTACTAAATATGCAAAATAACGCACCAATGATATAAAAACTCAAATAAAGATATGCCTTTGCTCACTTGGGACAAAACAAAAACTTGAAATTTTTTAAAATTCAGCACTTTTTCATAGAAATATAATAGTATGGCAAATGAATGTAGATACATGAAACTATTCCCCTCCCACACTTAAATTACAACATGTCCTCATGTTGTGCGAGAATAAAGAAAGATAAAAGAACTTAGCTGATTTGGTAATGATATGAAGGTTGGCTGAAGAAGACAACAATGGTGATGTCATATGGAGTCCTTCCCAGCTTCAACTCCCAAAGGTAGCTTTGACAAAAACAACTAAAAATGTGCCTGCACCACTTGAAAAACATGGCGTTATCTAGGGGACACGGAAATATAACAAGCAACAATAATGATATAAGCACATGGTATAATTGCTCGGATGGAAAAATCACCATACAGGGGAAAACAGGACACACTAAGCTTCTAAACACAAGCTGAGCGGAAGTTTGATATAAGCACAAAAAGAAATAAAGCCACGAAGCTTGTATAGTAATATAGACCACATGTGCAAGCGAAACATCAAACTCCAACTAATAATGATAGAGGATTATACATAGAAAAGAAGTCATAGAGATTTTTCAAATTAAGCCCATATAAAGATGGAAATTATACATGGAACATTACAAAGCAGTGGGGCTAGGTGCAACTACATGAAAAAGATATTACAATGCAATCTACATGATAAAGTGGTAGCGTCACGGCAAGCCGGCGATAACTACCCTCAAGAAAAATAAAAGAAAAATAGAAAAACAATGCAACTAGATGACATGCAACTAAATGATATGCAAGAATAAAAGAAAATAAAAGAAAGAAAACTAGCCCTTTCATTTGCAACACGACATGTATATAATAGCGTCTGCCAAATAATGATAGTTTACGATAAGCGATAGTACTATTCATTATATCACGGTGTAAAGCGCGCCTTAAGACTCATCAAAGGTGATAGCATTATGGAAAACCAACGATTAGCTATACTAAGCGGATATAACTCATAAGAAGACATGGTAGCATCGGAAAACCGGCGGTAGCTACCCATATGAGCTACAAAAATAACAAGAAAGCACATAGGTCTCAAAGCTCACGAGATTCATCACAGCGATATGTAGCATCACGAAACCGACATTAGCTACTAAATAACAATAAAACGATTATAGCATACGAGAACCGGCGGTAACTATAACATGCATGGATGAATCCTAACACCTAGATGAGCGACAAAGGAGCGCATAAATCAAATTGGAATCACATCTAGCTAGGTGAATTACTCAACATGGATTGCAATAGATGGAAAGAAAACCATAACGGTGAAAGAACGGAGGACATCTACGCATATACACAGCGACCACGAGAGGCTCACATTAAAGCATCCATGTCGATTAATGAAGCATATATATAAAAATAAATCAATTATTTAACATGGATTCGTAGATGGGAAGATGTAAACATGCAAGTTCAGAACATCTATGTAAAAATAATTAGCCACAGAAGCTCATATGGAAGTATCCACGTCAAACAAAGCATTAAAAATCAAGAAAAACAAATTCTATTCACTGGAAAGCGACACACTGGGCGGACGTTCGGTCAATCGAGCAGACGTCTAAAAAGCATATTCGAGGCGGACGGATGTTCGAGGCATCTGAGCGCTCGTCCTCACATTAATGATAGGCTGGGCGGGCGTTGGGAAAGGACAAGCGCTCGTTTGGTTCTCTTAAGACATAACGATATAGGTGCAAGTTGGGCGGACGGGCGTTCACTTACTATGGGCGCCCGTCGACTCAATGAGAAAAACACAATGAACTCGATTGATACGAAAAACAGCAACAACCTAAAATCATAACCTAATACCATATCATTAAAAGCGAAACCCTAGTGTTTAAAAGCGAAAACAAAACTATGAAACCTAAATTCACGTTTCATAAATTGAGTAAAAAACTTTTGCACATTCTTAACCCAGCGGTCATGAAACACGGCAAAAATAAAAACTCTCAATTCGTGTGGCGCTACTCTTATTGAAAACTACCTAAAAGATACGAAAGCGAAGCCTAAACTGAACTCGAAAAATTTAAAAGCAGAAAACACTAAAAAAGGAAAAAAAAAACGTGTTTGAAATCTTGTGAGCCCAAAATGGAAGGAAAACAGTGGATTTTGACCTCGAAAACAACAGCTGAGCGGCCTATGGCCTTCACCACGTCGTCGGCGTCGGGCGAGCTTTCGAATTGGGGTCCTGCGTTCCAAGCGGACACTCGAGCGAAAGTTATGGCCAAAATACTAACGAGTGCTAAAGCGATCCCTTTTATCCAAAAATTTGACCGCGAAAAGCGTGGAGTCGGATGATTCAACCTCGAACCCTACCTCTGAAACCTACCTACGAAACACGAAACCCTAAAACCACGATATCTACCTAAAACAAAAATAAATAAATAAAAGCGGTGATGAGAGCGAGGCCAGGCGGGCGTCAAATTCTTGGGCGGACGTCTGCTGGAAAAAAAAACAGAGGCGGGCATCAAATTCTTTGGGCGCTCGTCTGCTGAAACAAAACACAAGCAGAGACTATCGATTTGGGCGGACGGAGACGTCCGTAGCTCGAAACGCCCGTTTACGTTCAAAGCTGAAACACATAAACGATAAACACGCGAGTCCAAACAAAACACGAAAACTAAACAAAACCTAATTGGAACCTAAACACAAACCTATGAAAAATTAATAATCACTAGATAACACAAACTACCTACGAAAAACAAAAGAGAACAAATTTAGAAAAAAATTAATAAGAAACTAGACAACCGCACCGATTCCCCGGCAACGGCGCCAAAAACTTGTCACGGATTTTATCTAACAAAGCAAACAAGTAATAAATTTATAAATCCGGTATTCCCCAAGTGTAGGGATCGTAGTATAGCGATTAATACGGAGTCGGTCACGAGGAATCGGGGTATCTAGTTCATTAATTCTCTAAGGTTGATACAATTATTCTAAACCTAAACTAAAGCGGAAAATAAAGCTGATGAGAGGATTGTCGGTCAAAGCCAGGAAAATATCGATTTGCGAACAAAAGCAAATAAAATAAAACTACAACTAAGAAAACAATAAAACTAACTATCATGATAATGGTGAAGCGAATCAACATAGAACAAACATGATCCACCATCCATGACCACTTAATTCTTCCTAGATTATCTTATGATGATTCAATCAAAGTTGTGGTTCAAAGGTATGAATTCTACTTCCGTAAGTAATCCGTCTATCAATCTCATCATCTTCCGATCTATAGAGATTAACGCTCTCAAAACAAGGTGCAAGATTTATTAGATCTAACAACCTAGAAATCTAACCTATCAACTTCCGTTATGTCAAGGTTAAAAGTCTAATCTTTCTATGGTGATCTAAGGTTTACACGATTTCCATCATCGGTAAACATCAAATAGCAATACATCTTCCGATATCGATTGCATAACAAATAATCAAAGGAAAGAAACAAACTTTAAATTAAACTCACAAAATATCAAAGGAAGAAATAAAAGCAGCTGCTTTGAAAAGTTTCCCATGGCTGCTCAAGTTCACGACTTCAAAGGCAGCACCATGAATCGAACAAGAATAAAAGCGAAAACAAAAACCTAACTAATCCATGACTTGACCTCCCCAAAGCGGGTGGGGGCGCTTAGGTTTTTTCTCTAATGAATATGTATCAATAAGAGTCAATAATGTGTGAAAATCTAATGTCATTAGGGTTGAAGCGCGCATTGCTATTTATAGAAAACTAGGTCGGCTCTTTGCTATATGTCGGTTTTGGGCGCCCGTCCAAGGATTTTGGGCCTTGATCTGCAGTGCCTCTGGGCGCTTTCGTTCACTATGGCATCCAAACTCTGACGAATCAACTTTTTCTCTGGGCGCTTGATCCACTATTACAGGCCTTGATCCAGGTAGACGAGACTTGGGCGCTTGATTCGAGACTCTTTTTCTTCCAAATTCATCTTGATCTTCATTCCAACTTCATCTCTATCTCTTTCCTTCCATGAAAATCATCACTTGAACATCTTTTAAGCTCCTTTCACCTCATGCAAGCGTACCTACATCACGATAAAAACATGCAAAATGTAACATCTTACATCTAAAGATATTTATCCAATAAAATCACATAATTAGCTCGATTTTGCACTTTAATACTTCTAAAACTCATTTGCTCAATATTTCAATATAAAGCTCGATTTCTATGAAAAACATCCACATATGGGGAAAATTGACATAAAATATATCCTTATAAAACATATAAAATCACCCTTAATAGGTACAATTCCAAAACAAAGTCTTTTCCCCGAGACCGGGCATTTCTCGTGTATGAATCAATATAAATCATGATTAGGTGCAAATTAACATCGTTCAATTCAATCTACAAATAATTTAACCTAACTTTCTTGTAACAACGATAACAATCACGAATTCATAAAACATAGAAGAAAGAATCAACATGATTGCCTAGAAACACGAGATCAATCTTCTAGCAATCTCCTACGCAATAAATCATCAAGTATTCAAGCAAGAAAAAGCCAAAGAACTCGAAAATGATGAAGAAAACAAGAACTTCTATTGATAATACTCTAAGGAGTATTTTTTGCTCTGAAAATCGTATGTATTCTGATGTATTACATCTTATTTATAGTAAAATAACCAACCTAAGGACTAAAAAGGGTAAATCTGGAAGTTTTGGGGTTAAGTCGGTGCACTGCCCCGTCCGTGTGCTAGGGATCCCGGCCCAGTGGACAGCCATGGACATGTCCAGGACGTGTCTAGGGCAAAAATCTCTTAGTTTTGCTTAATGCTAACACGGCTTCCCGTCCACTCACTAGGGCAAGCGGCCCATGTATAGATCTAAACGTGGATTCCTGCAGGACATATCTAGGACATGTCCTAGAGTGATCCTTGGGCAGTCTGATGTGCTTTCCTGAGTGATTACTCAGTTTACCGGGTCAGGCTTCTTCAAGGCTTGTCCAAGACTAATATTGGATTCGTCCAACAGCTCAACTTGGTTCTCTTTTGGTTCGAACTTGGTCTTTCTACATATCTCGGCCCAAATCCACTTCGGCTCGATTTAATCCACCACTTATTCCTACAAAGAACCATACAACATGTAGTAATATAATTCGATATAGAAATAAGATACAAATACAAAAATAATCACGATAAAATCTCATACGTAACTTATAATTAAATTAAGAACTTTTACGTATTGTTTATCACGAATGAAACCCGTTGAAGTCCAATTTTGGGGGTGAATTGATCTAGAAAATGTCATAAAGTTGATTCGCATCAAATTTCAACGTCACTGTCACCTTTAGAATATGAGAAATTGTTAAGAGTATTAAGGGAGTATAATGGAGCCTTTGGGTGGACTATTACGGATATTCAAGGGATAATCTCATATGTGTGTATGCATAAGATCTATGTGGATCCAGAGAAGAAAGCATTGGCTCAACCTCGGAGAAGGTTGACGCTTCAATTCAAAGACGTTGTGAAAGAATATATTATAAAGATGTTGGGAATGGGAATCATATTCCCAATTGCTGATAGTGAGTGAATTCATGTTGTTCCCAAGAAAGAAGGATTTAGTAGTTCAACCTAATGAGTTTGACGAGTTGATCCCTGTAAGACTGATCACTGGACATCAAGTCTGTATCGTCTTCAGGAAGCTGAATGATGCAATTCGAAAGATCATTTTCCCCTAACATTTATCGACCAGGTCTTAGATAGGTTAAGCGGTCATGCATTTTATTGTTTCCTAAATAAGTATTCTGATTATTACCTGGTACACATGTCCCTGTTGAATGTTCACGTACAATCGCATGCCCTTCGGACTATGTAATGCGTCAGTCACATTCCAAAGGTGCTTGATGTCACTTCTTGCAGACATGGTAGAGGAGTTTCAAGAGATATTTATGGATGATTTCTCTTGGAGATAGCGATGATGAATGCTTGGACAACTTGATTAAAGTGCTTAAATGATGTGAAGAGACCAACCTTGTGCTTAATTGGGAGAAGTGCCCTTTTATGGTCACTGAAGGAATTGCGTTGGGTCATAAGATTTTGAAGAAAAGAATGAAAGTGGACAAATCTAAGATTCAGGTTATCGAGAAGTTACCACCTCCAACGAACTTAAAGACACTGCGAGCCTTTCTTGGCCACGCAGGATTTTATAAGAGGTTTATCAAGGACTTCTTTAAAATTTCTAGACCTTTGACCGAATTGCTTGCGAAGGATGTACATTTTGTCTTTGGAGAAGAATTCAAGGCATTCAACACGTTAAAGAAAATGTTGATAACTACCTCTGGTAGCTCCAGATTGGAACCAGCATTTCGAGCTAATGTGTCATGCAAGTGATACGGACGTTGGAGCAGCCTTAGGACAAAGAATGGATAAAATCTTAAAGCCAATATGTTATGCCGGTCGTACCCTCAATAGTGCCCAAAGAAATCCTGTGACTACGGAGAAGGAACTCTTAGTTGTAATATTCATATTTGACAAGTTTAGGTCTTATCTTGTAGGATCTAAAGTCATGGTTTTCACTGACCATGCATAATTGAAGTATCTACTGACGAAACAAGACTCCAAGCCAAGATTCCTGAGGTGGATTCTACTCTTATAAGAGTTTGATGTAGAAATCAAAGATAAGAAAGGGTATGAGAACCAGGTGGCTGACCACATGTCGAGATTAACACTGTTGGAAGAAGAAGCAGACTATTGAGATTGAGGAATACTTCCCTGATGAACAAATCTTTGCGGTCTCTGTAGTAGATCATGTTTAATCTCGACCCCATCTTGAACAAATTACATCTAAAGTAGGGAAGGTATACCCTAGGGTTGCGAATATTGTGAATTATCTTGCAGAAATATACCTACCACCAGAATTCATGAGCATTGACAAGAAAAAGTTCTTTACAGATCTGAAGCATTACTATTGGGATGATCCTTACTAATACAAGATGTGTCCCGATAACATTCTGAGGAGATGTATTCATGATGATGAGATTCCAAGTATACTGAGCTATTGCCATTCGAGAGAAGTTGGAGGCCATAATGGGCCGGATAAGACATCATCAAAGGTAGTGCAATGTCCATATTTAAATCTGCTTACGAGTTTACGAGAGCCTGTAATTCCTATCAAATGACTAGTAACATTTCCAAGCGGAACGAGATGCCACTGTATAGTATCCTTGAGGTGGAACTGTTTGATGTATGGGGATTGATTTAGTTGGACCTTTTACATCATCGAAATCTAATCATAACATCCTGGTAGCAGTCGATTATATTTCCAAATGGCTGGAGGCAGTGGCCTCGCCTACAAATGATGTTAGGGTTGTCCTGAGATTGCTAAAGAAGAACATTTTGACGAGGTTTGGGGTGCCAAGAGCCATGATTAGTGATGGAAGCAGTCTTTTCTGTAATAGGTTGTTTGAGAAATTGATGATGAAGTATAGGGTGCGGCATAAGATTGCAGTAGCATATCACCCCCAGACAAGCGGACAGGTAGAAGTTATGAATAGAGAGATAAAGAGGATTTTCGAGAAGACTGTGAATCCCACGAGTAAGGATTGGTCTTTGAAATTAGATGATGCTCTTTGGGCATACAGAACTGCTTATAGGACCACCATTGGATGTCACCATATAAGGTAGTTTTTGGGAAAGTGTGTCATTCATCGCTTGAACTAGAGCATCATGCCATGTGGGCTACTCGGTTCTTAAATATGTATGAAAGTTTAGCCGGAGAAAAGAGATTGTTAGAATTGAACAAATTGGAAGAGTTTAGATTGCAAGCATATGAGAATTCAAAGATTTACAAGGAAAGAACAAAGTGCCAACATGATAAGAGGATTCTCAACGGCACCTTCAAAGTCGAAGATGAGGTGTTGGTGTACAATTCGTGTATTCGTCTCTTTCCAGGGAAGCTAAAATCTAGATGGTTTGGACCATATGTCATCATAAAAGTCTTCAATTCAGGTACATGTGAAGTAAAGGATGAACACTCTAGGAGGATTTACACAGTGAACGGCCAGAGGCTGAAGTATTACCTAGAGCGCAAGTACAACGCCGAATTGGATGTTTTTATGTTGACCCAATTTATGAGTAATGGAGCTTTATGAGTACAGTCGAGATGGCGACTATAATCTCAGAACTACTTCTGAAAAACCCTTAATTATTATTATTTTGTTTTTTATCGAGTCAATAAAGTAGCATGACAATCGAGAATGTTTTTTTCATCGCACATATCTTTTGCCGTCTGACATAGGATATATGTGGTTTTTTCCTTAACGATTCTCATGTGATAACCTCGTAAAAGTTTTCGCGTCTTGCTGAGGTCAATAAAGAATAAAGTGGCTTAAACTGTTTTTGTGCATTCCTTGAGTATGCACAATTACCGCCACCATATTTTCTTATTTCCCTTGGCATGTTAATCAAAGTTTTGGAAGTGTTTGATATATAGGTGAAACATTGAAGATGACTAATCTAGGAACTGATTCACAATGGTTATGATCCATGATTTAGTACTTGACTCAGACGACCAGTTCAAGAGCTAAGTCTACTCTCTCTTTTCCATTGTTATAGTCATTGGGGACAATTTCTACACTACTGGGGGGTAGCAGTCGGTCTTAGCTTGAAATTGAAAAATGAGGCACTTTTTGAAAATTTTAAACTATTTTTAACTTGCCTACTGAACGCCTTGAGTAAGGAATCAGTAGAAAAGGAGCCTAAGAATGGTTTGAAGCTAGCTATTTTATATTCAATTTAGTATGGAAGAATGATCATGTGTTAGATTTCATGAAGTACTGACTTAGTAATTGTTATTTTACCACTGCATTCAATTATTTGAGCACGTATTCTAAGTGAGAAATGTTTGAGATAATATGATCAGTTATTTTAACCAGGAATCATTATTTCTCTATGTATTTACTTTAACTAATTGTTGGAAGACACGGGAAGCAACTTGTACACCGAAAAAGGTAAAACGGGACAAAACAGGCTTGTGAGAGAGTGAGCTCTGAAGAAAAATCACAGAGATATCTGCCAAAAGAAAAGAAAAAAATGCAAAAAGCATAACGGAAAAAGGGAAGCAAATTCAGAGCGTAAGACGCACGACCCTTGTACAAAATCAAAATCAAACGAGGTCCTTTGAGTAGTACTCGATCCCCGAGTCCGCCTGGCCTGATTAAGGTTTCATGTTGTGTAACTAAGTCTGAAGGCAAGAAGAACGAGTGTATGCATACGTAATTTGAGATTGCATAGGTAACCTAAAAATAGGCTACTTTTCACGAGTTATGGACAAATCATGAAGCGGGCTAATGAAATATACGCGCCTAGGGTATTCCAAAACCTTTCAAGTTAAGTTGGTAGAAGAAAAAGGACGAAAATGCCCTTGATTTAGTGAGATCTATCGCCGCCCAATCGAGCACCCCAAAACCTTCGCGGACAAGTTTTCTTGGACATTGGGTAGCTTTTAGGGTTAACTAAGTCAGTTGTAGCACCATAAATAATAGGCACTATCCTCGGTTTTCATTGTACTTTGCATATCACAAGTTCTATGCAATATAAAGTCTTTTCTTTTCTTTTATTTCTCTATGAGTTCTAGTCACGGATCTGACGGATTCTCCACATAAGGAGCGATCTACAGAGGATCTGCGCTCGTCTTCGAGGGTACGATTTTCCGGCTTTCTAGATGTAGATTTGTCGTTATTTTCTTGTGTGATTAGTATGATTTAATTGTTTATATTAGTTCTTCTATGTAGTAGTTAGTTTGTTTTACCCCATATGTGTTTAGATCTAAATCGTTGGAGAATAAATCATGAAATATAGGTTGCATTCTTCAGATCTGTGACGGTCTTTATCACTGGATCTGAATACCTAGTAAATCTTGTTTCATGAAAATCGGAGCCAGCTACGTCTGATCGACATATTTGATTTACATGTTTGTAGACTGATCAATTATTTGCATGTCATCATAAATTAGCATGAAGGACTATTAGTGAAGTGTTAGTTCGGACATAGTCTTGATCGATCCTTAAGAACGTGCCATTCAATCCACAATGGCTGCTTAGGGAGGTCTTCGGTCTTGAGTTGGCTAGACTTAATTCTTATTGCATGTGAATTAATACAACCAATGAAGGAGGTTAATGCTAGATATACAGAAACCCGAATCAGGATCTGAAACACAGAAAAAACCGAATCCGGAAAATTTCCTGTGCTCAATTAATCGGGAGGGAGTCTTGATTAATCCGGCGTATTTTTCTGCTCATTATCGGATCGTCAGATCTGATTCACAGCACTAATCGAGACACCCGGTCATGCACAGCGGAAGCAACGAATTGAAATTCGTTTACAATTTTACCACGATAAGATTCACATATTTAATTAATCTAACTACAAGAAGGTATGGAGATTTAGCCAACCAAAGAGAAGTCGCAGTCTTCCTGATTTTATCTCCAAGCGATGACTGGTGGACGTCGATCCTCGTAGTAGAGCCTGTTAGTAATACCATCCGCAACGGAAGCGATTTAAGGATCTAGATCTATAAATTACACGTAATAAAATAACTAGATCTACATCTACAAGGGGGTTGTAGAACATACCTCTTGGATCTCACAATCCAAGTTGAAGAACCGCAAAGAAAAGAATGTGTGAAGAGCACCACGATCTTCCGTACGTGTGATCCAAGCAACTCCCGGTGGAAGGAAATTCTCGTCTCGAATCCTCCCGATATGCTACCCGGAAAAATCTCCAAGATTTTCCTCCTTACACCCCTTGGCCGAAAATATTTTCCTTCTCTCTCTAAGAGATGAAGTCAAAATTATGTGTGTTGTATGAGTTGGGAGAACTCTCTTTATATAGAAGAGTAATCGTTGTCCTCCAAGGATTTAATAATTAATACAAAATCAATTATAATAATCCCATTAAATAAAAGATAATCCCATAATATTCTAGAACAAATCTAGAATAATATTTATCTTTATTTCTTACCATAAATATTTATCTAATAAATATTTTGTGCACATGTCTTATTAATACACAAGAAAACAATTTCTTGTTCACTTAGACAAGCTTTTGGCCGAAAATTACTTCTTGTGACCTAGTCACAATAATTTTGGCCATAACACACTTTTGGGCCAAGATTATGAAAAATGTCTTTTACACATATTTAATTATTTAGCCGAACTAATTTAATAGTCCACTAAACAATTAATTCACAAATCGTTTTAATAAAGTCCAACAAGAACTAAATTAATATTATTAGAATTCGACGTCCGAGAATAGCTATGCTATATTGGAGGCACGTCGGGGACCATGGACTAATAATCAGTGGCTCCGATAAATCAAATAAATAATTATCTTATGAAAAAAAGTAATTATATTCGATAAATCAATCACAGGAATATGCCACCATAATCCCGTGACTGCACTCTTCCGATTATAAGATTATATTTATCTCCTCACGAGAATGATAATAAGCGTCCATTGATATAATCATTACATATGGATTAATCCTCCATAGACTGTTCATTCTAAATCGGGAAGTTACCGTTAACCCTTTTCAGAACATCTTATCCTTATTTTCCATTAATCCCCTAGTGATCAATTAATTCATACAACTCACTAGTAGCTAATCAGTGTAATATGAACTCGCGCGATCGATCAGTTTCTAGGATTAACAAATAAGGGAACTGTCTATCTACTTCCATAAATGGAAGGAATGGATTCTGTATCTGTGATAACACAGACTACTCACTCAATCCAGTACAATGCCAAGATGGGGTAATTCAGACCACAGACTCAGTGTAATCCTTAACCGTCAAGTCAAACCTCATACTGATTCAAGCAGTTGACTGTTATCACCTCGGGATTAAGATATATCTATAAATATGATCATCCATTGATTCGATAAGACTTCTCGATTACGGAATTATATCGTGAACTCTAATCAAATCGGTCCAAATTTCTATATGATATATCTATCATATATAAATGCCCCATTAGGTTCTCTTAACCGAAAGTCCGGATAAGACAATCACACCTACTGTGTTCTGGGCGCATTAATAGCACGTTAAAGGAGAGACCCGATACTCTCTTCTAACTTCACTACGGGCTAATTTTATTTTAAGTACATCTTCACTAACTCAATCCTCCCGTGTATATCCCATACACTAGGTTAAGTGATTACATAAACGATATACTTTAGGGTTTTCTGTAGTGTAAATACTATTATCACATCGGTGAATATGAGAATAATAAATATGAATAATAATATCATTTCATTTATTAAATAAAACAATTACAAAATTGTCTTTCGGGCATCACACCTAACAATCTCCCACTTGCACGAAAGCATGTTATTAATTGTTTTAGAGCACACCCTATTATTTAAAATACAGCAAACTACATCTCCCACTTGCTCTAAAGCAATGGAGACCCATCCCGTATTCTAGTACCCATTAAGCATATCATAACCATTGCCAGATGACAAAGTACACTCCGAGTGTGCCGTTGTAGGATAGGTCAGTGACTCGGGGAGTACCTACATCTAAATGTCATGGGTCATAATGATTAGTCAGGTTGTCGGCTAGAGACGATCCGTAGAATCGAAATGTTACCGGTCCATCTAATCATGTGGTACTTTCCCAATATGCTTTTGACCTCTAGTGATTTCGAAAATCCTTATAAGCTACCCCTTCATCGTTTGCACAATGATGTGGTATCGGCTTCTGATATACCCGGGTCAGAACGGGGCCCTGTTCATCCCTATTGGGCCTATACTCTTGGCCCATCAACATATGAAAATGGGCTTTACTCTCCTCTGGCCGCTATCACAGCCATCTCTTACCCGCTAGCTACAAGCCGGGACCTGTCCGCCAACCGTAAGCCGGATCTTGTCCGCTAGTTCAATGTCGGATCCATCTTCTCAATGTGATTTCTACCCATACAGTCAAGACACAAATGAGTCCGCTGCTCATCATTCTTATCAATAATCGATGGTCGTTACTCGCCATGCCTATCGCTATCCGCCATCCATCCGTCGTCCTTATCAATCTAGTTTGGATGTAACAATGCCAATCGTGACATGACCGCTAGGACACTTGTAATGCATACGTAGTTAACTTAGCTATGTACTCTCAGTTGTCTTGTCAATGAACAGTAGACCGACTTACTTTTTAGCCTATAAATATGGGATCACATTGTAATAGAAAAAGGCTAATCAATCTCTCAAGCTTCAAGCTATAATATATTACGAGCAGAAACTCTGCCAATTTGTCGACTAATTCACTTGTTCTTCATAAACACTTAAACCGCCACCACTGTTCTTGATCACCACCGTGTCCTCACCGTCGAAATCACTCATCACAGCCTCATATCCACAAGATAAACCCTGTTACCGCAAATCTGGTGTTCAATGCCACATCAGTTGGCTCCGTTACCGGGAAACCGATCATCATTCAGCTTTTGAAGATCATTTACTCCACCACAAGGGCGATTTCACGGTGTTTGACGAGGTATCATCATCATCACCATCCATCGGTCATTGAAGCTTTGACTTTTGGGATAATACAGCCCAGAAACCGCTGCTCTCCTCGTCTTAACAAGGAGATCACCAACTTCACCGCATGACTCACGCTTGAGTCCATCTTTAATGCCCAGGTTGGTTTATACACCCTTTTGTCGGTTTCAGATCTTCAAGTAAGGAAAGTTTGATTATTTAGCCACAGACCACTCAGAGAGCACAACATCTCCTCACCTTCATATTCTGCACCGGAAGAACACCCACTAAAATCATAAGTCATGGCTGGCGGGAAAAACTTGAACCCAGCAACACCGACTAAACCATTAAATCAACGCCCGACACGTGGGACAAGCGCGTTGCGGGGAGAGGATAGCCGCAGGGTTATGTCAGATGGGGCAGACGTCAACCCTGCCCTTACAACCGACATGCGAGCAAACATACGAGAAAGAGCTAAAGCCCGCGAAATACATGAGGAAGCGGTTAGGAAAAACAAAGGAAAGGGAATTGTTGGGACATCCAATCCAAATAACGAGCAAGAGGCTGTTTCGGCAGGGGGAGCTTCCCCACAGCAAGATGCTTATAGAATAGCTCTACAGGCACATATGGAATACGTAGAGGAAATGCGAATGGGAAATACATTACTGATTGCTGAAGGATTACCACCCCAACCTATCCGCAAATTCAACCCCCCTCAACCCGCACAAACAGAGTTACAGCCAACTTTCATTCCTCCAAAGACCGTACAAACTCAACGGTCGGAAATGGAAGAAAGCAGCCATGCAACGTCCCAACCAAGAGGAGATAGGAGATCAGCACTTGGTCGACTGGGGCCCGTGGTCGACGACCGCGGTGCAGCCCTAGGGCGACCACAGAATCCTCGACAGGTCCGCACTCGCACGGAGGGACATGGGGACTCGCAAGATCAGGGAGGGCATATGGCGTTCCCGCCAATTCCCCAAACTCAAGTGGAATTGGGCATCATGAAAAAGCAGATAGAAGAGCCTGCGAGAAGGTACAAAGGGTGTTAAAGTGGTTCCGACTTGGGAACGAGTGTGCTCCATCCGAGAATATTGAAAGCGGCACCAAGAGGCGGGACTCACTACCCCAACTTCATTAACTACCATGGAGCTCTGAGATCCTCTGGATTGGTATCGACTTTCCAAAGCGAGAATCGGTTTGTGTACATCAAGCGGCGAGGCTTGGTGTATAGCATTTGTGGGATCAATACAGATCGGGCAAAGATCGTGGATCCATGATCTTCCACCGGGCTCGATTTTATCTTGGGATGATCTCGATCAACAAATTTATAGCTGAATTTAGGTCGGTAGGAGGACCTAAGAAGACACACATTGACCTACATGAGGTCCGACAGGGCGATAATGAGGCTACCCACAGCTATTATGAACGATTTTATAAAGTGTACGAGCTAACCAGGGGCATAGCAGATAACGTCGTCATGACTAGCTTCGAAACAGGGTTGAAGCCGGGGTATTTGAAATCTTATTTCGCTTTGTCACCACCAGCGAACCTACAAGAGATGTTGAGTTCGACCAGGAAGTACATTGCAACTGCGGGAAACGAATGAGCGTCTTCGTCCAACAAAGGCAAACAGAGGGCTGAGCGTAGCCCGCCAAGAGATACCCGTAGAGGGGCAGATCGAGAAATTAAGAAACCTGAAAGATTTAAGGAAGAGCATTTCACGCCGCTCAGAATTTCCTATTCTCAAGTATTGAATGAGATAAGAAACGAGATACCTGAGCCATATCCGATGGTACCAGATACACGCCGCGATGCATCTAAATACTGCGGCTATCACAGAGACAAGGGACATACTATTGATGAATGCATTCAGTTCAAACGGGCAATTGAGAAGTTACTCGCTCGCGGACACCATGATCACCTCAAACTAGATCATGGTGATAAGAGGAATCAACAAGCTCGTCAGTTCGACAGGAACATTAGAATGATAACTGAGCCTCCTCGGTAAATAATCGATTAAGAATCGTATCGGCTCCATCAACAAACATGTGGAGAAGCCTATAGTTTTGCGGGAAAATGAGCAACCTCTGGCCTTTACTCGAAGTGAGCTTGTGACTTCGATCAATGCAGAAGATATGTGCCTTTGCATTTCAGTGGTCGTCAATCGGGCTGTGTGTCAATAGAGTGATGGTTGATACAGAGCTTTGCCGCGATATTTTATACTACAACCGCTTCAAAGAATGGGGTTCAAATGACTCCAATCGAGGCCGCACAATGGCACCCTTGAGGGATTCACAAATCACAAAATACAGGTCAAGGGGGCCATCGACTTAGATGTATAGATGGGAGATCACGCGCCATTTCGCACGGAAAAGGTGACATTTTTGGTAGTCGATCTTCAGTCCAATTATAACATGATAATTGGGACACCTGCCTTGAAACAATTTCAAATGGTAACTTCCATTCCACATCAACGGTCAAAGTTTTATGTGGGGGACAGGATCGGAACGTCGATCAGCGAGCCTGCAGCTGTCCTAACATACATACATGAGATGAGAACAGGGAACAAGAGAGCACGAATTGAGCAGCCCCCGCACATGGAAAACATCGACATGATCAGGGTCGCCGCCGAACATCACGACGATTAAAGTGGAATGCGAAACATTGCAAGTCAGGGACGAGCCTGATTTTACAGTAGAGGATGAGTTAATCGAGGTAATCATCAACGATGAATACCCCGATCAGAAAGTCAAAATTAGGGCTCGCCTGAGTTCCCTTGAAAGGGAAAATTTGGTACAATTACTTAAAGAGAATCTGAGCTCCTTCGCCTGGGTGGTCACGGACATGCGAGGAGTCGAGGTTGACGTCGCTCTTCATCATCTTAACGTCGACTCTACTTTCAAGCCAATACAACAAATGGCGCGCCAATTTTCAACGAGAAAGGAAGCGGCGGTGAAAGTAGAGGTCGGAAAGCTTCTGGCGGCGAGAATCATAAAGGAGCTTGCCTACCCTACTACTTGGTTGGCAAATGTGGTTATGGTAAAGAAGCGAGAATGGTAAGTGGAGAATGTGCGTCGACTTCACGAACATCAACAAAGCATGTCCGAAGGATCCTTATCGCCTTCCACGAATCGATCGGCTAGTCGACTTATTTACGGCTTTGAAGTTTTAAGTTTCTTGGATGCATATTCAGGTATCACCAAGTGCGGATGGCTGAATCCGACAAAGAGAAAACGGCTTTGAGCGCTTTGGAGGTCTATTTTATTACGAGATGATGCCATTTGGGTTGAAGAACGCGGGTTCGACCTATCAGCGAATGGTCAACAAGGTCTTCAGTTCACAAATAGGCTGAAATATGGAAGCTTATATTGACGACATGGTTGTTAAGTCCACTGGGGACGGTCACGCCGCTGACCTTCAAGAAACCTTCAATAATGTCCGAAAACACTCGATGAAGCTCAATCCGGCCAAATGTACTTTTGGTGTCCAGGCGGGCAAGTTTTTGGGGTTTATGGTTAGTCGTCATGGCATTGAGGCTAACCCAGAAAAGATTCAAGCTTTAATCGATATGCAAGAGCCTACAACTATCAAAGAAGTTCAGAGGCTTAATGGCCGCATCATCGCGTTGGGTCGGTTCATATCAAAGTCAGCGGAGAAGTGTCTTCCTTTCTTCAAGATTCTCAGAGGCGATAAAGCTTTCTCATGGAACGCGGATTGTTCACAGGCATTCCAAGCTCTGAAGGAATATCTAGGAAAACCACCTCTTTTGGTTAGCCCTGTGGAGGGAGATGTTTTGTTTTTGTACTTAGCGGCTTCAGACCGGGCTGTCGCCGCCGTTCTTGTCAAGGAGGCCGGAACCCTCCAAAATCCCGTCTATTATGTAAGCAAGGCTCTCAGTCCGGTGGAGAGTCGCTATTTTAATATTGAAAAATTAGCCTACTCGCTTGTCATTGCTGCCCGCAAACTCAGGGCTTACTTTACTTCACATACAATTATTGTCTTAACGGATAGTCCAATGCGCCAAATTCTTCATAAACCGGACCTTTCAGCCGCTCCTCGATGGGCTATAGAAATTATCGAATTCGACATACAATATCAACCAAGAAAAGCTATCAAAGGTCAAGCATTACCGGATTTTATTGTAGAGACAAGTTTCACTCGCCACAACCTAGTTCTCCATTATCACAAGAGCCCGCGCGACCGACCAGTTATTAAGCCCAATCAGTGCTGGCACTTATATGTTGATGGAGCATCTAATCGAAATGGTTGTGGAGCCGGAGTTATCTTGATGGAGCCCGGAACGACGGAAGAAATCGAAAAAGCTTTGAGGTTCGAATTTCCGGCCACAAATAATCAAGCCGAGTAATGAAAGCGATTATAGCCGGTCTCAAACTAGCCCGGAGTTAAACGTAGAAAATGTTGAAGTATTTTGTGATTCCCAACTCATCGTCAATCAAATCTCGGGGGGACTATGACACACCTTTGTGGTATTCTTAAGAAGTATGGTGAGATTGTTCGACGATTAAAAGCGGTTTCAACTATTGCGAGTTCATCAGAATACGAAGAGAGGACAATGAGCGAGCAGACTATCTCTCTAAGCTATCACTCGAAGAAGAGATTGCAGATCCCTCAATAATGATTGAGTATCTAGCCATACCCGCCATAGAGGAAATACAGATCATGGAAATCGACACACCAAATACGATTACATGTTGGATTGATGAGTGCAGAGCTTACATAAAAACAGTATATTACTGGATGGGCGGACAAAGCTCGCACACTTAAGAAAAGAGCGGTCGGTATATCGTAAACAAGGAATACTCTACGAAGGTCGCGACACAAGACCCTCTTACGATGTGTTCGAGAGGAAGAGAGCAAGACAATCCTTATCGAACTTCACCAAGGAGTGTGTGGGGGCCATCCCGCTAGCCGCTCCTTGGCGCAAAAAGTTATAACCGCAGGGTATTATTGGCCAACAATTCTTAAAGATTCAGAAAAATTGGTTAGAGAATGTCCAGAGTGTCAAAAACATGCGGACATCCCTCGGATACCATCTGTCGAGCAAAGCATCGTGACCGCACCATGGCCTTTCGACATGTGGGGACTCGATCTCATTGGGCCTTTTCCACCAGGAAGAGGTGGATGCAAAGTCATCATAGTGGCTGTGGATTATTTCACAAAATGGATTGAAGCGAAACCTATGGTCAAGATAACCGCAAAGGCGGCGGGTTATTTCTTACATGATCAGATTTTTTCACGCTTCGGCATCCTGCGGGCAGTTGTATCAGATCACGGCCCACAATTCAGGAAGGACTTCTCAAACCTTTGTGAGGAATTCAGGGTTAAACACTGGCAGTCATCCGTGGCTTATCCTCAAGGAAACGGCCAAGCTGAGGCCGGCAATAAACAAATAATCAAAATGTTGAAGAAGAGCGTGGACGACAAAGTGAAAGCAAGAGGGTGGGTTGATGAGTTACCCGATATACTTTGGGCTCTCCGCACCACGATCAAAACACCCACGGGAGAAACACCTTTTGCTCTTACTTATGGATCGGAGGCCATGACCCCAGTTGAAATGGCTCTACCAAACATCAGGGTCGCCTTGTATGACCCGGCGGATAATCTTTTAAACAGACAGATCGACTTGGATCTAGTGGAAGAAAAAAGACTGGCGACGTACCATCGACTTGCGAACTACAAGAAAATCGCTAAACAACAACATGACAAGCGAATCCGCAACCACTCATTCAAAGTCGGGGATTTCGTTCTTCGAAACAGGAAGGCCGCGGGTATGGAGCCTAATAGAGGGAAGCTAATAGCAAATTGGGAAGGCCCTTATCAAGTCGCGAGAGAGATCAAAAAAGGGACTTATGTCCTCAGAAATCATCAAGGCTACGAGCTCAATAGACCTTGGCATGCGGACAACCTCAAAAGGTACTACATGTAATAAATCGGTTAGGGTTATGGCTATCCTCTCGTTTACGACGTGAGTGGTTAGGCTTTCTTATTTTGCTTGTAATCTTTACTCATCTAGCGGGATGAGTCGAAATTAATAAAGCCCGATTTTACATTCTCTTTTTTATATGCAAATTATTACAAGTATGCATGGGTAAGAAAGAATTGTGCTCGAAGAATTTTTAACAAAACTTCGGCTAGACTTCAGAGTTTAACGCGGTCACGACTTCCTAGCGAACAAGTTATTTCAGATAAGATTCAAGAGGGGCATATCTCATACAGGAGTCCGCACAAGATCGACCTAGAATCTTATCTAAAACAAGGGGGCCGGATGTTGTTATCATCGGACTCATTTTTAGACAAAAAATTCGAGCAAAAAGCAAGCATACATCAAAAACGGGCAGGAATAAAAGTATAAGCTGGACAAAGTACATACTAGCTATTACAGAGACAAATGTGCGGAAAAGGAAAAGAGTTATACATATGCGAACACAGAATAATGTTTTACAAAACAGAGCCAGAAATCTAAGAATCCTCGGGCCGCATCTCTTCATTATGGACATTCTCTTCACGGAGAGAATGGTGCAAAGATCTCGATCGACATTGGTCTCCGAATCGAGAGGCTCTGTCGACTTCTCACCAGGTGCTCGACCTCGCCTCTTCAAATGGCTCTCTCCTCGCCTCAGTAGCTGCGAACACGCTCCTCAAATTTGCTTCAATCACAGCGGGAACCATCCAATCAGGATCATACATAGGGACGTAGCGCTGAAGCTTAACATCGGAGAAAGGTATGCGGTCATGGAATTCTCTTAGATAATCAGAAAAGGGATGGGTGAGAATCCATTCTTCCAAGACGTCGAGGTCGGGGGTACCGCCATCATGAGCCAGGACGCACCTTGCGATGTGATAAAACCCTTGGTCATATCCCATCATAAAGCAATCATCAGCAGCGGCTTTGCTAGCAACCTCAATCGGCACTGGATACTCGAGTTCGAGATCCTCCAATCTGCTTACGCAGACTGCGCGACACCGCTTTCGGTTTCCCGGTGAGCTTGAGCCTCAATCACCCTCTCGCTTCATCTCTTCCATGGTTCGATCGACGGATTTTCCTCGCTCCACGAGGTCGAGTTAATCCTATTAGCTTCAGCCGAGCCGCTCTTAGCTTCTCATTCCGCCGCCTCAATTGCGTTTAATCGCCCACGAAGACATCGGACATTTTTCTGCGGCGCCAAGAGCTTTTTGGTCTCGACCACTCTTTCGCGACAATCGCACTCTCGGCTATGGTGTTTCGTAATCATTGACGAATCACGCCAAGCTTTGTGCCGACTGAGGAAGGAAGAAAAATAAACAAATGAGTCAATATTGACTTGAGAAGAATGACAATAAAAGAATGAAAACGAAAAGCGGAAAAAGAGGTTTACCATGCTCACCGTGGCGCCGTATAAGCCCCACAAATCATCAATATTCCCAAGAAAGGCACGGCGGGGGATCGGTCCAGTCCGCCATCACAACCCTCATCCCGCTATTCCGTGGCCTATCTCCAATCGAATATCATTAGGGATACCCCACCTAAAATGCCTAAGGGGAGGCACGTCGGCGATACCCCTAGAAATTGTCCACGCCATTGGCAGGTCGAGAGGATGTTGCCGCATAAACTCTTTGTCCAACCAGGTGGCAGGACACCCTCTAGGCCCAAAGCAAGGATCCCAAAAAAGCACACCACTTGTTCTCATGCCCGGCTGAATGCACTCAATGGACAACAGATTTGCCTTTACTCTTTTCAAAGGCCTCTTTCTGGGGGATCATCTGCTCGGTATTTTTGTGAAGAGGACATCCCGCTTGCCGCTATCTCATCTCCTGCGAGCTCGATCTCCTCCACAAGACCTCTTTTTTCTTATCACCCGCGGGTGGCTTCACGAGTAGTCTGCTTCATGGTTTTACTCGCCATGTTTTTCTACTACGGGGTGGTCGGGATGACTTCACAACCTTGTCTCCAGAGGTTCCCGCCATGGACGCCTCAGAAATTGACCATGGGGAGGGATGTTTTGATCCCTTCACCAAGAGATCCTCTTCACCTCGCCGACAGCCTTTTTCTTTGACATACCGGTCATGTTGAGCTAATTTGTCCATGGTATCTGCAGGGACAAAGTTTATTAGCGATCACAAAAACAACAAGGAACAAGTTATGAAATGAAACAAGTAAAAAGCCTACTCGGTGCTCGCATGTTAGGGTAACCGCCGCAAATTCCGCACTGAGAGGGCATAAACCTGCCGTGGTGACACTCGCCGTACCAATCTGGGTGAGTCGGCAATGAATCAACTACAACCAAAGGTTCGCCAACACCGGCTCCAGAAAAGTCCGGCTTGTCTAAGGTAGGGTTGGCGACGCCTAATAACAACCTCCAGCTTAAATGCATGAGCCTGGGTTCTTTCTTCCGGTGTAGCCTAGGTTGTCTTTCACCTCCGCAATGAACTCGCCATCATCGGTTTGGGTCTTTATTGCGCCAAGTGGTCGGGCCTTGACCGAGTTCACG
Organism: Gentiana macrophylla; assembly: GCA_026214975.1. NCBI lineage: Eukaryota > Viridiplantae > Streptophyta > Magnoliopsida > Gentianales > Gentianaceae > Gentiana > Gentiana macrophylla. The sequence goes on from CM047815.1 coordinate 64,897,979, forward strand.
AAGCTTCTCAAACGGCCACCCCACTCGGGACTCTACCTTCATACATCTCTTGTCCCACCGCTACTTTATCGGGAAGGTCGAATAGTAAGGGGGCCGCCATGGCTTGATCTACTCCGCGGTTGAATTTGACCACCGCACCCTTCAGGGAAAACCATAAAAATACAGAGCACCGCCATGGATGGTTCACACCCGCTTAGCCTACTAATTATAATAAAGGACATAACCACGCGGACTACCCCAAACTAAGATCGCAGGCATCACCTCGCTCCTCCATGAACTTGACAAAAAATGGATCAAAGGAGGTCTCGAGTCCGGTACAAAGTGGTCATAGTGCAACCACGAGATAGTCTTGTTGCTCCCGACCACAAACCCACGAAAACATTGGTCGCGCCCATGCCGACAAAACGATAATCCGCAGAAACATCATACGCCCCCAACGCCAGAGTATAGTCTTCCCGATCTTTGAACTCCTTCCATCGGGATATAAGAGCACTATCTGCCCGCTTTTGCTCTGCGAGCTCATTCTCGACTGCAGCAGACATTTTTCTGGGCGCCCTTTTCCTTTTTGTGGGCTCGTCAACAGCGATCTTCTTCTCGGACACCACTACCTTTGGAGATTTCCTTGGTTTCTCCGATGGATCAACGGCTTCCACGGCTTCCTTGAGCTTGCCGCTACGTTTGGCGGCTCCAGATTCGATATATTTTCCATTCTCGCTTAGTAACCCGCTCGGTGCCATCCGTCGCCATCTTCGACCTCGACCTCAGCTACGCCCTCACCAACAGCGGGTACATCCGGGTCAGATTCTATGTTAATGGGTCTAGGGTTTGGAATTTCTTCCATCTCCTCCTCATCGCCGCTAGAGCTAGCATCCTCCATGCTCACCTCCTCTGACCCATAACCCGCAGCGGCCCTAGCCTCTTCGTCTGATTGGGTGTGATCTGATGACATTCTGGAAAAGAAAAAGGGCAAGGTGGATTAGATTATCACCCGGACATGGAAATCGGGCCGAGGTGAAAGCAATCACACCCCGACACCTCGCCCTTCCATCTTCCTTAAACAAACAAATCCCCAGAAAAACCCTAAATTCAAACTAGAAAAGCTTCAAACAACGCGTATTCGAAATTCCACTGAACAAATTGCCAAAACCATCAATCAAACATGCATACATTTGGGGGTATATTTCTGGGAAAAAAGAGACACAAAATCGCGAAGCAATAGATTGGGCTCATGATGTTCATCAAAAAGCAAATGAAGCAAAATCACAGAGGCACAGATCAAGGCATTGTAGTCTTCCAACAAGAAATAGATGACATCAAGGCAAAATCGGATAAAAGAGCAAAGGGAATGTGCAATTTCATACCTGATTGATAATGGGAAGGATAAAATGCTGAGCTTTACTGGAATAAACACTCGCTTGGAACTCCTTACTAATCGCGGAGCTTTCCTTGCGTTATCGCCGGAGGAATTTATCAGAGATGAAAAGAGAGAAAAGTGTAAGAGTTGGGGGCAACTCCTCTATTTATAGAGGGAAAAAAGAGGGAAAACGACGTTTAGGATTCAAAATTCAAAAGTAATGATGGTGGGAACGGTTACCGATTTTTCCTCCGCCAATCAGAGCAAGGGACGGTTCAGTTCCAACCGCCGTGTCAGAGCACGTGACTGATGTGACATTTCGTGTACCGATACATCCGTTTATATTTTTCAACCGTTCAAACCTCTTCTGACGGCCATCAACTTGTCCACAGAATAAGCGGCCTCAGCACATCATTATCTCCCAACATTACTCAAGCGGCTAACATCACTCAGTGTCCGCTGTGGCTTATTCTGACAAAACACCACTGATGGAGTATTATCACCTAACTAAGCCCGACAGAGCGTTGTCGGCAATTAAGCCTGTCCGCTACAAATGCGCAGCATATAATCGGTAATTCTCTACGCGATACTAACACCGATTCAAGCTCGTTTCACGCAATGCACAAAGATATAACTAGTGGTTTTCACCAACACTGGTCCAAGCCCGATAGAACAGTATCGGCGATCAAGCCTGTTCGCTGCAATGCACAGCATATAACTAGTGGTTCTCATCAACACTGGTTCAAGCCCGCTAGAACAGTATCGGCATACCTCTGTCACGAGCGACCACAAGGAGCTTCACCAAAAGTTCTTCAGAGTTCTACTCTCCGCCTTGGCGGGCACGCCAGGCACAGAGTAGGGGGCCATTGATATACCTGGGTCAGAACGGGGCCCTGTTCATCCCTACTGGGCCTATACTCTTGGCCCATCAACATATGAAAATGGGCTTTACTCTCCTCTGGCCGCTGTCACAGCCTTCTCTTACCCGCTAGCTACAAGCCGGGACCTGTCCTCCAACCTTAAGCCGGATCTTGTCCGCCAGTTCAATGTCGGATCCATCTTCTCAATGTGATTTCTACCCATACAGTCAAGACACAAATGAGTCCGCTGCTCATCATTCTTATCAATAATCGATGGTCGTTACTCGCCACGGCTTATCGCTGTCCGCTGTCCGTCGTCCTTATCAATCCAGCTGGATGTAACAGCTGGCCAATCGTGACAGCTGGCCAATCGTGACAGCTGACTAGGACACTTGTAATGCATACGTAGTTAACTTAGCTATGTACTCTCAGTTGTCTTGTCAATGAACAGTAGACCGACTTACTTTTTAGCCTATAAATATGGGATCACATTGTAATAGAAAAAGGCTAATCAATCTCTCAAGCTTCAAGCTATAATATATTACGAGCAGAAACTCTGCCAATTTGTCGACTAATTCACTTGTTCTTCATAAACACTTAAACCGCCACCACTGTTCTTGATCACCACCGTGTCCTCACCGTCGAAATCACTCATCACAGCCTCATATCCACAAGATAAACCCTGCTACCGCAAATCTGGTGTTCAACGCCACATCAGCTTCCAAATCTAGAATCACTCCCAGATATGAAAAGGAAATCCTTAAGCTATATCGCCTCTCTAGCTACTACAAAAGCCGCTAATCACCAAACTAGTTAAAGTCGAGTTGGCGTTGCTGGATTCCTCCAGGAAATAGCTTCAACACAAGATTAAACACTGAGCCCGAGATTGACTTAACGATCATCCTCAATCTGACTTAAAATCAAAATCAGTGTATCACACATATCCAAGTTCACACATGAATATGTCCGCATATTATTCCTCGTTCTCTTCAAGATACTAAAGGACATACTAAACTTGCTTTGTTAACCGCCGAATCTAAGATTCGATCAAAGTTGACGTTCAATAACCTGACCATCTCTTACTAGAAAGAGAATCTATCCATTTCTCTTGATCCGAAGATTTAGAGAGTCAATCCTGAGGCATAGGGTAGAACTTCCTCATTGAATGTTGCATACACAGATGCATCATCTTAACCAATAAGATGGATGGGAAACCAAAGGATCGATTCTAATGAATTCGACCGAGTCAAACTCTTTAGGATGTTGTCCAAATCATTTGTTGTAGAATTGTGGCATTGTCGATTACGACTTGAGATAACACACCCATGTTGATTCCAATCGGTGCAATGTTATCCTTCACAAACACTAATATATATATATATATATATATATATATATATATATATATATATATATATATATATATATATATATATATTCATCATCTGTACTAAAATTGATATCCAGTATACAAAAGGCTTATCAATATTCTGGTCAAATCCACATATTGTAAAAATATATGACTTCCAATGACCGAGAGGTTTGTTTTTTATCCACAAAGGACATAAGCCTTGACAGTCATCCTTTCATAAGTTCATAAGGCAATACCCTTATGTTTCGAATGAATCCAGACTCCGTTTGTTTGGCAAGAAAGTCTCAGGGAATCACCCATATTTTCTGCTTTCGAACGAAATCATGCAATACTAAGTGGTAAGAGAGTCCAAGGTCTGATTAACTCTCTACTTCTTAGGGAATTACCCCTAGACCACTCAGGCTTTGCTCTGAAAGAAAATTTTCCTATTCATTCTACTCTTTTCCATGTACATCCAATTACTCCCACTAGGCCTGAGACGCTGATGACGGTTAAAATATACCTATTTATGTCATCATTTCTAACCTTAAATCGGAGTTAATTATGTATATTTCATATTGAATCACTTGTTTATATTTATTATTTAATGTTAAGTGATTATTAATATGATTTTTGGTATTTAGTTGTTTTTATTATTAAAGACCAATTTATTGTGCGATAAATGCTGATTTTGTAGATCATGATAAATCTGGAGGATAAATGTCATTCAATCAGTGAATCTCAAGATAATAAGGAAGAAAATCGGAGCATTAATCAAGGGATAAGTTAGAGAAATCAGATCAGCACGGAAGAATGCAGTGGGGAGCAAGTTAGACGAGAAACGCATTTAACATGTGCAAAAAAGAGGCTCGGTCGACCGAGCCACTTCATTCGGTCGACCAAGGGTTGATACTCGGTCACCCGAAGCTCATCCAGAAGAAAAACGCGTGTATATCTTCTAGATCCTTCCTAGGTCGGTTATAGCCTCTATATAAGCAGCAGCTACGAAATTGAGACCACAACCACCAACAACCCATAAGATACAATATATAAAATACCTTGAGTTTATTAAGTTTTAGTTTTTTTTTATGTTCGTTCATTGTCGAGTCGCCGGATTCTCCGGTTAGGGAGCGCATTAAAGAGTGGGAGTCATTCTCATCTTCGAGGGTATGACTTTTCAATTATGCAATCTTTATTCGTAGATCTGATTTATTTTATTATGGAGTAGTTTTCTTGTATTGATTCCGCAATGTAGACTAATTACGAACCCATGTGTTTAGGTTAGAAACGTTAAGTAGTAATCATAATTTGTACCGACGCAGATCCTTTCCCGGTCAGCCGAGACATGCCACTCAGTCAACCGAGACATGTCATTCGGTCGACCGAGGGTGGTGAAGTTTAGGGCAGAATTATGACCGGCTTCGACTACGTCAGATTCTCTGATTTGGAATTAAAACGAGTAATTAAACCTGATCAACTTAATTATTTGTCATCTTAATTTAACAAGAAACCTAAAAAGTGATTGTTACTTAGGATCTAGATTGAATCGGCATCTAAGAAGTACGTCTTACCCTAGGAATGTTGCTTAGATGAGGTTACGGTTTATACCGGCATCCCTAGTTTCGTAATTGTGTCAAAAGTTATATGAGATGGAGGCATTAAAAGGCGAAGTAACGTAATGGAGGCACAATGATTTAGATGGCCTAATCGGAGCTAAATCTACCTTAGGGGATGACTCCCGTAGTCATAATAATTAATCTTTAACGTTTGTTTTGTCTCGTTGTCAATCTAGTTCACATAGGGAAGTTATTAGCTACTAGCGTAATCAATATTCTTAATATTCTTTGTTTAGATAATATCAACAGTATTGTCCTTGTTTTAGTAGTTTTTAGTTTGACTTTGTGGTATTCTGTGTCTTGTGGTTGTCACTATCTTATTTACTACGTTTAGTTGGTCGTAGACCGCCCTTTCAATTTAGTTCTAGTAGAATAAAGTTGTGTTTTGTTTGTGCCGAGTCTCTGTGGGATCGACCTCGACTCTATCTAGCTATACTACGATTGAACCTAGTTCTCTTGCTAGTGTGTTAGTTAGGTATCGAGTATTTTATTACTTGACCTGTACATCAAGTTTTTGGCGCCGTTGCCGGGGACTCGAGTCATTAAATTAAAATATAGCTTATTTTGTTAGAATCGATTCGTGGACATTCTCGTGAATAAGAGTCTCAGATATTAAATTAATCGTTATAATAAAATTATATATAATATATATATATATATATATATATATATATATATATATATATATATATATATATATAAAGAGAGTTCGATCGATCAACCACGCTTCTCGATCGACCGAAATTTTTTTTTTCTCATTCTATTCGTATTAGTTTTACAAGATTCTCGCTTTTTTTATTTTATTTACGTTTTTTCTCAAACTTGTTTCGAGTCTGTTTTAGTTTCGTTTTTATTATTTAGTCTAGTTAAAGGCCTAGCCTTTAAGTTTTTATTGTTTTATTGTTTTTGTTATTTTATAGTACGCTACTCGTAAAATCGAAGGAACCGCTTGAGCCATATAATCTGAAATAGAAATTTGCGGCGAAATAGAAAGTTAGCTAGAGAACTGCTAAGCAAGGAGAAGAGGATCCAAATCTAAAGGAAAGCGAGCACGAATCAGAAGAAGGACATACAACCGATCATTCTAAGCATTCTGAATCTGAAACAGAAATGGAAGGCATTCCGGTCAATCCGAACCAGGTACTTAATCCTGAAGTTATTAATAATGCCAATAACGTTAATAATGCGAACAATCTTAATGCTAATAATGGAAACCAAGCTGCGAGGCGCACTTTGCAAAGTTATGCAACGCCCACTATTGAGCAATTCATTCCCGCTATCGTAGCACCGCAAAATGCTGCGGAAGTCTATCACCCTAGGCCTAATATAATTCAAATGGTGACCAACTATTCCACTTTTCATGGAGTCCAAAACGAGGATCCTGGTGTTCAAGTGACAAATTTCTTGGAAATCGTTAGCACTGTGAAACCAGAATTAATCCCGGAGGGTAACATTCGTCTTAAGCTTTTCCCTTTCACTTTGAAAGATAAAGCTAAGCAATGGCTTCTCTCTTTAGAGGCTGGATCTATCACTACGTGGGAACAATTGTTGCAGAAATTCATGAATAAATACTTCCCTTTAGGAAAAACTTTTAAGTTACGCCAAGACATCTTAGGATTTAAGCAACAACCCGGGGAAAGTTTTGATCAAGCTTGGGAACGTTTTAAGGAGGCCATGAGATAGTGTCCTCATCACGATATCTCTCTGTGGCTTCTAATGCAAAATTTTTACCATGGGTTGAGAGAGACTGAGAAAATTAGAGTAGACGCCTCCAGCAATGGAGCGTTTGTTCTTTTATCTCCTGAGGAGGCACAAGGAAAGATGGAACAAATAGCGATGAATAGTCAATGGGGAGGCAATGACATAGCTACTGTAAAGATGGCCACAGACATATTTGAGGATAGTGCATCTACCAAAATCTTAGAACAATTATCTGTTATCAACAATAAGGTAGACGGAATGCAAGAGAGGATGGCACGAGTAGAGAAAGGGACTGGAATCGAAGTAATTCCTCAAGGTGAGAATGCTGGTACTGAAGAAGCCAATTATATTGGGAAGCAAGGAAATCAATGGGGAGGATATAAGCCTAACCATAACCATCCTGGATTCCGATATAGTGACCCCAATGCAGGAGAAGGGCCTAAACCGCCTACTACTTATGTACCCCAGCAAACTAAAACTTTTGGTTGGGAAGCTGCAATAGAAAAACTGAGTAATGTCGTTACTGACAAATGGGACAACTTTCAAAATCTATGGCTGATTTAGCCACTAACTTTAGCCAATATTGCCAGAAGACCGATGCTAAGGTGACCAACCAAGAAGCTCTAGTCCAAAATCTCACTCACCAAATAGGACAACTAGTGAGAGCAAGTCTCAACTAGACCTCCGGAGGGGTTGCCAAGCAACACCGAGAAGAACCCTAAGGATTTGAATGCGATCATGACAAGAAGTGGAAAAGAAGTAACTCCACCATCCCTGCAAGAGAAAGAGAAAGTCACAAAGAATAAGGATGGTGAGCCAAGCAATGAGACTAATACTTCCGAGACTTTGCCTGAGCAAAGAACTTATAAAGAACCTGTTGGCCCTAGAGTTGAACTTACAATAACAAGTATCCAATTTTCACTGATGTCGATCCTTCAACTCTACCTTATCCTCCACCAAAGCCGAAGCCTAAGTTTGAATAAGAGGTATAAGAAGTTCGTGGATATATTCAGTAAGTTACAAATCAATATACCCCTAGTTGAAGCACTAGCTGAAATGCCTGAGTACACTAAGTTTTTAAAAGACGCCGTCTCAACTAAAAGGAAACTTCTAGATTTAGAGACCATATGCCTTAATGAGGAGTGCTCAGCCATTCTTCAACATAAGTTACCCCCAAAATGCAAAGATCCGGGAAGCTTTCTCATTCCCTGCACCATAGGTAACGTATGTCTAAACAAAGCTTTGTGTGATCTAGGAGCAAGCGTGAAGCTGATGCCACTATCTATTTTTTGGAAACTAGGCATGAAAGATCTTAAGAAGACCTCAATCACACTGCAATTAGCTGACCGTTCTGTCAAAGAACCTTGTGGAGTGGTTGAGGATGTGCTAGTAAGAGTTGAAAAGTTTGTATTCCCTGTCGACTTTGTGGTATTTGATATGGAAGCTAACTACGAAGTGCCCTTGATATTAGGGAGACCCTTCATGGCCACTAGTAGAATGCTAATTGATGTTTACAAAGGCGAGTTAGTATTAAGAGTGAACGAAGAGAGAGTTGCATTCATTGTCTTCGACACTATGAAGCAACCTGATGATGGACAGGATGCATGTTTCATGTTGGATTCCATTGATAGGATCGTTCAAGAATTTCAACAACATGAAAGTATCAAGGATTTCTTGGATGTTGTCTTGGAAGAAGAAGATGAAGTCAAGTACGTGAGTAGTGAGGAGGAGAAGATGATATGGCCAGGATGTAGTAGAGGAACCCCTAGGCCTGTAGAGGAAGTAAGTGCTGCAGAGATTGAAAGATTCTATCATAGACCAACGTGGCATAAGTACTTCGAACTTAAACTCACTGATCGAAAGTTGAAGACCTCTTTGGAAGAACCTCCCACGAATTTGACTTTAAAACCTCTTCCTGCAAATTTGAAGTATGTATTTCTTCAAGATGAGACTTTGCCACTAATTATATCTTCTTCCTTTGATGGATTTACAAGAGGAGAAACTAATGAGAGTTTTAAGAGAGTTCCGCGGAGCATTTGGATGGACCATAGCTGACATTAAGGGCATTAGTCCTAGCGTATGTATGCACAAAATCTCCATGGACCCTAAAAAGAAAGCGGTTGCACAACCTCAGAGGCGTCTAACCCCACAATTAAAGGACGTGGTTAGGGATGAGGTTATAAAAATGCTAGAAATGGGAATTATATTTCCAATTGCTGATAGCGAATGGGTAAGACCTATCCACGTAGTTCCCAAGAAGGGAGGATTGACGGTGCCAGCCAATGAGTTGAATGAGTTAATTCCTGTGAGGCTCATCACCGGTCATCGAGTATGCATAGACTTTAGGAAACTAAATGATGCGACTCGTAAGGACCACTTTCCTCTTCCCTTCATCGATCAAATGCTCGAGAGACTGAGCGGGCATGCTTTCTTTTGTTTTCTTGACGGGTATTCGGGATACTATCAAATCCACATCTCGCCCGAAGATCGTGAGAAAACAACATTTACATGCCCATATGGGACATTTGCGTATAATCGAATGCCATTTGGATTGTGTAACGCTCCCGCGACATTTCAACGATGTATGATGTCATTATTTGCGGATATGGTGGAAGATTTCTTGGAAATATATGGATGATTTCTCCGTATTTGGAGTTTCGTTCATGTCTCACACAAGAGATGTGAGGAGATGAATCTTGTGCTTAATTGGGAGAAGTTGCATTTGATGGTTACGGAAGGTATAGTACTAGGCCACCGCATATCAAAGAACGGAATAGAGGTGGACAAAGCCAAAGTTGAGGTGATCGAGAAATTACCTCCACCTACCAATCTTAAAACTTTGAGAGGTTTTTTAGGCCATGCCGGATTTTATCGTAGGTTTATTAAGGACTTATCCTTAATCTCTAGACCTCTTACCGAATTATTGGCCAAGGATGTGCCATTTGTGTTTTCTAATGAGTACATAAAAGCTTTCAATGAAATAAAAAGTAGGCTGATTACTGCACCCGTTCTGGTCGCACCGGATTGGGATCTTCCGTTTGAACTGATGTGTGATGCAAGTGATACTGCTGTTGGCGCCGCTTTGGGTCAAAGAAAAGATAAGATCTTTAGGCCTATTTATTATGCAAGCCGGACTTTGAATGCTTCCCAAAGAAATTACGCCACAATAGAGAAGGAGCTTTTGGCCGTTATCTTTGCTTTTGACAAGTTTAGATCTTACTTAGTGGGATCTAAAGTCACTGTGTGGACTGACCATGCGGCTCTTAAGTATCTCCTAGCAAAACAAGATTCAAAGCCTAGATTGTTGAGATGGATTCTACTGCTGCAAGAATTTGACGTAGAAATCCGAGATAAGAAAGGAAGTGAGAATGTGGTGGCGATCATCTGTCGCGCTTACAATTAGAGGATGGTGAGGAATTACCTGAGATAGGAGAATCTTTTCCTGATGAACAACTTTTCTCCATCACCACCATCGGGGGACATGATGATTGTGTTGTGGTTTCTTCGCGAATAGAGGTTGTGAAGGAGAAGAAACAACCATGGTTTAGTTTGTTTGTTAATTATCTATCCGCAAAGTACCTACCACCAAATCTCTCTGTCCAAGAAAGGAAAAAATTCTTTAAAGATCTTAGACACTATTATTGGGATGAGCCTTATCGGTTTAAGCTAGGATCTGATAATGTTTTTCGAAGGTGTGTGCCCGAGGAAGAGTATAAGATATCCTGAAGCATTGTCATTCTTATGAAGTTGGAGGGCACTACGGGGGAGAAAAAACTGCGGCCAAGGTCCTCCAATGCGGTTTTTATTGGCCGACATTGTTTAAGGATGCACACCAATATGCACGAGCATGTCATGCTTGTCAAATGACAGGAAATATTTCACGGAGGAATGAGATGCCACTTAAGAGCATCTTAGAAGTAGAACTCTTTGACGTTTGGGGAAAAGATTTCGTTGGACCCTTCACTTCATCACTATCTAACCGATACATCTTAGTTGCTGTTGATTATGTATCCAAATGGGTTGAGGCCATTGCTTCCCCTACTAACGATGCTAAGGTTGTAGTTAGATTCTTGAAAAAGAATATTTTTACAAGGTTTGGGACGCCTAGGGCGATTATAAGCGACAATGGTAGTCATTTTTGCAATAAACCTTTTGAAAGGCTGATGATTAAGTATGGGGTTCGACATAAGCTAGAAACCGCATATCACCCCCAGACTAGTGGGCAAGTAGAAGTCACCAATCGAGTGATAAAGCGTATCCTAGAGAAAACTGTCAATACGACTAGGAAAGATTGGTCGTTACGTTTAGACGACGCTTTATGGGCTTATAGGACTGCATATAAAACCTCGATTGGAATGTCCCCGTATAGGATTGCTTTTGGAAAGGCATGTCATCTTCCTGTGAAACTTGAGCACCGGGCCATGTGGGCAACAAGGATGCTAAATTTTGATGAGACGTTGGCCGGTGAGAAGAGGATGTTAGAATTAACTCGCCTGGAGGAGTTTCGTTTAGAGGCATACGAGAATGCCAAGATTTTCAAGGAGCGCACGAAGAAGTTCCATGACAAAAAGATTCTAGAGAGGACCTTTCAAAAGGGTGATCTGGTTCTCTTGTACAATTCACGCTTAAGACTCTTCCCGGGCAAGTTAAAATCAAGATGGTATGGCCCATTTCGAGTACAACAAGTCATTCCTTCTGGAGCGGTGGAGCTATTCAATTTCAAAGACGAGTCCAGGTTTGTGGTCAATAGACATCGTGTGAAGCATTATCAAGGGCTTCCGCATGGTGCTGAGGAGGAGGTTTTGTACCTCGAAGACCCTATCTATGAATAAACCATCTTGAACTGAGTCGAGCTAGCAACTATAAATCTAGAACTATTTCCTTATAACTATCTTTTTCATTTTTATTAAAGTAGCATGTGCCTATCACGGTTTTTTTCATCTCGCCATGTTCCGAGTCTAAGTTCGGAATAAACGAGTTTTTTTCCTTGATAGCCGTCATGTGAGTTTTTATTTAGGTTTAATTCCCTTTTGGTATTGTCCATGGCAGTATAAAGTAAAGTGGCTTAAACCGTTTTGAGATATTTATATCTAATTACTGCCACATTATTTTATAACTTCCATAGACATGGTATTTGACAATTTCATGGAGCTTGTTTGCTTATACAGGATGTGTCTGTCTCTCCACGACGTGCTGATGTTTACTCCGATATTGTTCCTTTACTTGGGAGCCGTTTCCAGAGCTAAGTCTTTTTTTTCTTAAACTCTCATTTATTTTTGTCATTGAGGACAATGCCATGTTTAAGTGGGGGGCAAGGGACTTAGCTATATGTTGAAAAAGTAAAGAGGAACGGAATATTGAGGCAATATTGAGCCAAATTTAAAAAATTCGTGGATAAATGCCAAGTTGTTTAACTCGTACCCTTAAACTTGTGAAGTTCTTATACTTAGAATTGATAGGAAAGAAACCAAGTTGCGTGAGTACGTGGTCATATTATACTTTTGCGATAAATTGTTAGTAAACTTAAGGATATTCATGCCAACAATTGTAAGTAGTTAGTTATTGTTCAATTACTCAACATGTGAATCCCTTAGTACCGCATGAATTATAAAAAGAGGTATGTGTACATTGCATAGATGATTGGTTATGCTTACCTAGTGTCGTTATTTATCGACTGATGTATTCTGATCTTCTAGCCATCAAAGCGAAGTAATAAGCTCGAGACGTACCTGTGTTTTGACAATGCGTTAAAACACTGGGCTTGTAGTAACATTACCAAAGTAGCCCCGCGTTTGTGGTAATATTCGATACTATGCATGATCTAAGATAGGGGGGATAATCGAAAAAAGTTTTCTTCCTTGAGATTGGTAGTATCTGAAAAATATGAAGAATTGAAAAAGTTCAAGTTTTTAGAGGCTTTGAGTAGTACTCGGTCTCCAAGTCCAAAATCCCTATAGATACGCTCTTGCTTATTGTTCTAGTTCTTTAACCATTGCGAGGCAAAAGAAGTATGAATGCTGATGTTGGTGAATTTTGATATGAAGTCTGGATAAACTCTAATCTTGCTACATTTATATAAAACCAATGCACATGCACACAATCACTTCGATTCATAGCGAGTATTGAATAATGCTTATCTTATGAGCATGACTGGTATGAGTTGACCAAGGAAAATGTTGTCTTGGGGAATGACTTATTGATGCTTTGTTCGGGACGAAGCAAAGTTTAAGTGGGGCATTTTGATGACGGTTAAAATATACCTATTTATGTCATCAATTCTAACCTTAAATCGGAGTTAATTATATATATTTCATATTGAATCACTTGTTTATATTTATTATTTAATGTTAAGTGATTATTAATATGATTTTTGGTATTTAGCTATTTTTATTATTAAAGACCAAATTATTGTGCGATAAATGCTGATTTTGTAGATCATGATAAATCTGGAGGATAAATGTCATTCAATCAGTGAATCTCAAGATAATAAAGAAGAAAATCGGAGCATTAATCAAGGGATAAGTTAGAGAAATCAGATCAGCACGAAAGAATGCAGTGGGGAGCAAGTTAGACGAGAAACGCATTTAACATATGCAAAAAAGAGGCTCGGTCGACCGAACCACTTCATTCGGTCGACCGAGGGTTGATATTCGGTCACCCAAAGCTCATCCAGAAGAAAAACGTGTGTATATCTTCTAGATCCTTCCTAGGTCGGCTATAGCCTCTATATAAGCAGCAGCTACGAAATTGAGACCACAACCACCAACAACCCATAAGATACAATATATACAATACCTTGAGTTTATTAAGTTTTAGTTTTTTTTTATGTTCGTTCATTGTCGAGTCGTCGGATTCTCCGGTTAGGGAGCGCATTAAAGAGTGGGAGTCATTCTCATCTTCGAGGGTATGACTTTTCAATTATGCAATCTTTATTCGTAGATCTGATTTATTTTATTATGGAGTAGTTTTCTTGTATTGATTCCGCGATGTAGACTAATTACGAACCCATGTGTTTAGGTTAGAAACGTTAAGAAGTAATCATAATTTGTACCGACGCAGATCCTTTCCCGGTCAGCCGAGACATGCCACTCGGTCAACCGAGACATGTCATTCGGTCGACCGAGGGTGGTGAAGTTTAGGGCAGAATTATGACCGGCTTCGACTACGTCAGATTCTCTGATTTGGAATTAAAACGAGTAATTAAACCTGATCAACTTAATTATTTGTCATCATAATTTAACAAGAAACCTAAAAAGTGATTGTTACTTAGGATCTAGATTGAATCGGCATCTAAGAAGTACACCTTACCCTAGGAATGTTGCTTAGATGAGGTTACGGTTTAGACCGGCATCCCTAGTTTCGTAATTGTGTCAGAAGTTATATGAGATGGAGGCATTAAAAGGCGAAGTCACGTAATGGAGGCACAATGATTTAGATGGCCTAATCGGATCTAAATCTACCTTAGGGGATGACTCCCGTAGTCATAATAATTTATCTTTAACGTTTGTTTTGTCTCGTTGTCAATCTAGTTCACATGGGGTAGTTATTAGCTACTAGCGTAATCAATATTCTTAATATTCTTTGTTTAGATAATATCAACAGTATTGTCCTTGTTTTAGTAGTTTTTAGTTTGACTTTGTGGTATTTTGTGTCTTGTGGTTGTCACTATCTTATTTACTATGTTTAGTTGGTCGTAGACCGCCCTTTCAATTTAGTTCTAGTAGAATAAAGTTGTGTTTTGTTTGTGCCGAGTCTCTGTGGGATCGACCTCGACTCTATCTAGATATACTACGATTGAACCTAGTTCTCTTGTTAGTGTGTTAGTTAGGTATCGAGTATTTTGTTACTTGACCTGTACATCAGACGCTCAGGTGGTTCTACAAGAGCATGAACAGAACTGGAGTACCGAACCCCATTCACAGGGTTATGGCTATGAAACCAACCTCTATTATCAGAATCCTATACTGCTCACAAAAGAGCCATAGGTCATCAATCGATCCTCAGACTACAAAGTCCGCAGAAACCGTAATAGGTAATGGATAAACCATACTCCCAATACTTACTGGGTGGATCGAAATTCTGATCAAGTTTAGTAGTATTTAGTTTTATCACCAACAACCGATGTTGGATGTGGTCTGATTTTAATCAGTTAGTAACTACCTTGAGTAAACGTACTTCAAGGTTCAAGGTTTTGCTGTTCATGGACTCTATCAGAAAGGATGCAACAGTATAACTGTCCCTTCCCGATTTCAAGAATCCTATATCTAACCTTTATACTCAATAGGTTAAAAGATATATCACGAATGGTCATTGACCGAACGTATGCATGAAATTCCCAGTCTTACCTTCAAGCACCGTGTGCTAAATGCTTATATTTATGGAAGTGGGGTGAACCGAATCCACACCTTATCCGTAAATTCCAAAGCATATTCTAGGTAGACTTCTCGGTCTTACATTTCAATGTAAACCGTTATTTCGCTTCCAATATATTTATTGAGTTAAGCAGTGTATTGTAGCACATCTAAATCTATATAAGGCAATTTAACGGTTTCTCACTTAGTGAGAACATGTCACAATGAGGCAGGCTGAGCATCAGTCTCAATGACTATGAATGGCCTATTCCGAGTATAGGATACTCTATCTCTGTTGAAAACAGAGAAACCTCAAAATATTTTGGATAAACTTACCGGAGTGTTTGAATAGTTATCAGACAAGAAGTCACTACTCGGAAGCTCCTACTAGCTTGTGTCTTTCATCAGACCCCGAAGGTTGTCATGAACAAGCTATGTTAGTCATTGAACCTTTGAGACAATATAACCAGACTGGGAGAAAGGAATCACCCTGAGCCAGTCTTCAGTCTTGTCTTTCAGAGACTATGCACTAACTATGGAATATGAAGAAGCGTTTATCTAAATATATAAACCAATTGCTTTTAATAGTTCTTAATATGTGTTTTATACACATATTTCAGCAGTTCTAAGTGGTTTTGACTTTATCAAACAAAAGTCCGAGTCTTGGATTCGTACTACAAATGGTATATTCACTTTCTATACGACAAACAAATTATCGAATAGACGGTAAATCCATTCGTTCCAACGAATCTTAAATGAAAAATTTTTTCCGCGATATCCAAGGATTGAATCCAAGATTCATTTCCTTATATCACTCCCACTATTCTAGCTAAAATTAACTGCCCGTTGTTTACTCTTTTAATCGTTAAATGCATTGCTACCTTGTTTTTCCAAAGAACGTAGCTCGAGAAAATCGCCAAGGATGCATAGGTTGGTGATCCAAAATCACTGTCCTTATCCTATGATTTTCAGTTAATTAATTTTCGGTTCAGCCTTAAAGTTTTATCAGTTTAGATAACTAACATTTTTAGACATATTCCCCCATTCATTCTGTGAATGGAAACAGTCTTGAAACAGCGGTTCGTTTGAGTAGCCACTACTCTTGAACCGTGGGATGTCTATTTCTAGTGTTACTCGTCGGGACTTCTCGGATTTTTTTAATATACCAGAAAAAACAAGAAATCATAACATTAAAGCTCCCACTAGTTTATCGGTTCCAAATACCTTCTAACGAGCAATGCTTTATTTTTATGATTTTCCGATTTTTTTCGATTAGAAAATCTTTCGTACATAGTTCCAATGTTTCTAGAAAAACAACAAATCATAGAACTCCCACTAGTTCATCGATTCCAAATATCATCCAACTAGAGACATTTCATGACTTTCCGGTTTTTCAATTAGAACGGTTACGTGCGTAGTCAGTTACACTTTTCTAATATTCTAGAAAAACAACAAATCATAAAGCTCCCACTAGTTCATCGATTCCAAATATCGTCCAACTAGTAACACTTCATGATTTTCTGATTTTTCAATTAGAAAATTACTCGTGTACACACTCAAAATTCACTAGAAGAATTTCAAAGTCCGAAATCACCTTTGATCAAACTAAGTTTGTCTTCCGTTTGACACGAATGACACTAGTGACATACCTATACGTCACTCTGGTTTTTAAAAGGCTTAAGAGAAAATATCTCTTTCGAAAAATAATTGCATTATCGATTAACTAGTTCAACGTCCTAGTTACTTTCCACTTTTTAAAGAAGTCAATACTAGTCAATTATTAATTTTTAAGCAATTTAGTAAGGGATAATGCTGTAAATAAAATGACATAAATTAATTCAAGTTTAACACTACTATATAAATTTATTTTAGGAATTGTAAACTAAAAGATAAGTCTACTCTACCATTCCAAGGTTTTTTAACCTCGCATCTCAAGATGCCACCGTAGGTAGGTCAAAGAGATGACGGTTAAATCGAGACAATCTCATCAATGAATAACTTGTGAGAATCAAACATCCCACGAGAATCGAACATCCCTTTATTCATTGACTACCTTCCTTTTTTAGCCTAGATATTATCAAAAATATCCTTTATGAGTGTGACCTACTATATCGGATCTCTTAGGTACGCCCCGAGTGTGCCGTCGTAGGATAGGTCAGTGACCCGACGAGTACCCGTAAATCCTATCCTTTCGGAGACCAAGCCATGAATGTTGATAGGGGTGAACACCATCCGTAGGGGGACGAAATCAAAGCGCCGCGAGGCGTCACCCTTCTCTCACTTACTTGTATCTATAGTAGAGGCCGTGGGGTTGGATGTCGCCTCCCCCGCTCCCACTCAATATTTTGGAAGTGGTGGTGGGTTAACAAACCACGCTTTTTGATGTTAACATAAAAGCACATCAAATCAAGGATTCGAATGGTGTCGTAACGTAGGCAAGCCTACCCGTCCTATTCGTTGGAACATATGTGACGATCGGACGAAATCGGGTCAAGACAAATTTCCATTGAGATAAGAAGGAATCACCCTCTCGCTCTCTCTCAGTGTAGCTTAGTCTTGCCGGACCCCGTGCATACATCACACTAGGAGGGTTAAGTCGGTCGAGCGAAACTCGCTTGACCACCCAACCTATAGGCGAACCGTTTTTATCCAAGATTTATTGTTCTTTTACCATCATTCAATCTCGTAGACACTACGAATCGAAAACGTGATCTCGTTTTGGGCTTTTAAGGCGGTTCACCGAGAACACACACCGAAAAAAACTTAACGATTTCATAACCCGTCCTCGGATCTTTAATTAGTTACTAAATTAATTAATTACCACGTATTAATTAAATTTCAACTAATTAAGCGAGTTTGTATACATGCCTATTTTAATTACCAAAATTAAAATTCTACATGTATGCATGGAGTGGATTTATGATATGATGCATGTCATGGCAATTCCGATTTTATATCTATTTTATGATCAAACACATAAAAAATAAATTGCGAAAAATTTAAACACCGAGATGGATTGTTGGTACCCCCGTATCTAATCTATCCTAGGAAAAAAAGTAAATTACAACTTGTGTCTTCGAGTCTTGATCTTCGAATCTTGAACCACGAACCGCGAACTCAAAAGGAGAAGGGATCTTTTATTTAATAAAAAAAAATTTGTAAAAACACACGGCAGCATCAACTTTTATTATTATTTTTTTATCAACAGGCCATGCGGCCAAAAAAAAAAAAAAAAAAAAAAAAAAAAAAAGGAAACATTCCAAAAAATGTATATATTGCCGTGAGAAAGAAAAAAAAATAAGATCAATTTTGGATTGATCAAAGAGATTTGACAAATCTCTTTCCAAAATTGTACTGTCGCCGGAAAAATAAAAAAAAATATCTGCCCCGATCTCCTGTTCATACCTTGAGTTCCGTCTTCATCTCGTGTTCTTCATCGTTCTTCGTCGTTTTTCCGGAAGTACAAAAAAAATAATACTAGCCGAAAAAAGAAGAAATAAAAAAAAACAACAATTTACAACAATCTTATGCTCAATCGTTACAAAACGAGAGAGCTACAATAAATCTAACGAGTAAACAGTACCAACCTCAATCCATCTCTTCAAACCACAACAATCGCAACATAAAAAAAAACAAATTTTTGGCCCCTACCAAAAAATTGAGACAAAAAATCTACATGTTTACCACTCCTAGATCTAATATTTTATACGTATAAATATAGATCACCAGGGCTCCGATACCACTGTTAGTAATACCATCCGCAACGGAAGCGATTTAAGTATCTAGATCTATAAATTACACGTAATAAAATAACTAGATCTACATCTACAAGGGAGTTGTAGAACATACCTCTTGGATCTCAAAATCCAAGTTGAAGAACCGCAAAGAAAAGAAGGTGTGAAGAGCACCACGATCTTCCGTACGTGTGATCCAAGCAACTCCCGGTGGAAGGAAATTCTCGTCTCGAATCCTTCCGATATGCTACCCGGAAAAATCTCCAAGATTTTCCTCCTTACACCCCTTGGCCGAAAATATTTTCCTTCTCTCTCTAAGAGAGGAAGTCAAAATTATGTGTGTTGTATGAGTTGGGAGAACTCTCTTTATATTTGAGTAATCCTTGTCCTCCAAGGATTTAATAATTAATACAAAATCAATTATAATAATCCCATTAAATAAAAGATAATCCCATAATATTCTAGAACAAATCTAGAATAATATTTATCTTTATTACTTACCATAAATATTTATCTAATAAATATTTTGTGCACATGTCTTATTAATACACAAAAAAACAATTTCTTGTTCACTTAGTGATGATGTATAAATCGTCACAGGTGTCCTTGCGGTGTATAGATGGTGGATATCTGGCTGTATTAAGGTGGTGTGATACTCCGGCGGGTGGCGGTATGGAGGAATAGAAAATGGACAGAGCTTTGGCTTGCAAGTGTAGTGTATATTTCATCATACTCTAGTTTACAATGACCACCCCTTTTATAGAGGTGGGTAACTTAGGGAATAAGTCATCTATTAGACATTCCATTAACAGCTAGGTTTAACTTAGATATTAAGTAAGACGAAATATCTAAGATACAAGTGGGGAAAGATCTGATCAACCAACGGGCGGCTATCTCTCCTGGGTCGCAAGGAGCAAGCCTTTTCCGCCTCGTCCCTTGGTGCCCCTTCTTGACTTGCACAGGTAAGATCCACGGATCTGTTGCACTTGCCTGGGGCATAAAATGCTTTGGTCGCGCGAGGTGAGACACGATGGCGCCTCTGCGATCTCTTCATCATGCCGAGAGGATGGCGCGATGGGTTGTCTCCCACTTGTTGAGGTGGTGGAATTATTTATACCCATCAATGGCCCCTACTCCGTGCTTTAATGATATTCCCGAGGATATGAAGGATGGAGTAATTATCAACACCTTTTATGACCTCGTCGTCGGATGCGACTTGTACACTTAGGGCCGTGCTTTTAAAGCGGCGCGACCTTCGAGTAACTCGGTCTGCTTTTAGCGACCTTGTCGCCTGATGCGACTTGTTCACTAAGGGCCGTGCTTTCAAAGCATGCGCCTTCAAGCAACTCTGGGCTGTTTTTGCGACATTGTCGCCTCGATGCGACTTGTTCACTAAGGGCCGTGCTTTCAAAGCATCGCGCCTTCAAGCAACTCTGGGCTGTTTTTACGACCTTGTCGCCTGCGATGCGACTTGTTCACTAAGGGCCGTGCTTTCAAAGCATGCGGCCTTCGAAGCAACTCTGGGCCTGTTTTTGCGACCTTGTCGTCTGATGCGACTTGTTCACTAAGGGCCGTGCTTTCAAAGCATGCGACCTTCGAAGCAACTCTGGGCCTGTTTGGCGGGGCGAGATCGTCAATCGTGGCTGACGTCAGTCCTCCAGGTACCATTCTGTTGAGTAATGCGGCCGCCTTTGCAACTGCCTAGGCAGTTGCACGTGAGCATTGATGGGACGCCCCTTCGAATTTCGAAACTGATAACTGCCGCCCCAATCTGAACCGTCGGATGAAGGGTTCCCAACCGTTCGATCGTGGCCCCCTTGCCTATATAAGGCTTTCACCCCTCATCCTCCTCACACTTTTAGCATCCCTTATTTCCTTTGCTGTTTATCGATCGGAATTCTTAAGGTTTTTTTGCGCGGAGCTTTGAAGGTTCAAATGGCGCTTTTTTTGGTGGTTTTAGGATTTCAAGGTGGTTCTTTTGAAGATTCCGCCACTTTCTTGAGCATTTCCCGCCTTCACGCTGATTTCTCTTTTCCTCCAAAGAAATTGGGTAAGAATTCCTCTCTTTTAACTCTTTTATTCATCCATCCCTGCGTTATTTTTTCATAGGCATCATTTTCATCTTTCTTTCTGCAACGGGGATGCAACCTCGATTTGTTTCTGATTAATAATGGGGGTTTTTTCTGGGGAGAGATTATAGTTTTCCTGGGAAAATTGGGGCTTCACCCGCTCCCCTGCTTTCCTCTGTAATTTTATTTGCCATCTCTCTTGCAAAAACGGAGGAGGCGGCATTGAAGTGGGTGCGATCACCTTCCTGGGCTAATTTATTATTATACCAGTCCAAAGCTCCACCTTTTTCTCCCTTGTTTTTTGCGGGATGTCGGGAATGATTATTCGGCGATGATTCTGCGGAAAGGAGATTTATGATTATCTTCAAGATGACCCCATATTATCTGCGCGCCTCGATCGGCGATCTACTTGGGCGAGGTGGAAGTGGAAAGTACTCGCGCAGTGTTGGCGAGATTATCGCTGGCGATGAGGTCACTACTATGGATGTCGACCCTTTTGAGTTGGAGGCCTTTATCTCTCGCAGAAATCGCGCGTGCGAGAGAGCCTTAAAGAAAAGCGCGGGCTCAAAAAAATCTCCAACTGCTTCACGGGCTGAAAAAATCGCGTCCCGGTGAAGGACAAATCTGCGTCCCAAGTACTAGCGGCGCTCCCGACCACGACGAAGCTTATGTTCGGGGACGCGCAGCTTCATGAGTTAATGGGGTCCAGTGAGGATGAAAATGCTGAATTGCCTCGGAAGGATATCTGGGTGCCCGCAAAAAAGCCAAAGAAGAAAGAAAATTATGAGCCAAACCATGACAATGGTCGGTGAAGCCGCGGCGCCGCCACCCACCGAAGAACTCTCGACCTAACAATCCTCGGCTATGCGGGAGTTTGCGACCATGACGGCGTATGAGAAGGATGTTGAGAAGAAATGGTCCCGATCGTGTAAGGGCGGCGATCTCAATAGGACCATAAATCGTATATTTGGAATCGACACCGGTGTGTATCGGTTTTCTTTTTTCGATTATGAGAAGGAGGCCAACAAATTTAAGCCCGGGATCACAAGGATTACGTATGTGCGCGCCGCTCGAGGACACCCTTATCCTCCACTTCCATCATTTGCATGCGGTCTGCGAGACCGCCTTTCGATCCTTTCTTTGTGTGAAGATCTGCAAGGAGATGCAGCGCTTCCTTCGATTTTGCCGTCGGGCTATTATCCAGCTTGATGGCTTTCCACGATTATGTGCGGGATTCTCAAGATTGAGCCGACGTTAACTTTACTTTGGGCAATTTTATTTTTACGTGGGACGATCGTTCTGGACAAATCTCCTCGAGGATCGAAGACTCCCGCTTACTATTCCCGCTTCCCAATAAGTTTCACAAATGGGGCGCTGGTGCTGAAAAAGTCGAGTCGAAGGTAGGTTGGCCTTTTCCCGAGCGAGTCCGCGGAGGCAAATCCACGCTTTTAATCCTTGACCCCCACGTGAGTGAGCGGCGCTATGTAAAGGGGGTGATGACGTTAATTGATCGGATGGGCGGCGCCATCTCGGAGAAATGTTGCCTGGTTGAACTTCTTGACTGGCCGAGCCTTTTGTATGTATGGCGGGCCTAGTAGGCGAGGGAATGCCGTGCCTTGGTACGAATGGGTCCTGAGAGTTGCGATCCGGATTGGATTGGGGATTGTCATATCAACAAATGTTTTCCCTCCGAGTGTCCGAATGTGGGGCGATCCTATACTTAGGCCGCTTTGTAACTTTCTTTGTCCACTTGTATTTATTTGTATATGTTCATTTTGTTTTGTTGGGTTCTAAACCGCTTTCCTTTTGTAGGTATGGATCCAAATGCTCGCAGGGCTCACGAAAACAAGCTTAATGCGGAGGCGCATAAGGCAGCCAATGCTCGACGGAGGCTCAAGAAAGCTCTAGGGAAGTGTGCCCTGAATCGTAGATGCCTCGGTTGTCGCCGAGACATATAACCCGGAAGCTGCGACCTCTTACGCCTTGTTGCGCGAGCCCAGTCGGTGGTGCCTCAAAAAGACTCATCCCCTCGCTAAAGAGTCGCACGCGGCGTCGCGACCTCAACCAGAGAGAGGCGCGAAGGATGATCGCCCACCCAAACGGCCCGCTCACAGCCCGGTGCATCTTAAAGAGGTTGAAGCTCCGGTGGAGAAGAGCGCGCCCATTGAGACACTGCCACAAAAAACCTTGCCTCGAGGTTACTCTGGGAGAGAGGCCCTTTGGTTGGATCCGAGCTTTACCCAGGATCTTGACCTATCCAAAGCTCGCCGGGTTGGTGAAGCAATTGCTGATGTGATTCCTCTTGGGCCGATTCCTCTTGACTATCCTGATCATGTTCAGGTGGAGATTGGTCGGGGCATACTGGCCCGCTTTGCGGCTCAAGATAATACTCCGCCTCAAGATGAGATCGCCGAAATCAGAGATTTGAGCGGCCAGTTTGGGATTGCTGCTTCTATGGTAAGACCACCTCTTTCTTCTCTTCTTCAAATTTTTTTTTTTTTTTTTTAACTCCCTTGCTTTTCCCACTCGGCGCTCGTTTGAATAGGTGCTCGAGGCCGCCGAGAGGCGAGGCGTAGATGATAAAGGTGACGGCGCAGCTAGGGGCGACCGACTGTGCAAGAATTACTTGCCGAAAGAAAGCTAGGCACGCACCGTGGCGAGGTGGAAAAGATGAGATCAATCTTGGAGGAGCACTCTAAACCGGATCTTTGAAATCAATGAGAAAGTTTCCACTTTGACCAAGGATTTTATGGGGCGCGGAGGAGGAGATCGCTAAGTTGAGGGGTAAGCTCATTGAGGCGGATCTGATTGCTAAAGAGGTCGCCGAAAAGCTCTTGAAGAAGGCTGTGAAGAGAGAGCTGCAGAGAAAGCTGAAGAAAAGCGCGCGAGAGGCCGCTGAGGAGGCCAAGTCAGGGGCCGTCGCCGCCTACAAGAATTCGGATGACTTCCTTGACCTCATGGAGCATAGCTTTGATCGGGGTTTTAGTCACTTAGCTCATTGCATCTGGGGTGACCGAGGCGAGAGCACATTACTCTGCGGATATCTTTTCGCGTGGGTGAACATGCACCAAGGTCATCCCGATTTAGTGGTTTTTCACCCGGAGATTCCTATGCCAAAGAGCTTATTACCTCGATCTGGATGAATACTTAGTCGTGGCGAGCCTGTTTGGGATCCCGCTCTGTTAATCCTGTGAACTTTGAGGCGTTGAAGAAGCCGCCCTCCTCTCGAGCAAGGCGATGAGTTCATCAACACCCCCACCTACCTCTCGTGATCTCTAGATTTTTGGATTTTCCTGCGAGCCCTTTAAAAATTTGACTTGTAACCTTGACTATTTATCTTTGTGATTTGCCTGAATTTTGAGTTGTAATATCTTGACAATTTACTCTCTGCATTTTCTATTTATAAGATTTGATTTTTTCCGTCCACGATTTGTGTTGACTATCTCAAGGTCTTTAGCGAGGTATGTGATAGGCATTACTTTATCCTCTGTATGCGGTCCTCTTGATTTGTGCGAGGTCTTTTACATAATTTGTTGGAGTATGCGGTCACGAAACGTCGTCGTCTTGTCCTGACCATGGTCGCTATGCGGTGTCAATTGTCAAGATTTCCGCGGCCCTACGAGTAGTGTTGTCAGAAATTTAGCCTCTCAGAGCAGCCTTTGACCGTGTCATTAACGCAGAGTTATGACCCCTAGTAAATAGGTGTCAGGTGTAACTGTAGCCATAATTTTCGGTCTCTTTATGGTCTGGCGTTCCTGCTGCCTTGGTTATATCCTCCTTTTAGTATAAAAAAAAGGGGAGTACCTTGGAACTCATTCTGCCTCTTGCCTTATACTAAATTTGCTTTCTTTCTTCTGCAATTTGTTCATTATCCTCTTTATTGTTTTATCCCCCCTTTACTTTACGCTATGTCCCACCCAGGGGAAAGCAGCCGGGTTCGGATATGGAAAGCTCGTCCTATTCGTGATGTATCCCCTTTCTTCTCTACTGCCTCTGACGTTGCTAAAGATCATTTCTGGCGCTATTTTGAGTGGGTTGAGCCTGCGAAGGAGAGGGGTTTAAATCAGAGCAAGGTCGAGGGTGACGGTTCTCTTCTGCGTGTACGTTTTTCCGGGTGGGCAGATTTTGTTGCACCACCTTCGTCAATACTTCCCAATCTTTCAATAGTGAGGGAGTTCTATTCCATCTTGTCCGAAGTTGCTTCTTCGGCGGGATCCAACACAGTGCATTACCCTTCGTGGCGTCGCGGTCATTTTTACTCCGGAATCCATCAATGGTGCCCTGGGTATACCCGCTATCAACCCCTCATCCCATTATGAGCTCGCTTGGAACCTTGCCGATGAATCAAGTAGACAATCTTGCTTGCAACGAGCCCTTCGCGAGCTCTTTCCTGATTATGAGCGACCTCGTGTACTGGGACTTGCGTCTGATCTTTCTCGCAGCAATCGTGAGTGGAAAAGGTTCATCAACTCGCGCGCCCTCTTGTCCACGGATAACGAGGCTGTTAGTGAAGCCGAAGCTTTGCTTTTGCACGCTATTCACGATCATCGCGTTGATATTGATTGGGGGATCTTGATTCATCGGGAGGTAGTTAATTTTGCGGTTTCTATGGACCGACATCGTCGCTTCCCTTTTGCTTCATTAATAACGAAGCTATGCAGCTTAGTGAGTGTGCGAAGCATTCATCGGATCGTTATAGGTACACTCATTAGATAGAGTGTAACCCGCTTTTTTTTGGGATCGCAAAGCATGGTAGGCCGCAGATTTGCTGGAAACAATTGTATTTCTTAATAAACGGAAGATGGTTCTTCTATTTCGATTTCCCTTTCCCTATGCCCTGTTCGTACGCGGGCATACATACGCTTTACATATAACATTTTTTCAGATTGTCCGCATGCCAGGGTCGGTTGTACTCGCGACCTTGGTTGTCACTTAGTACGTAAGTTCCTTTTTTGACTATCCGAGCGATCCTCTCTGGTCCTTCCCGCTTTCCGATAGTTTTCCTTCTTGGCCTCGTGGCGGTGGCTTGTCTCTTTCGCAAAACATAATCTCCCACGGCGTAAGTGATGCCCGTGAATACGTTTGTCGTGATGACGCCGCCGCTGTTTATAATTGACTAAACGGTTGTATGCCTGGATGCGCCGCCTCTCTGCTAGATCAAGCTCGAGTTTACGTGCGCGGTATTATTGACCTCGTTATAAAAAAGCGACCCTAGGGCTTGGTAAGGCCATTTCCACCGCGCCATAGCCTCGGATCCATAAGTTAAGGCAAAAGGAGTTTCCCTCGTTGTGATTTTTCGCGACGTCCCGAGTGCCCATAGAACCGCCGGAAGGTGATCCGGCCAACGACTCGCTTTCTCCCAGGCTCTTCTTTAGTACATTTAGGACTGTTTGTTGGCATTTTCACTTGCCCATTTCCTTGTGGGTAACACACGGATGATTGCCAATGTTTAACATTGTTTTCTTCACAAAATTTGTCGAATTCGTCTCTCGAATTGAGGTCTGTGATCGGAAACCACAACTCTCAAAACTCCGAATCTTGTCCATATTTGATCGAGCAAAAGTATGTTATATCCTGGTGTTGGTTTTTACCAAGGCCTTAGCCTCGACCCATTTAGTAAAATAATCCACTCGCGGCGACCACATACTCGCATCCCGGCGACCGCTTCCTCAAAGGTCCGATGAGGTCAATTGCCC
Organism: Gentiana macrophylla; assembly: GCA_026214975.1. Taxonomy (NCBI): domain Eukaryota; kingdom Viridiplantae; phylum Streptophyta; class Magnoliopsida; order Gentianales; family Gentianaceae; genus Gentiana; species Gentiana macrophylla. The sequence goes on from CM047815.1 coordinate 64,924,711, forward strand.
ACATGTCGAAGGCCAGGCCGCTACCACTATGCTTTGTTCGACCGAGGGTAGCCTGGGGATCTTGGCGAACCTCGGCAAACATCACATACCTGGTATATGCTTTGGCGTCTTACGCTAATTTCGCCAATAGTATCCGGCTAGAGTACTTTCGTGCTAGCGTTCGATTGGCGGGATGGCGCGCCGCACATTCCTCGTGTAGTTACTTAGAATGCCCGTTACCTCCTCAGGTCGCACACATCGCAGAAGGGGTTTTGAGAATGAATGACGGTAAAGCACATCGTCCATAATCATATATCTTGCAGCCCTTTTTACTAAGGCCTTAGCCGCACGGATCACTGGGAAGCTCCCCTAGCTCAATGTAAGATTTCATGATGTCGACCCAACAAGTATTCCTGGGTTGGAAGTCCATGACCTCGACTTGAGAAATGGCGGGCTCAAAGAGATGCTCAACCATGATGCTAGGATCGCACGATGCATCTTCATTGGTCAATTTGGATAAATAGTCTGCCTATGATTATCCTCTCGGGGATGTTTTTGAACCGCAATATGCGGTCGCTTTCGAGTTTTTTGACGAGGTTGATATACCTTTGTAATATTTACGCAATGAATGCCGAAAGAGCCATTGATTTGATTCACAACCAATCGTGAGTCGCAAAATACCAGTATATTTTGACTTTCATGGCTTTGGCGAGCTTTAAACCAAATGATGACGGCCTCATACTCTGCTGGTATTAGAGGCGGTGAAATCGAATCTCGAGCCTACTCGATTTCCTCGATGTGCCCGGCTCTAACAGATTATCCTCGCGCCGCACCCTTTGTGACTCAAGCGGCCCCATCGACATAGAGTTGCCAACGGTGACTTGGCCTAAAAGGCTCGTCCTCTGTGGCTACCTTATCCTGGTTGCATTTGGGGCAAACCTGCTCCGTTGTTTCTTCGTTGAAGCTTGTTTCTACTATAAAATCTGGGAGAGCCTGGGCTTATATAGCCTTCCGAGGCTCATAACGGATGTTGAATTCAGTAAGTTCGATAGCCCACCGGAGCATCGGACCGGACAAGTCTCGTTTTATGAAGAACTGTCTTAGCGATGCATTCGATAGGACTACGATGGTGTGCGATGAGAAGTAAGCCCTTAATTTGCGGGCAGCTATAACAACACAATAAGCTAACTTTTCAATATTAAAATAACGACTTTCTACGGGGCTTAGAGCCTTGGAAACATAAAAAACTGGCTTCTGCGAGCCCTCCTCCTCTTTTACAAGTACTGCGGCTACGGCCCTATCTAAGGCTGCCAAATACAAAAACAAAATATCCCCTAGTTTTGGGCTGGTCAACAACGGCGGGCTTGACAAGTATTCTTTAAGGTCTTTAAAAGCCTGAGAGCATTCCATTTGTCAAGAGAAGGTACCCGCCCCTTTCAAAATTTTGAAGAAAGGCAGACTTCTTTCTGTAGATTTTGAGACAAACCTACCCAAGGCTGTGATTCTGCCGTTTAGCCGCTGTACTTCCTTGACACTGGCGGGCTCGCTCATGTTGATTAGGGCTTCGATTTTTTCGGGATTTGCCTCGATCCCCCTCTGACTCACCATGAAGCCCAGAAATTTTCCTGCCTGGACTCCAAAAATACATTTCGCAGGGTTTAGTTTCATTGAGTGGTCTCTTATATTGGCGAAGGTTTCACGAAGGTCCACCAGTGATCTGGCGACTTGATTTTACGACCATATCATCAATGTAGGCCTCCATGTTCCTGCCTATTTGTGTGCTAAAAACTCTGTTCACCATTCTCTGATAGGTCGAACCTGCGTTCTTCAGACCGAAAGGCATCATCTCGTAGTAATAGAGTCCACCTGCTGCCCTAAAGGCTGTCATCTCTTTGTCTTCATCTGCCATTTTGACTTGGTGATAACCGGAATATGCATCTAGAAAACTCAGCGTTTCGAATCCGGCGATCCCGTCGACCATTTTGTCAATTCGAGGCAGCGCGTAAGGGTCTTTGGGGCAAGCTTTGTTCAAGTCTGTGAAGTCGACACACATCCGCCACTTGCCATTATGTTTCTTTACCATCACTACGTTTGCCAACCAGGTGGGATACTGAAGCTCTTTGATAATGCCTGCTGGCAGAAGTTTTTTGATCTCGCCTTTTATTGCGATCTCTTTTCCATAGAAAACTCGCGCTCTTTTTCTTTGATCGGCTTGAAGTTGGGGTCGGCACTTAGATAGTGCAAAGCGACCTCGACTCTACGCCCCATATCTCTGTTACCTCCTCCCACGCCGGCGCGCCATGTTGGCTTTGAAGCCCGATCAATTCTTCCTTTCTCCTCGGTGGTCCGCGATCCTATTTTTATCCTTTGATCGGGATATTTGTCGTTTATTATGACCTCGACCAACTCGTCCTCAGCAGTGAAGTCGGGCTCGTCTCGAACTTGCAATGTTTCAACCTCCACTGCTCTTTCCGGCATTTCATTCGACGTGGCGACCTGATCCCGAACCAGGTGAAAACTATCCACTCTGGGTCGCTTGGAGTTGACCCTGTTCTTTGTCATATAATCGAGGAAAGATCCGGGTCGGCTGATGGCGACCCCAATCTCCTCCCCTACGTGAAATTTGACCCTTTGATGGGGAACGGACGCCACCATTTGAAATTTTTTCATGGCTGGGATCCCCAAGATAATGTTGTAGTATGAGGGGAGATCAATGACTAGAAAGGTGATCATCTCGGTTCTGCATGGCTCGTAGTCACCCAAAGTGATGCTGAGGTCGACCGTTCCTTTAACCCACACAGTGTCGTTGGTAAAACCCTCGAGCACCCCGGTAGGGTTTCAACTTAGCCTCTCCAAATCCGATCTGTTTTAAGCGATCCGAAATAGATGACGTCGCGACCAGCCCCTATGTCGATCATTACTCTGTTGACACCATGCTTGTCATTTATTCCGACTTTGAGAATAAGAGGTACTTCCATGGGGCCCTCGCTTGTGGCCAATTCACTTTTAGTGAACACGATTCCTTCTCGTTCTCCCCAATACTACCGCTTCAAAGCCGCGTATTAATCTGGTGCATCCGAGATTTCGCTTGATTGTTCTTTGAGGATATCCTCATGGATAACCTGGACCTCCTTCGATAGGCGCGGGTGGCGACCTTGTCCGGTACCGGTGTTCCCGTCTCGCTTATACTTGGTCGCCGGTCCTTCGCGGATTAACCTTTCTATCTCTCGCCTTAACGTGAAACATTAAATGCGTGATGTGACCGTGGTCCTTGTGATAGTCGCAGATTTTGGATTTGTCGCGACTATCGGGATCACCCTCATAGGTTTGGGCTTGTCAAAATGTTCACGGATTTCAACAATATTTGAGATGCTTTAGTGTTGAGCGGGGTAAAATTGTCCTCGCTGAATTTATAAGGCTTTTTGTCTCGCGGTCGTGGTTAGCATCTCGCCTTTTTCCTTCTTACGCCTCCTCTCGCGATCCTCTTTCTGTTGAAGGTCGTTACGCTTTGGGCTTCGCCCTCCCGAGGACGGCGCGCCACGACTCCCATCATTCGAGCCCTTTCCAACATTTCCACGAGACCCGCTTTAGGGGCGCGCAGTTGAACTCGATTTTCATTGGACCCTTGGCGATCCTCGTGAGGAAACATGTGACAACCGCATCATCCGAATGTTTCTTGTCCGATCGTATATTCTCGATGAAACGCGTTCATAATATTCTTTTCCGGACTCATGTCCTCCCATGCGAACTTCAGATAGGTCCTCTATAGTTTTCTTTGGTCTACTCGCCGATTCAAACTCTCGGCGAATTTTTCGGAGAGATCCTCCCGCCTTTTTCTTGAGCCACGGCGAAGTCCACGTATCAAGAGGCGGCCCTATCTTGCATGCTTCCGACTAAGGCGATGCACCAGCAGATTTATTTTGGGTCGCCAGGTGATGCGACCTTGAAAGCGGTGAGCGATCGTTTGGGCAAGAATTTCCATTGTAGTAATTATAGCTGGGATAGCTAACCTTTTCGCGACCGGTAGGCAATGTTTCTGTAATTCTCTTGGCGAGCACGTCGATTCCTGAGATTGGGGCGGCTCTCTCGGCTGGCCTTGACTTTTTCAAATCGGCGAGCTCATTTTTCATTATCTCCATCTGCTCGCCCAAACAGGTCAAAACTGGTCGCAATAGCGCCGTGTATTAGCCCTCTCGGCTGCGCTCTCGACTCCCCAGCCTCTTCCGACTCCTCCCGACGAGCTCTTTTTCACGGATAATTATGCGGGCGTCCGGTGCGTCCCTGTCTCGTCGGGGAAAATCCTCCTCGGGAAGGCCGAGAGAGGCGACTTGGGGCCGAGGCCTTGTCCTTCTCACCCAACCTTTTAAAGCCGAACCTTTTTAGTGTGACCTTTCCTCCTAATGATTGCGATCCGGAGAACCAAGTCTGCACAACGCTTTTTCCGGGTCCTTGCGCCTAATGAGCGTACACTTTCTTCTATCTCGATCCGTGAATTTGGCTCTGCCGACCCTTATTCACCGCCGCGGAGCGATTTCATCTCTGGGGGGATTTGGGGTCGATCGACATTGGAGCTTGGCCTTTTGCTACCAGGCGGGAATTGGCTAGTACATAGTTTCCGATACCTCGCGTATTCCCTTATTTCCGCAATCTCCGGATCTTCTTGGAGATCTGGCTCTGCCCTAGGGGTTGATCTCTGGCTTTGCTGCGATCGAGATGATCCTCTGATTTTCCCATCCAATGCTGCTACGACCTCTCTTGACTTAGCCTTCTGATTTATCAAATTTCGGGCATCGCTAGGGGCCAGAACTCCCCTTTGTGATCCTTCCCCACCCGCTTGCGTAATCTCTTGTGTCACTACCGCGACATCAGGTTGTATATGTGTTTGTACAACGCCTCTCGCAGGAGTTTGGGGGTTCAGTTGCCCTTTGCTTCCAGTCATGGGTTATGACTATACTTGTGATTAGGACTCGCCTTGAGTCGGAGTTCCCGGTAACGGAGCCAACTGATGATGTATAAATCGTCACAGGTGTCCTTACGGTGTATAGATGGTGGATATCTGGCTGTATTAAGGTGGTGTGATACTCCGGCGGGTGGCGGTATGGAGGAATAGAAAATGGGCAGAGCTTTGGCTTGCAAGTGTAGTGTATATTTCATCATACTCTAGTTTACAATGACCACCCCTTTTATAGAGGTGGGTAACTTAGGGAATAAGTCATCTATTAGACATTCCACTAACAGCTAGGTTTAACTTAGATATTAAGTAAGACGAAATATCTAAGATACAAGTGGGGAAAAGATCTGGATCAACCGGCGGCTATCTCTCTGGGGTCGCAAGGAGCAAGCCTTTTCCCGCCTCGTCCCCTTGGCGCCCCTTCTTGACTTGCCTGGGTGAGATCCACAGGATCTGTTGCACTTGCCTGGGGCCGCAAAATGCTTTGGTCGCGGCGAGGTGAGACACAGTGGCCGCCCTCTTTGCGATCTCTTCTGTCATGCCGGAGGATGGCCGCAGTGGGTTGTCTCCCACTGTTGAGGTGGTGGAATTATTTATACCCATCACTTAGACAAGCTTTTGGCCGAAAATTACTTCTTGTGACCTAGTCACAATAATTTTGGCAATAACACACTTTTGGGCCAAGATTATGAAAAATGTCTTTTTCACATATTTTATTATTTAGCCCAACTAATTTAATAGTCCACTAAACAATTAATTCACAAATCATTTTAATAAAGTCCAACAAGAACTAAATTAATATTATTAGAATTCGACGTCCGAAAATAGCTATGCTATATTGGAGGCATGTCGGGGACCATGGACTAATAATCAGCAGCTCCGATAAATCAAATAAATAATTATCTTACGAAAAAAAAATAATTATATTCGATAAATCAATCACAGGAATATGCCACCATAATCCCGTGACTGCACTCCTCCGATTATAAGATTATATTTATCTCCTCACGAGAATGATAATAAGCGTCCATTGATATAATCATTACATATAGATTAATCCTCCATAGACTGTTCATTCTAAATCGGGAAGTTACCGTTAACCCTTTTCGAAACATCTTATCCTTATTTACCATTAACCCCTAGTGATCAATTAATTCATACAACTCACCGGTAGCTAATCGATGTAATATGAACTCGCGCGATCGATCGCTTTCTAGGATTAACAAATAATGGAATCGTCTATCTACTTCCATAAATGGAAGGAATGGATTCCGTATCTGTGATAACACGGACTACTCACTCAATCCAAAGACAATGCCAAGATGGGGTAATTCGGACCACGACTCGGTGTAATCCTTAACCGTCAAGTCAAACCTCATACTAATTCAAGCGGTTGGATCGTGATCACCTCGAGATTAAGATATATCCATAAATATGATCATCCATTGATTCGATAAGACTTCTCGATTACGGAATTATATCGTGAACTTTAATCAAATCGGTCCAGCCCTATATGATATATCTATCATATATAAATGCCCCATTAGGTTCTCTTAACCGAAAGTCCGGATAAGACAATCACACCTACTGTGTTCTGGGCGCATTAATAGCACGTTAAAGGAGAGACCCAATACTCTCTTCTAACTTCACTACGGGCTAATTGTATTTTAAGTACATCTTCACTAACTCAATCCTCCCGTGTATATCCCATACACTGGGTTAAGTGATTACATAAACGATATACTTTAGGGTTTTCTGTAGTGTAAATACTATTGTCACATCGGTGAATATGAGAATAATAAATATGAATAATAATATCATTTCATTTATTAAATAAAACAATTACAAAATTGTCTTTCGGGCATCACACCTAACAGAGCCTCCTCGAATATGCTCAAGAAAAACCCTAGGTTTTTCTTCTCCCAATGACTAGGACAAGAAATTAATTTTTCTCTCCTCTCTTTTATGTGTATGGTGCATATGTGTATCTAATGTGTTGGGAAAAACTCTCTTTATATAGGAAAATCACAAGGCTTGAGAGCATATCCCTTTCACAAGACAATTATCTTTTATTTAAGGAAAATATATTTTTCATTAAATAATAGATAATCTACTTTAAAATAAGAGATAATCACCATTAAATGATAAAATCAATATCTTATTTTATCCATTAATTATTCAACAAATAAATAATTGATTACACATGTGACATAATCTCGGATAATTACTTCTTCTAATTTCCTCATATGTGGCACCATATAGAGTGCCACGGAATAATAGAAAATGTATTTTCTATAATACATATTATTTACCAATTAAATAACATTTCCGCATATTCATTAAATAGACCAACTATTTGATTTATTCTCGAGGTTCCACAATACAAGAATTCACTCGCGTGTTAGGAGCCAACCCGGGGACCATGGACTTATAACCAGTAGCTACAATAAATTGATTAAATCATTCATCGAACGGAACATTTCTATTGAACTATTAATTCCGGAATTACGGCACCATAAATCCGAAACTGAACTCTATCGATTATAGATATAACTTATTCTAATAAATTCGAGTCAATAAGTGTCCATTGATATAATCATTACATATAGACTAACCCTCCATAGACTATCCTTAATTAAGCGGGAATGTTTCCGTAAACCTTATTCATCACATCTTATCCTTATTTACCATTAACCCACTAGTAATCAATTAGTTCATAACTAATATGAACTCAGTCGATCGATCAATTTCTAGAATTAAAAAATAAGGGGATTGTCTTTCTACTTCCCTTATGAAGGAATGGATTCCGTATTTGTGAACCACACACTCCTCAATCATCCCAGAATAGTGCTAACGTGAAAGTGATTCGGACCGCGCTACTTAACAATCTTTAACAGACACATCTAACCCTATCTAGAAACAAGCAGGAGTCTGCAATCAGTTCAGGATTAAGGTCAATCCATTTATGATCATCTTGTGATTTAATAAGATTTCTCAATCACAGAATTATATGAGAAATGCAGATTAAATATGTCTAGTCCTATATGACTACATCATATATAAATGCCCTACTTAGATAACCAATATCAACGGTCCGGATAAGACGGTCACACCTTAAAGTGTTTTGGGCACATTAATGGTGGTTTAATCAATAGACCCCATACTTTGATTAAGTTCACCACAGACTAACAATTCAAGTGTATCACCATAAACTTAATCCTCACATATGACACACACACTAAGTTATATGGCTACATATGATACGACTTGGGGTTTTCAATAGTGTATTATATATAAGAACAAAGCAAATAATATATTAAATATAAAAACAATTAAAAAAAATTGTCTTTCCGGCACTACACCTATCAGTTTATTGCACATAGGCACCTACTGTCCTTTCAATAGAAGTAGCGTATATTAGGGATTAACACCCGTAGCTAACAAAGAGTTAAAATTTACCAACGAGGATTATTGATGCATGATATGTGGGAAATAACTAATCACACGTAATTAGAACTAGTCTTTATAAAACTCATAGAAGTATACTTGTGCTTGATCTTGTGTGCTTATTGCTACCATTATTACTAATTTGATCTGTTGTTGGTCATCGGCCATCATAATTGTTCTCAGTCTTGATTAAATGTATCTTACGAGTCTCTGTGGATTCGACAAGTTTGCTATGCCATTCACTATACTGCGATAGACCTAATACAATTGCTAATAGTTCGTGATTGCACCACGGCGCATCACACTCAGCATTCCCTTTAGCTAATGGAACCTTGAAATATCTTTGAAATTCCCAACTTGTCTAACAGATAAGAAAAAATTGGTGCATCTAAGGCTTTGATGAGAATGTCAGCTACTTGTTCTTTTGTGTTGTCTAGAAGGAGTTTGAAAAGCCTATAATTGACTTTGTTTCTCACAACATGACAATCAATTCTAATATGCTTTATTCTTTCATGAAACACTGGATTATGAGCAATGTGCATAGCACTATCATTATCACAAAAAAGTAATACAGGCAGCTGAATAGGAATCTACAAATCCTGCAAAATGTATACTAGCCACGTGTCCCACTAATTGATCCCACTAAATTAAGAAACCGTTATGTACTATAACAGCTGTAATAAAGGATGAGATTAATATCCATTTATTTGGTTGTTGACTTTCATTAAAGTCTGACTTTATCAACAAACTTCCATACACAGACTTTTTCAGCAGAGTGCATAAGTCTGCTGCAAATCTTCAGCAGCCTGCTGACATACAGAAATACATAGCTGATCTTTACCGACATAGTTTTGTCCAATTGATAATACAAGATGAAGTTTAATACCAATGATTGATCTGTCAAGTGAGCCCACCCAACAGGACAAATACCAATCCCCTTGGCAACTTCATTTGCTCAATTGTTCAAACCAAAAGAGTACTTAGAAATTGTTGATACCAATGACTAATCTGCCAAGTGAGCTCACCCAGCAGGGCAAAGACTAGTCCCCTTGGTGAATTCCAATACCCTGCTGACCTATCAGTAGGTTAGTCGACCTTGATAATACTAAGTTCAGTTCTTAACTTAGAAAATCTTTCATTGTTCAAAGGTTTTGTAAAGATGTCAGCAAGTTGATTTTCAGTAGGGATGTAAAGAACCACAACATCTTTCTTCTCAACATGATCTCTAATAAAATGATGTCTCACATCAATGTGTTTGGTTCTTGAGTGCAAAACAGGATTTTTTTTGTGATTGCTATTGCACTTGTATTGTCACACATTATGGGAATTTCTCTTTCTTCAATCCTATAATCCCTTAGTTGTTGTCTTAACCTAAAACTTGTGCACAACAGCTTCCAGCAGCAATGTATTCAGCTTCAACAGTGGAAGTTGATATGGAATTCTGCTTCTTGCTGAACCAGGAAACAAGTCTACTGCCCATCAACTGACATGTTCCTGTTGTACTTTTTCTCTCAATCTTACATCCAGCATAATCAGAATCTGAATATGATATAATTTTGAAACTTCCATCTTTTGGATACCATATTCCAACTCCCAAAGTCTCTTTCAAATACTTGAGAATCCTTTTTACTGCAGCTAAGTGACTTTCCTTAGGTTTAGATTGAAATCTTGCACATACACCTACTGCAAAGGATATCAGGTCTGCTGAATGTAAGGTACAGCAGACTTTCTATCATCCTTCTGTATAAAGTCTGATCAACATCTTTGCCTTCTTTGTCTTCATCCAATCTGATGCTTGTACCCATAGGAGTTGATACTTTTGTGCTATTTTCCATGCCAAACTTCTTTAGCAGCTCCTTGGTATATTTAGTTTGATGAATGAAGATCCCATCTTGCAATTGCTTAACTTGTAAACCCAAAAAGTAGTTCATTTCTCCCATCATATTCATCTGGAGCTTGCTTTTCATGAGATTAGCAAACTTTTCACAAAGCAATTCATGTTTAGAACCAAAAATTATGTCATCCACATAAATCTGTACCAGCAGGGTGCTGTCACCCTCATTGATTCTGAAAATAGTCTTGTCAATGGTACCTTTGGTAAAACCATTGTTCACCAAGAATTGAGATAAGGTCTCATACCAAGCTCTTGGTGCTTGTTTCAAACCATAAAGTGCTTTGTTGAGTTTATACACTTTATCTTCTTGATCCTTAAGTTCAAAACCATAAAGTTGTTGAACATAAACCTCTTCTTCCAGAATGCCATTCAAAAATGCACTTTTGACATCCATCTGGTATACTTTGAAGTTCTTATGTGCAGCATATGCCAAAAACAATCTTATAGCTTCCAATCTTGCAACTAGGGCATATGTTTCATCAAAATCTATTCCTTCTGCTTGAGAATAGCCTTTTCCCACTAGTCTGGCCTTGTTTCTAACAATGGTACCACATTCATCCAGTTTATTTTTGTATACCCATTTTGTGCCAATTATATTTGCATGAATAGGCCTTTCTACTAGTGTCCATACATGATTCCTTTCAAACTCATTAAGTTCTTCTTGCATAGCAATTATCCAATCTGGATCAAAAATTTCTTCTTCAACAACCTTGGGTTCAATTTGAGACAAAAAGCATGTAAACATTGCTTCTAGTTGTCTTCTTGTCCTTACACCTTGTTGTACATCACCAATTACTTGTTCAGCAGGGTGATCCTTCAACCATTGTAAATCTTGATTTGTTTGATTTACAGGAACCTGATCTTCAGTAGGAGGATCAGCAGATCCTTAAGCTACATCTGTTGTTGTATCAGTAGTGTTACCAGCCAGTTGTTCAGCAGGGCCTTCTTCAAATCCAGAATCAAAAACTTTCAAGTCACTTATCTTCTTCAATACATCAACATTATCTGGATTAGTGACTTCCTGATTTACAGCAGGTTCTGAAACTTCATTATCTTTCATTCCAATGAACTTAGGTTCATCAAATTACAGCAGGATGGAAATAAGATATATTTGGCTTACTTTCATTCCAAATTTCATAAGGTGTCTTCATTAGCTTTTTGTTCACTCAAGTTCTATTATGTGTGTAGCATGCTGTATTGATTGTTTCAGCCCAAAATCTTTCAGGTAACTATGCTTCACATATCATAGTCCTCCCTGCTTCCTTCAAAGTCATGTTTCTTCTCTCAGCAACCCCATTTTGCTAAGGTGTTCCAGTAGCTGCCAATTGATGCAGCACACCATTGTGTTCACAATATTCTCTTATGACTTTGTTAAGGAACTCAGTACCCTTATTTGATCTGATTTTCACTACTGTAACACTTTTCTCATTTTGCAATCTCTTCAAAAGTTCAGGCATCTTTTGAAGCGTTTCACTTTTCTTGTTCATGAAAATTACCCAAGTGTTCCTTGAATAATCATCCACAACTACCAGAGTGTTTTCTTCCCTGTTATACTTGTTGGAATAACTGGTCCAAATAGATCCATATGCATCAGTTCCAACACTCTCTTGGTTGATTGTTTAGTCTTTGACTTGAAACTTGACTTTATTTGTTTACCTTGCTGACAGGCATCACAAACTCCATCCTTCTTGTATGTGATTTCAGGTAAACCAATCACTAACTTCTTCTTTACCAACTGATTGATATATTCAAAATTGAGATGATTCAACTTCTTGTGCCACAACCAATTCAGTTCTGACTTTGTATGCACAATAAGACATGTTTCTGGAACTGTAGTAGACCAATCCCCTACATACATGTTTAGTTGTCATCTCCCAGCCAATACAACTTGCTCTCCCATTTCACTCATGACAATACAATATGTTTTGTCAAAAGTGACTTTATAACCCATGTCATAGAATTGTCTAGTGCTCAGCAGGTTGTAGTCCAGGCCTTCAAATATGCAACATTCTAGATTGTCAAGCCATTCTTCACCAATGTCCCATATCCTTTAGTGTATCCTGGTGTGCTTTTGTTTCCAAAATTAACTTTAGGTCCATCATTTGCCACAAAATTTTTCAAACAGTGCTTACTTCTTTCATATGTCTGGAACATCCACTGTCAAAGTACCAGACACCCTACAAAACAAATTTAATGTGTTTTAGGTACCCAAACCTGTTTGGGTCCATAATGGTCAGTGGTAAGAAGAACCCTTGGCAAATTTCCATAAGGTCTTCTTTGGAAAGTGTTGAACTTTTGTTCATATATGTATGCTACATTTCCATAGAATCTAACATTCGGTTGTGTAGAATTCACATATGTTTTCTAGCCTTTTGGTACAAAGTGCTGTTTGAAGTGATTTCTATTGTTAGAAGCACTAGCATAACCATAAGGTTGTTGTCTGTTAGGAACAGCCATGTATTGTGGAGTCGGTTGAGGTCTTTGGTAAGTCCTCTGTTGAGTCCTCTGTTGATTCCATTGCTGAGGTCTAGGCCTAGCATCATGGTTATTTCTATTGTTTCTAGCAGTAGGGGCAGGAATATTCCAATCTTCATCAGTAGGGAACAATCTGCCTTTCCCCCTAAGATAAGTATCCCTTGAATGTAACATTCTTGGGTTTAGCATTCTTATCTTTGGAATATTTCTGATTATTACCCTTTTGTGGTCCAGCAGACTTTCCAGCAGGTCTGCTATCAGCAGGTCTAGAGGTCCAGCAGTCCTACCTTTGGATGCACCCTTTTTGTTAGGAGCTGCTGTCCTTTTGGACTTCTGATTTTGCTTCTTTGAAGCATTCTCAGCAGGTTTCACTGCCTCAACAACCTTTTGAGGAGTTGGATCTTGTGCAGGTACAAACTTAGGACCAATTATGGTACTAGGTTCAGCACCATTACTAGATCCACCTTTAGAAGATTGTTGAGTTTAAAATCCAAGGCCTGTTTTATTACCATAAGGCTTTCCTGGTTTGAATGCAGTTGTGGAACTAGATTGTGTAGCAGATTCAGCTTCTATTGCAGGTGCAGCAGGCTTATGTTGACTCTGCTCATAATATTTTTCCTTACCTTTGAGAATTCTTAATTCAGCATGTAATCTTTGAATTTCTGCTTGAAGTAATTCTCTTTCATCCTTCACAATCTCATAACCAGATTGTATTATCCTCAGTTGATTAAGGAGGGCATCTAAAGGTTCTTCACTATCAGAAATTTTTGGATTTGATCCAGCAGTGGACTCACAATCACTATCAGCAGGGGTATTCATAGATACAGAATTATATACCTCATCTGTTTCATCCATATTGGCCATTAAAGCATAATCATCCATATGTGCTATGAGTGCTATGTCATCTGGTTCATTCCCTTTTTCTGATTCCACTTCATAGCCTGGTTCATCATCAGCAACCAATGCTTTCTTCCCAGATCTTCTCTGCTGACCCTTATTCTTCAGCAGGTCTGGACAGTCAGGTCTAAAATGTCCAGGTTTCTTGCAATAAAAGCATAGGTAGTCCAGATCCTTCTTTTGTTTCAACTCAGGATAGTCAGGTTTGAGTGTCCTGGTTTCTTGCAATGAAAGCACAAAAAGCCATGATCCTTTTTGGATTCTTCCTTTTTCTCAGTAGACTTCTTGCCAGAATTACTTGGAGATGCCTTTCCAGATTTCATCATTCTAATTCTTTTTGTCAGTAGGGAAATTTGCTCTTGCATTTCATCCAAAACATCATCTTGCATATTTGATGATTCTTCGACATGTGCAGCGGCCAATGCAGTTGTCTTTGTTGCTTCTTTTTCAGCATTTGGAACTAGATCCTTGCTGAACTCATAGGCCTTAAGATCAGAGAACAATTTGAATGTGTCTTCCTCATGTAGACTTCTAGACTCCTCCATTGCAGTAATCTTCATCTCCCAGACTTTTTTAGCAGGTAGTGGCTTGAGAATCCTGGTGTTGATATCTTCTCTTGTATAAACAACATTCAGCAGGGTGAGTTCATCCAGAATTGCATTCAACCTTGATTCCATCTGTTCGATTGTCTAATTTGATTTCATTTTGAACTCTTGAAACTTTTGCTTGCCCACATTTATCTTGTTCTTCTTGATTGCATCAGTGCCTTCACAAATAAGCTGTAATTTCTCCCATAGTTCTTTGGCAGTCTTGCAATCTTTCACTTTCATGTGCATATTTCTATCTAAAATTCTGTAGATAATGTCAATAGCAATATTGTTCAAGTTTTCCATTTTTCTATCTTCAGCACCCCATTCATTCTTTGGCTTTGGGACTGTCTGATTTTGGCCATCAGCAGTTATGACTTTGGTGATCTCAAGTGGTCCATCAGTCAGCACATCCATCATTTCATCATGTGTTGCAGCTAGACAAGCCTGCTTATACTTATCAAAATGATCAAAAGAACACATCAACATTGTCCTAGCGTACTGATTGTTATCCATGATGCAAAACTTTGAAAAACAGAAACTTAAAAAGTTTTCAAAGATTTTTCACAAGCACAACAAGTAGGATTACTTCATAACAGAAGCACTGCTCTGATACCAATTGTTGGTCCCTTGAAAAGGCTTTGGTTAAGTTTAGAGGGGGTGAATAAAATTAACACTTAAAACTTTTTGGAGTTAACAAACTCAGCAAGGTCAGTAGTCTGCTGACTATCAGTAGTCTGCTGACTATCAGTAGTCTACTGACTATTGAGGTTCTAGAGTTTGTTGTAGCGGAATATAATAAATTAAGCCTTGTTACTTGTTGTTTAAATATGATACCAAGTATTAGATACTCAGTAGTTCGAGTGGTGTGATTCAGTAGCTAGTTCAGTAGGTTTGATGTGATAAGCATTGACAGACCTAAACCTAACCTTGGAAACGGCGCCAAAAAGCTGACGGACATTACCTAGGCTATACAGATCCTAACCGGCAGTGTACCGGGTCAAATTGTAGCTCTAGTCTGGTGAGTCAGGTCGTATTCCTCATGGAAAACATGGTAATTCTTTTAAGTGGGGTTAAACACCAAGAAGCTATTATTAACTCGATCTAAGTCGCAGTTTTATCAGTTTCCTCGGGTTAGATAGTTAGATTAGTTAGATGTTAGAGTTAGATGTTAGTAAAACAGAAAATAAAACAAATAAATACTAATATTATATATATTTTTGGATCTAGCCAAGAATTATGTTACTGAATCAATATCTTTTAGTAGAAATAAATGAGACAGATCTTCCTTTATTCAAGGTGTAAATTATATATGAATCGGTGTACTCCTAAGCTAGACAACTCCTCCTCACACGAAATATGTATGAAATTGTCATATGTCTCATCAACTGTCCAATGTCATCCAAAGCATAGGTCACTCCCGTTGTCAGTCAGGCAATGTTTTGGATCTCAATTAAAACAGATAAATTAACGTAATACGATCTTGAGCACAATTTTAATAAGATTTGTTTTTCTAGGACAAATCTGCCCCCGGGTAGGAAATAGGATTCCGTTGTCACGTTTTCACTCGGCCAATTTTACCCTCCGGTCTTTCTATTACGATCTCGTATTCTAATCGTGAGTTGTCAATTCATTAGATTACGTTCAAATAGAAAGAGATTCATTATAATCGGTTTTAATCATTATTACCAGAGTCGATCATTCATTTTACCAAAAGATTAACTAATTCAGATTCATATCTTGGCTAGACATATTTTTAGTTATACATAGATATATATATCGATTACTCACAAAATGTCATGGATTAAACGGTTGAAGTTTTCCATAATAGCCTTCATCAAGATGACAAAATTCTATTACAACCAAATTTAGCCTTTCGATCAAACACTTATCAAATTCTCACATATATATATAGATAGATATAATTATATAGAACAACAAAAAGTAAAACTCAATAAAATTACCCGTTTACTTCAGATCTAAGTTGTATTCTTGAAAATAGCAACTTTTCCTAAAGCATTTTCTTCGATAATTTTCTTAAGCATTACAACATTACTACTTTATTTATATATATAAAAAAAACATATATATACATACATAGACATATGTATATATACGGGCCCGAAAACAAAATAAAAAGAGAAAAGAGATGAAGAAGGGACATGAAGAAGAGGGGAATGGAAGAAATGGGAGGAGGTGGAGAAGAGAGATCTTGGCCAAGAGTGGCCAAGATGGGGCAAGGAAGATCAATGGAGATGGAGGAGTTTATATAGGGAGATATATATATATATATATATATATATATATATATATATATATATATATATATATATATATATATATATATATATATATATAGCACATGGGAGCCATCATCAAGCACATGGGAGCCATCATCAAGCGCATGGGAGGGAATATCCATCATTGCAAGTAACATGCACCACATGGGAGAATATAATCAAGTTGAGAAAATATCTCCACTTTTCCCGGCGTTTCTATAGCGGCGCTTATTGATAAAATAGCCATAACTTGAGTTGTAGACCTCCAATTGACGTGATTCAAAATGCGTTGGAAAGCTCATTTGAATATCTACAACTTTTATGAAGAACTCTTCCCCATAAAATGCCTCTAAGCTGGGTCAAATGTCTGTTGAAGATATTTTACGGTAGAAGCATTCAGGACAATTGATCCGTTTGAACTTGTTAGCTTATGGCACATTCTTCCATCCATCAAAATACATCTTCTTAGGCTCAAAACATGTCATTACGTGGAATCTTGGTCAATGTATAATCCTGCAATGAACCACCAAAATACCAAACGTAAATCCGACACGACACTCCGGTTACTAAACCGGTACAAAAACTAATAAAAAACTTATAAAAATACGATAATTTATATAATAACTACTACTTATACATTTGAATAAAACTTAGTAATTTTTACTTGATTTGATACAATAATGCTCAAAATGGTATCAATATTGGGGTAAAATGTCGTAATAATGATCATAAATTTATCTCTCATCAAGCATGCATATAAAGTAATTGCAGAAAGTAAATGCAGTAAAGTAAAGTAGGCAAGATTATAGTGGTTCCAGGTGGTGTAATCCTATCAGTCCACTCTTCTCCTATGATGTTGGAGGAAATTCACAAGAGACTCTTGTTGTAGCTGTTACAAAAATCCCTAAACTATTTGTCCTTGGCCAATGACTATGGCTTCACAAATTGAAAACTAGAAATAGGTAGGATTGCTGCTTCAAAGTCTTCCACTGGTCCTTGAAGGGTAGGATTGCCTCTTCACCAGCTCCACCACACAAAAAACAGTTCTTGACACCCAAAAGTGCTTCTCTGTCTTCAACAAACTTCTTTAAAAGAAGGGTTGAATCAAGAAAGTGATTCTGCTTTCAGTAGACTTCTGATCAGGATGAATGAATCAGTAGCCTGAGTTCTTCAAGTGTGTAAACTGGATAAGTCTTGATTTGCAGGAAACACTTGAAGAAAAACTTGATCAGTAACTTTAAAGCTCGATGTATCAGCAGGGTCAGATTGCACTTAATTTCTTCCTCAAAAACTTAGTTTCTTAACATTAATTCTTGGTCTTGCAATATGAATCAAAAGTCCTCTATTTATAGGTGTAGATCTTGTGATTTGAATTAGAATTAGAATGATAACCATTAGAGAATTATCTGAATATCCCTAAAAATACCTCTGTTGTACCTGACTGACAATGACAGTGTCCTTCTGACAGTCCAGTCTGTCAACCAATGATATAATTCCATTTAATAAGACTCTGAAATCCTTACAATGTCCATTTCATCTTGTCCATTGATTGACTAATTAATCCAAGGCTTGTAAATCATCCTTATCTATTTAATCTTCATAAAAACTTGGATTAAATCGAATTAAACATTCAGCAGATATTTGATGTGTTAGTCTGCTGATGTCCTAGATTGTCAGTTGACTTTTAGTCTGCTGTGTTTTGATAAACACTTCAGCTGACTGCTTCTCATCTAACTTTTTATTATGAAATTAGAGTACACCATTTTAAACATAACCAAGATCCAATCACCACTCAAATTTAATGGAACTTAGACCTTATACACAAGGTATATGTGATCAGTTTAGGTCATCACAGACTTCCCTAAATTCTGATCTCATATCCTTGACTTTAATCACTAAGTTTGATCTCTTAGCCTTCAATACTGAGTTTGAACCCTCAGTCTTTATTACTGAGTTTAAACCATCAGCCTTCATTCATCAGCAGGTTCTTAGACTCTACTGTCCTAGATACTCTACTGACCTAGACAGGTCTTCTAATCAAGTCAGCTGACCTCTTTACAGTGCTTGTTTGATTAAACCTATACAAAGATCAAACTCTAGTAAAACCTATACATTTAATCAAGACATCTTTTTGCCTTTGCTCTATAACAACAAGTCTGGCACTCATCATTAAAACTAAAATATGTCTAACAAGATTTGATGTGGTCTGTTGAGTTCCTCAACGGACTTGCACTCAGCATTACCTTCAACACTTATACTGTAATAGGACGAGATTGGGCTACGGGTAAGGTGGCCGTAGACGTGGAAGTCACAGATGGGACGACCTTTGGATTTCAACTTTTACACGGGCTTTCTCCTCTATAGTGAGCTTAGCTAGCCTGGCCTTCTCAACACATACCTTAGTGGCATCCATATTAACAGTGCAAGAGAAACGAGCTCACGATTTGCAAATCAGGCAAACAAAAACAAAAATAGATCACTGTCTTCACCGGAATCTGAGAAACTAAGAAAGTTCTAGGGCCAAGCTGGCCCTCATGACCACTATGTTCATCACTGGATGCATATGCAAGCATTCATGACTAGAAAAGCAAGATATAGAGAGAAATCAAAGCAAAATCAAGGAGTTTTACCTTATCAGCTTTGAGAAATAGACCGTAAACTTGAAAGCCGCCTCATAACTCAGCCGGATAGCTTCCTCTCTCACCGGAATACTCTATCAGCTGCTGGATTCCTTTGACTAGCAGGACTCTAATTCATGAAAAGTATTTGAATGGAGGAACCCCTTCCTTATATAGAATCTTGGGCCGGTAAAAGAGGAGTCGTTTCGAAATTCAAAATCAATGATAACATGTCCTCTCAAAAACTGGGATTATAATGATAGTCATTATCGAGTCCGTAAGCCCATCATAGGACAAGACCTGACAAATTACAATGGCTACAGCGAGCTCCGACACTCTCATCAGACACAAAAATGAAGTAACGCTCCTCAACTCGCCCGAGCACGGATAACTATCAATGTTCGTCTTGCTTACCCCTCAAGCAACGGGATTTCAACAAGGCTAACTTGGCTAGGTTGCTTCATAGCACGGCCACAGACAGCCAGCCTTAAGTATCAAAATTGACGAATATAAGTCCGGTCGCATTGGCACGACATCGTATTTGGAACTCTCCCTCGATCGAATCTTATATAAGTCTGGTATCTTTGGCACGGCATCATATTTGGAACTCACCCTCGAACAAATCTTATATAAGTCTGGTCTCTTTGACACGGAATCATATTTGAAACTCGCCCTCGAGAGAATCATATGCAGGTCCAGTCGCCTTGGCACAACATCATATTTGGGACTCGCCCTCAAGCGAATCTTTTGTATGTCCGGTTCCTTTGGCATGGCAAACCTTACGGACATGTCCTCGAGCGTAAATCACCCTTCGAGACCGGTCGCTTTAGCACGGAAAACCCGGCGGACATGCCCTTGAGCGTAAAGCACCTTTCGGGACCAATCACTTTGGCACGGAAAACCCCATAGACATGACCTCAAGCATAAATCACCTTTCGGGACCAGTCACTTTGGCACGACAAACCCTACAAACATGCCCTCAAGCGTAAAGCACCTTTCGGGACCAGTCACTCTGGCACGGCAAACCCTGCGGACACGCCCTCGAGCGTAAAGCATCTAAGCCCGGTCGCTATATGCACGGCACATTATGAACAGGCCCCGAGCATACTGCACCCAAGTCAGATCTCTTTTGAACAGAATTGCTGCTACTCGACCTCAAGCGAAATGCACTCAAGCCCACTAGCTTCGGCAAGGCGTTAGAGAAGTCACTTTCAGCACTCAGCCCGGTGTACGGTGAATCAAGAAGAACTTACTCCTTGACGTATATTTGAGTGCACCATGAATAAATCAATGAGTAGGGGGAATTGATACGCCAAGCCTAGGAAAGAGCCTGCGGATCCAAGCCTGGCCTATGCATAAGCCCAACAAAGGATAGGGTCCTCGGCCAAATCAGTCAACCCTTTTGTAAACCCTACCTAACCAAGCATAATCCAGCCCACCTCTCGCCTCTACAATCTTCATCAGCAACAGAGACGACAAGCATCGATCAACAACCATCTAGCTCGATACAAAGCATTAGGGGCCGACCTGCTCGCCCCTCTAGCTAGCCACTCACCAGCTCGGACAAAGCCTGCATGACTAGCAAGCAGTCCAACGGTTACAGATAAAGAGCTCATAACGGCCCCAACTCAAGCTCGCCGACGACCTTGTACTCTACTTGCCACCTTTGTAACCGGCGACTACAGTCCCTATAAGTAAAGGCGTCCCCTCACACACTAGAACTACATTATTTTTGCTTGATCCCTTACATCCATGGGTACGTGGGCAGCCACATCGGCTCAGCTATATCACCCTCCCATTTTACTCGCATTATTCATCATTCTTCTTGAGCATCACCGTGTATCAATCGGACGATTTATTGATAATTAGCTAGATATCCATTGTTTTATCCATTTGTGATAGTTACGACATTGTTACCAATATCAATGATAATGAATTAAATGCCTAATAAAGTTTAGAAAATGTCGTTTTTTTTCGATTAAACCGTTTTTTACAACTATAATTAATTAAACCGTTTTTTACAACTATAATTAACCGTGTGACTTCTCAAACAAATAAAATCAACTGATAATTTTTACAATGTTATGATCGAGATCTATTTTATTTAAAGAAAAATAAAGATCTAAATTAAGGTAAGGAATTAAAATTGGGGCAAGGGTCCAAAAGGACACATATTAGACTTAATTAGGCAAATAAGACACACTTAACTTTTCATTGGTTATAAGGACATAAAACTAGTACATGGATCAAACTACCCTCAATTAATAAAAAAGCAGCGCTGAATAAAAATCAAAAAAAAGAGAAAGAAACGGTGCCAAAACAAAGCAGGCGATGTTGTTGTTGTCGTTGTTTTTTTTCATTTTTTGTATCCTAAAAAGTTTTTTTTCCAGTGACCACTCCGTACAGTGACCACTCCGATGCATTGACCACCAGGATGCATTGACCACCGTGATGCATTGACCACCCCGATGAAGTGACCACCGCGATACAGTGACCACCGCAATGCAGCGACCATCCCAATGCACTGACCACCGCGATGCAGTGACCACCCCAGATGCAGTGACCACCACGATGCACTGACCACCGCGATACAGTGACCATCGGGATGCAGTGACCACCCCGATGTAGTGACTATAGAGATGCAGTGACTAACGCGATGCAGTGACCACCGCGATGACATTTGATATTTTTTTGACTTAATTTCAGAAAACCGATTTCTTTTTTTATAAAATTGACTTCAAACGGTTATATCTTTTGTTATAATTGACCGAGCTGATCTCGAATTTCAAATATAGTAATCGAGTACCTCACGAGATAATCGAGATTCATTAATAATTATTTAAATAATTATATTTATTAAATTTATTATAAAATATTATTTTTTATAATTCAAAAAGTATTATTCAAGTTGAGAATTAGACGAGTCGAGCTCGATCTTGTTATATTTTATTAAAAATTAAATGAATCCTAAGAAAATAGCCGAGCTTACGAGCCGAGTCCAGCTATATCGAGCATTTAGCGAGTCGAGTTCGATCTTGCATTTTTATGGCTCGATTGAGCTCAAACTTTTTAGACGAGTCGAGCTTGAGCTCTAGGGAGTATCGACTCGGCTCGAGTACACTCTTAATGTGAATGACATTACACTTATTTTACAAAGTTACCAAATTTGTATATCAATTTGAATATGCAGTGACTCTAATTGTAAATGCAGTGAAATCAATGTAACCGCATCAATTCTTTAATGAAGTGACAATGCAATCTTAGCTGGGAAAAAACCGGGTGCTATGGAAAGAGTGTGAGCCTTCGTACATAGGAAAATTAGCCCTAAAAAAGGAGACCTAACTCCAATCATCATTTCTCTTTTCTCCCACTTTACATTCTCTCTAAAATTCCCAAGAAAGAACACTCAAACATAACATATATACATATAGTGTTACAAAACTCATGGCTTCTGCAGCTACTTCAAATACATGTATATTGCAACCCAAACTCTCTTCAACATATCAGAGCAAAAAACAATTGGAAGGAAACTAGTAGCATTAAAATTAGAGCTAGACTAATCGATCTCGCCGGAAAGCATGATAGAACCCTTTAAGCCAAGAAGGATCTTAGGCCATAAATCTGTAGCAAATGATAAACTTTAAACTTCAACATGGCACTTACACAGTATAAAAAACAGCAGCAACATCAAGGTAATTATGTGCAAAAACAACAGCATCAAAGCTGTCAAGGAATGTAGCAATAGCATATGCATCAACAGCAGCAGCTAAACCCCATCAGCATCTGAAATAACACCAGAAAACAACCAACAGCAAGCACCAAGAAATCTAAGAGAGGCAGGTGGATGTCACCAAAATTTTGACAAGCACCTGTTTGCACTCTTCATAAATAAAAAGTGCAGTCCAAAATTTGCAGCAATATGTCTCAAAAAACCATCCCAATAAACAGAATGGGTATTTGTTTATAAAGACTAGTTTGAATACTTAATTAGGCACTTAGGACACGCTTAAATCTTAATTGGTTATAAGGATTGTTTAAAATTAGTAACTAGACAAAACTACCACGAATTTATTTTTTTATTTTTTTTCTGGACGGTAAAACAGATTGTTTTTATTTTTTTTTCATGTACGCTAAAAAGTTATTTTTTCTGGACGCTAAAGAGACACCGCGATGCATCGGGGATGGTCAATGCATCGCGGTGTCACTGCATCGCGGTTGTTAGTGCATCGCGGTGTCTCTGCATCGGGGGTGCTCACTGCATCGCGGTGTCTCTGCATCGGGGTGGCCACTGCATCACGGTGGTCAATGGATCGGGTGTGGTCAATGCATCGCGGTGGTCAATGCATCGCGATGGTCACTACATCGGAGGAGGTCACTGCATCAAAATGGTCACTGCATTACCGTGGTCAATGCATCGCGGTGGTCAATGCATCGCGGTGGTCAATGAATCGCGGTGGTCAATGCATTAGGGTGGTCAATGCATCACGGTGGTGAATGCATCGTAGTGTCTCTACATCATGGTGTCTCTGCATCGCGGCATCTCTGCACCGTGGTGTCTCTACATCGGGGGTGGTCATTGCATCGCGGTGGTCAATGCATCGCGATGGCCACTGTATCGGAATTGGTCACTGCATCGGGATATTCACTGCATCACGGTGGTCAATGCATCGCGGTAGTCAATGAATCGCGGTGGTGAATGCATTGGGGTGGTCACTGAATCGCGGTGTCTTTGCATCGGGGGTGGCCACTGCATCGTGGTTGTCAATGGATCTGGGGTGGTCAATGCATCACGGTGTCACTTCATCGAGGCGTCACTACATCGCGGCGTCACTGCATTGGGGGTGGTCACTACATCGCGGTGTCTCTGCATCGGGGATGGCCGCTACATCGCGGTGTCTCTACATTGAGTGTGGGCACTACATCACGGTGTCTCTGTATCGGGGATGGCCACTGCATCGCGGTGTCTCTACATTGGGGGTGGGCACTGCATCACGGTGTCTCTGCATCGGGGGTGACCACTGTATTGCGGTGGTCAATGGATTTGGGGTGGTCAATGCATCGCGGTGTCACTTCATCGAGTCGTCTCTGCATCGAGCGTCTCTGCATCGGGGGTGTCACTGCATTGCGGTGGTCAATACATCGAGGTGGTCACTGAAAAAAAAACATTTTTAGCCTCCAGAAAAAGAAAAAAAAAACATTTTTAGCTTCTAGAAAAGAAAAAAAAAACATTAAAAAAACAAATACAAAACAAAATTAGGGGTAGTTTGATCTATGTACTAAGTCCTTATAACCATTTAAGTGTCATAATTGCCTAATTAAGTCTAATATGTGTCATTTTGGACAATTGCCCCTAAACAGAATTAGCAGCAATGAATCACAAAAGATCCATCCCAAAAGGCATAACACTTGTGGATGAGACAATAGGCAGAAAAAAAAAATAGCTTCATCAACATGATTCATATGTCCAACTTGTCCAGGTCTTCTGCTGCACACCTCAAGCTTGTGGTACAGCAGCAATGCCAACCATGAAGCAGCCAAATATCATGCCTACTCCAATTGTGACTTATACATATTAAACACAGTTGACGTCAACAGAAGGCTTCAATAATTTGATGCAATGAATTTGGTACAATAATTATCCTAAATGAAATGGCTGCAAATACGAAGAGAAACAGGGTGGTATTAAAAGAAGCTGAAAATTCTATAGGGAAAGTATGCAACGGTACCAAATCCACGTGTCCTGAATCAATGTGCAATCGAAGAGGAGGTGTCGACCTCCTTCGCTCCAAGGCATCGGAGGGCTCAGAACGGTGAGAGTTCTTTGAAACCGGCCGGAATCGGAAAAGCTGAAAGCCATAGCCGGACTGAAGCTGAAGAAGAAACGATGGAAGAAGATGGTGGGGGAAGAAGAATGGCAGGAGGAAGATCTTTTGTTTCCTCAGCGTTATTGTTAGTCTAGGGGTAAAACAGGAATTTGAATAAAATCTGTCTTTATAACCAATGATCTATTAATTGTGTCATAAGTGTATATTAAGTCTCAAAACCAATCCTTATAAACAAATAACACACTAAAATTTTACAGTTTAATAAACTTTGATAATATTCATGATCATGTTGGTCATCTCAGAACAACCGTTAGGGCAACTGGTTGGGATCTTGCAAGTCATTTAGGGGAATTTTCTTTTGAGAAAGGTTATAACTACAACCAAATCCGCACAAATAGACCATAATCAAAGTCGTAAAAGTTGGTTGTGTCAATTTGAAAACTTAAGAAGTGCTACAACCATAATTAAACGAATCGACTCAAATAGAAAATATCAATTTGAAAACTTAAGAAGTGCTACAACCATAATTAAACGAATCGACTCAAATAGAAAATATCAATGTTGTAAAAGTTAGTTGTGTCAATGTGATCATAGTGAGTCGTAGATTGGCAACAAAAAAAAATATATATAAAAAGATAAAATATTATTCCCTACCGGGTTTTTGGCGGTGCAAACAGGTAGTGGCGGAGGCAGGATTGTGGTTGAGGGGGTGCAACTCTTCATCAAATGACACAGAAAAATCGTTTAATGAAAACATGCTCCGCGATAAAAATAATAATAGTCGCCGGCTTAAATTTTGTAGACGTATAAAATTCCCTATATCTTATTGCCGTACCATCATAGAAAATTTTGAGAATCCCACACCCTTGTCCCGTACGTATATTCACTAGTGTTGATAAACTTATGTGATTACTCGAAATGTCAAATAACGAGTGTTTCTAAAATCGTATGTTTTACATCATTTTTTTAATTTAGAGCAATCACATCAATATTTTATAATAATTTTTACTTTACAAACTCAAATATCATATTTCTTCTTTTTAAAGAATTTACTATATAGAGCGAAAAAATAATCGAAAAAATGTAATGATGACTGGTAAAATAAGTGTAATAAAGTTTGAAGTTTCAAATTATAAATGATGAAATAAAATAGCAAATTACAAAATTTGAAAGATGCAATGGTAAAAATAAATAATGCAACAGTTCAAAATATATATACATACATAATTGAAGAAGCAAATTGATAAAAAAAAAAAATAATGCAGCGTGAAGGGGGTTTGAACCCTTGTCATCTAACTAGGGCTGTAAACGAGTCAAGCTACTCGTGAGTAGCTCGAAATTGATTCGATCTAAAACTCGATTCGACTCGGTTTATATCAGCTCGAACTTGAAATCGACTCGATTCGAAGATTAAACGAATGACACTCGAACAATGCAATACTCCACTCGAGTACTCGCGAGCAAGCTCGAATATATAGTTATGCACACTAAAAAAGCATAGATGTATATACATATATTTATACATGTATATATACATATATAGTATTATTAGATAAGTATGTGTTTTTTGTGTTTGTAGTCGATGTATAAAATGTCAAAGTTTTCATTGATTTTATATCATTTGTATCTTGTGCATTAGATACATTGTTTGCTATACAATAAGATAGTATTTCATCTTTAATATAAAATATCATATAGTATTTGATCGAAATGACGTTTTCTTTGTTATTATCAAGTGATAATTTGAATTATTTTTTAGTTAAATTTCGAAACGTTAGTCTCGATAAGCTCGATGAAAACTCGAGCTCGGCTCGAGTTCTTAAAACTTCCTTCAATCTCGGCTCGAGCTCGAATTCGAAATACTCGTTTTCGAACTCGAGCTCGACAATGTTTTCCATTACTCGACTCGTTTATGGCAATACTCGATTGACTAAGCTCGTTTACACCCTTACCTCTAATACTATGAATATAAGGGGCCGTTTGTTAAATCTGAAGACTGAAGTCTGAAATCTGAAATTTGAATATAATAAGTTTCTGATATCTGAAAATAATTAGATCGTTTGATAACTCAATCCATCTAAAATCTAAAAATGTTTAACTTAATGATTTTACACATACAACACTTTTATATATTAAAAAAATACTATATATATATATATATATATATATATATATATATATATATATATATATATACACACATACACACACATGTGTGTGTGTGTGTATATATATATATATATATATATATATATATATATATATATATATATATATTCACGTGGCAAAACCTTATAATATTACTGGTTTTGCCACGTGTCATGAGGCGAAGGGGGTAGGCCGTAGGCGTGACGTAGCCGCTCATGACGTTTTTTGTCTGATTAGCCGACAGCTGGCCCACCCACGTGGCTACAGTGGTACCTTTTGTCGGCAACTTTCACTGCTGAGCAATAGTAAAAGGGCATATTCCTTTAACTTTTCTGCTTTAACAACTCTCGTATTCACACGTAATCATTTAGCTTTTTGAAAATTAGGGTTTATTCCTCCAGGTTACTATTCATAAAAGCAACATTTTACTGTAGCATATCATTTCAGTTGAAGAATTTTCTGAGTTTTGGTCTGTTTCGATTTCTGGGAAAACCATCTACAACACAATGGAGATTCCTTTAGCCGAAACAGTGTCGGGTGATTATGAAACCGATTGTACGGACATCAAATCCGGTACATCTGTTGATTCTATAAAGTTAAAATACCCTAGTTTTATCGACAGGGCTTTTAACAAGATGAAAAATTTGTCTGTGATGATAGACAGTTGTCTGTTGATGTACAGGCCCCAGTGTCCAATGAATTCCGAATGCTGTGTTAGGGTTAGGGTTTTTGATAATAGGTTATGTGAGTCAGATTGCAAACAGGCGGAGTTTGTTTTCCCAGTGTCTTGTTCTTTGAACATGACCTATTACGGCAATGCTTATGCCAATTTGAATGACAATGAGTGTCCTTGATCAATTACTTATATTTTGGAAAATGCTAATATTAAGGCTGATGTCAATTACTATAAGATGAAAGCTTTTTTAAAATTATCTACAGTGAAGAGGCCCAATGAATTAGCATTTAAAGGTCCAGTAATTGACATAAAGTCCAAATTATTCAACAGGGATAATGTTGATGTTTGGCACTGTGGATTTAAAAAGCCTACTCTGAGCCGTTGTCTTAGTGCTCGTGCTGACAACATTGGGAAGCCCAAGGCTATAACTTGTGGGCCTGGAGATGCATTTTCAGATAGCAGATCATCTTTTAGTCATTTGGGCCGACCCAGTTTGTGTGACAGTGCCAGTACCCAGCCAGAAGCACATCAATCAATTACAGAGACTGTTGAGCCCAATGTTAGTGCTGGGCCTATGATCAGTTCTGGACCTACAAAGCGTGTTCAGGAAGCTGAGCAGAAGATTCTTTTGGAAGCTGAGAAAAATAAAATTAAATATGGTCTTGCGTGTACCGCAAGCAATCATTGTTAGTAAGTATACTTTCTTTGACTGTTTAGTCATTGAGTCATTGCATGGAAGAAGTCTGTGTAAGTTATAATATTTGGGTGATTATCTGTTTAGTTACAACAGTTTTAAACATATTAACTGTTTTAAATGGGTTCACGTATTTACGATGTAGGCGAATATCCCACGAGTTGGGAAGGATTAAGAGCGATGTGCGTAGGTCTTTGGATTTCATCACAATTGGCA
This sequence comes from Gentiana macrophylla, assembly GCA_026214975.1. NCBI lineage: Eukaryota > Viridiplantae > Streptophyta > Magnoliopsida > Gentianales > Gentianaceae > Gentiana > Gentiana macrophylla. Next base: position 64,953,397 of record CM047815.1, read on the forward strand.
CATTTAAGGGCCTGTCAAGAGACAGGGGAGATCTTTGTCTGTCAAGGCCCTTTTTCAAGGTTTAGAGGAATCCGTTTCTGTTAATGCAAAGGTTGGCTAAATTTCATGCTATTAATCGCAGATTCAATAAACAAAAGTTTAAGTATTGGATTAAGAAGCAGAAAGCAGAGGTAGATGTTCAAAGGCTCAGCCATGTCCAGTTCCAATAAAAAAATGAGGGACTAACTTGCTGCCAAAAGGAGGTTGGCTTATTCAAGTCTAAACAGGAATCTGTTTGGAACAGTTCCTAGGAACTACTTGAGAACTCCTGTTAGGAGATCTTTTTTACCTTATAAGAAAAAGCCTATTTTCAGGCAAAAAAGACTTTCAGAAAGGAGAATAAAAACAATTCATGCCAAGCTTACAATTGAAAATAAAGGTGATTGTAAATTGCTGAACGATATTAGTCAATGGACTAGTTCTAACCAAAGGGTTGGTCATGATATTAATTTGTATGGAATTAACATTAAGGGAAAGGTTTATCTTCAAGTTTGTGAAGCATTAACAGGTCTTCATGTGATTTGGTTTTTAATTGTTGACAAAAAACCTAAAGCTACTTCATCAGAAACTTTGAAGATGCAGGATGTTTTCGACATTTTCGATGATGAACCTTCTACTGCAATGATTAAGAAATAATTGACAGACAGATTCAGGGTTTTAAGAAAGGGAGTGTATTGGCTTACGATGAAAGGATCTACTTCAGCTGGTCAGAAAGAATATGTTGTGAATAACTAAATAAAAATGACTAATTAGGGTTTATTCCCCTAAACAGATTTCAAGTATTATGGTTTTTAACTAAATAAAAATGACTAATTAGGTTTTATTCCCCTAAATATTATGACTAATTAGGCTTTTTATAATCTGCCTTGTCTTCAAGTTGAACAAGGCAGTGTAGGTGTGGTTCACAGTTTTGGTGGAGTTCTGTGCATACTCTAGCGTAACAAATTTTATAATCTACAGCTGTGGGCCTGGAGATGCATTTTCATATAGCAGATCATCTTTTAGTCATTTGGGCCGACCCAGTTTGTCTGACAGTGCCAGTACCCAGCCAGAAGCCCATCATTCAATTACAGAGACTGTTGAGCCCAATGTTAGTGTTGGGCCTATGAGCAGTTCTGGACCTACAAAGCGTGTTAAGGAAGCTGAGCAGAAGATTCTTTTGGATGCTGAGAAAAATAAAATTAAATATGGTCTTGCGTGCACCGCAAGCAATCATTGTTAATAAGTATACTTTCTTTGACTGTTTAGTCATTGAGTCATTGCATGGAAGAAGTCTGTGTAAGTTATAATATTTGGGTGATTATCTGTTTAGTTACAACAGTTGTAAACATATTAACTGTTTTAAATAGGTTCACGTATTTACGATGTGGGCGAATATCCCACGAGTTGGGAAGGATTAAGAGTGATATGCGTAGATCTTTGGATTTCGTCACAATTGGCACATTTAAGGGCCTGTCAAGAGACAGGGGAGATCTTTGTCTGTCAAGGCCCTTTGTTCAAGGTTCAGAGGAATCCGTTTCTGTTAATGAAAAGGTTGGCTAAATTTTGTGCTATTAATCGCAGATTCAATAAACAGAAGTTTAAGTATTGGATTAAGAAGCAGAAAGCAGAGGTAGATGTTGAAAGGCTCAGCCATGTCCAGTTCCAATAAAAAAAATGAGGGACTATCTTGCTGCCAAAAGGAGGTTGGCTTATTCAAGTCTAAACAGGAATCTGTTTGGAACAGTTCCTAAGAACTACTTGAGAACTCCTGTTAGGAGATCTTTTTTACCTTATAAGAAAAATCCCTTTTTCAGGCAAAAAAGACTTTCAGAAAGGAGAATAAAAACAATTCATGACAAGCTTACAATTGAAAATAAAGGTGATTGTAAATTGCTGAACGATATCAGTCAAGGGACTAGTTTTGACTAAAGGGTTGGTCATGTTAATTTGTATGGAATTAACATTAAGGGAAAGGTTTATCTTCAAGTTTGTGAAGCATTAACAGTCTTCATGTGATTTGGTTTTTAATTGTTCACAAAAAACCTAAAGCTACTTCATCAGAAACTTTGAAGATGCAGGATGTTTTCGACTTTTTAGATGATGAACCTTCTACTGCAATGATTAAGGAAGAATTGACAGATAGATTCAGGGTTTTAAGAAGGGGAGTGTATTGGCTTACGATGAAAGGATCTACTTCAGCTGGTCAGAAAGAATATGTTGTGAAAGAATATTGCAAGAAGAATATTCTTGTAAAATACGGAGGTGCAACTACAGGAACTATTGATAACATTCATGAGAATGCCTTGTATTTATGTGCAGCTAGTTCAGTTAAAGATACATTAGCATTAATGACAATATCTGTCAGGATGTATTTTAACTCTTGAAGTATTAAAGCGTGTTATTAAAGATTCAATATTGATATCAACCCCAATTAATTTTAATGCGGGGGGCTTTTATTATACAATCTATAATTGCAGCCGCCGGCCCATTTTTCTTTAATAAAAAGGTTCTTTTATTTTCAAATGTATTACATTTCCTACTTCCCATTCAGAGAATCTGGTATTATCCCTATCTATAGCTACTCTGTAACTCTGATCAAGGTTACATAATACAATATATGGTATCCCCCCTGGTACTTTTTTTCTCTTACAATATTTGTCGTTTACAGTAAAGACTTTTTGAGCACCCACCAATTCTTTTCTGTAAGAAAAAAAATTAAAGGGGATATTATCAACAATATTCTAAAGTGCATGTACATCATAAGAAAAAAAATCTATACTACTACAAAAATAATTATGACGGCCCAAACTTCTAGCCCAAGCAGTTTTTCCAGTTCTTGGTTGGCCTTCAATTATCATCGACAGGGGGCGGTCCGGTTTGTTCTCCGGGTCCTGCAGGTGGAGGAGATGAACGGTCAATATGTAATGCATCCCTGATATTGTAATAATGTTCATTAACGTCCATTAATGTTTTTTCATGGGCCCATATGACATCTTCCATGTCTATATGGTTTCCCACGGTCATTTGCAAGTTAAAGAAATTTACCATAAACAAATTTTGATCCACCCAATCTGTAAGTTCTTGGGGGATATTTAAGAAACTGGTCCATCTGGGCTGGTATACATATTGGGTGGATCAAAATTTGTTTCTGGTAAATTTCTTTAACTTGCAAATGACCGTGGGAAACCATATAGACATGGAAGATGTCATATGGGCCCATGAACAAACATTAATGGACGTTAATGAACATTATTACAATATCAGGGATGCATTACATAATGACCGTTCATCTCCTCCACCTGCAGGACCCGGAGAACAAACCGGACCGCCCCCTGTCTATGATAATTGAAGGCCCAACAAGAATCGGAAAACTGCTGGCTGTAAGTTTGGGCCATAATTGTTTTTGTGGTATATAGATTTTTCTTCTTATGATGTACATGCACTTTATAATATTGTAGATGATATCCCCTTTAAATTTTTTTCTTACAGAAAAGAATTGTTGGGTGCTCAAAAAGACTTTACTGTAAACGACAAATATTGTAAAAAAAGAAAAGTACCAGAGGGGATACCATGTATTGTATTATGTAACCCTGATCAGAGTTACAGAGTAGCTATAGATAGGGATAATACTGATTTCTCTCGAATGGGCGAGAGAAATGTAATACATTTGGAAATAAAAGAACCTTTTTATTAAAGAAAAATGGGCCGGCGGCTGCAGTTATAGATTGTATAATAAAAGCCTCCCGCGTTAAAATTAATTGGGGTTGATAACAAGATTGAATCTTTAATAACACGCTTTAATACTTCAAGAGTTAAAATACATCTTGACAAATACTGTCATTGCTGCTAATGTATCTTTAACTGAACTAGCTGCACATAAATACAAGGCATTCTCATTAATGTTATCAATAGTTCATGTAGTTGCACCTCCGTATTTTACAAGAATATTCTTCTTGCAATATTCTTTCACAACATATTCTTTCTGACCAGCTGAAGTAGATCCTTTCATTGTAAGCCAATACACTCCCCTTCTTAAAACCCTGAATCTGTCTGTCAATTCTTCATTAATCATTGCAGTAGAAGGTTCATCATCGAAAATGTCGAAAACATCCTGCATCTTCAAAGTTTCTGATGAAGTAGCTTTAGGTTTTTTTTGTCAACAATTAAAAACCAAATCACATGAAGACCTGTTAAGGCTTCACAAACTTGAAGATAAACCTTTCCCTTAATGTTAATTCCATACAAATTAATATCATGACCAACCCTTTGGTCAGAACTAGTCCCTTGACTGATATCGTTCAGCAATTTACAATCACCTTTATTTTCAATTGTAAGCTTGTCATGAATTGTTTTTATTCTCCTTTCTGAAAGACTTTTTTGCCTGAAAAAAGGCTTTTTCTTATAAGGTAAAAAAGATCTCCTAACAGGAGTTCTCAAGTAGTTCCTAGGAACTGTTCCAAACAGATTCCTGTTTATACTTGAATAAGCCAACCTCCTTTTGGCAGCAAGATAGTCCCTCATTTTTTTATTAGAACTGGACATGACTGAGCCTTTGAGCATCTACCTCTGCTTTCTGCTTCTTAATCCAATACTTAAACTTCTGTTTATTGAATCTGCGATTAATAGCACGAAATTTAGCTAACCTTTGCATTAACAGAAACGGATTCCTCTGAACCTTGAACAAAGGGCCTTGACAGACAAAGATCTCCCCTGTCTCTTGACAGGCCCTTAAATGTGCCAATTGTGACGAAATCCAAAGATCTACGCACATCGCTCTTAATCCTTCCCAACTAGTGGGATATTCGCCCACATCGTAAATACGTGAATCCATTTAAAATAGTTAATATGTTTAAAACTGTTGTAACTAAACAGATAATCACCCAAATATTATAACTTACACAGACTTCTTCCATGCAATGACTCAATGACTAAACAGTCAAAGAAAGTATACTTATTAAAAATGATTGCTTGCGGTGCACGCAAGACCATATTTAATTTTATTTTTCTCAGCTTCCAAAATAATCTTCTGCTCAGCTTCCTGAACACGCTTTGTAGGTCCAGAACTGCTCATAGGCCCAACACTAACATTGGGCTCAACAGTCTCTGTAATTGAATGATGGGCTTATGGTCGAATCGCATCGCATCATCACACAAAACTGGTCGGCCCAAATGACTAAAAGATTATCTCGCTATCTCAAAAATGCATCTCCGCCCACAAGTTATAGCCTTGGGCTTCCCAATGTTGTCAAGACGAGCACTAAGACAACGGCTCGTAGTAGGCTTTTAAATCCACAATGCCAAACATCAACATTATCCCTGTTGAATAATTTGACTTTATGTCAATTACTTTGGGCTTCTAAATGCTTTAATTCATTGGGTCTCTTCACTGTAGATAATTTTTAATATATATATATATATATATATATATATATATATATATATATATATATATATATTATATTATATTATGTGTGTGTGTGTGTGTGTAAATGTATATGATTGTAATTTCTACCTAAATAAGAACTGCAATTTCATATTATTGAAAAGATTTATAAAAAAAAAATCTAATTGATATATATATGTGTATATATATCTTATATAATAATCACCGAAATGCTTTATATAATGAAAGACATGAAATGTTAACCACTTGCACACGTTTTGCGTACATTTAGGACAACATGCGGAAACATTTTCAGCGATAAGCAACATTTAAATTGCTGAAAACTTTTTGATTTTTTCAATATAAAATTAAGTAGTACTTAATAAATTAAGATGTACTACCTCCGTCCCATAATAAGTGTCCACATTTTAGAAAAAAATTGTCCCACAAAAAGTGTCATTTTATATTACCGTCGTGATCATTTAATGTTTATTTTCCAAAGATACTTTTTAGTCAAACATTTATTTATTGACTCATTTTCACATCTCAAAACAAACATTTATTATTTGTTAGGGGTAAGTATGTCAATGTAGTATAAAAACACAACACATTAATTACATTTCTTAATATGTGTGAAAACTAAAAAAAGGACACTTAATTTGGGACGGAGGTAGTATAAAAAATGTTAACAAACATCACCAAAGGTAACCACAACTTAATATATTTAGAATAAGAGTAATTGCCGCAAAACATCCATGTGTTTTCAAATTTTACATTTTTACCCTATATCTTCTATAAAATTTTACAAGAAACATCATTTTTAAAATTTGGGTTAAATTTAACAGGGAGAAGGCACGTGCTTTGCACTCTCCGTCAACCTGAGGAAACAAAAAAACCTTTTTTTAAATTATTTTCCCAAAATCCCTATTAATTCTCAAACCATTAATTCCACTACCAAACCCAATTAATTCGTTCATTCATTCCCAACACCAAAATCAGTTGATTCCCGATCCACAGTGAATCTTATATACGGCTAAACCCGAATTATTGAGCTCTGGTCCTTGAGCTTCCAGCTTCCAACTAAATCGCGACCTATTAGGCGGGAAAGAAACAAAAACGCAGGTGATTTTGTTTCTTGTACTGTTCCTGTTTGCTAATTAATCAATGAATTATTTTTGCATGAATCCCAATTTAGTGAAGTAGTTGGATCCAAGTCCGTCAATTTTCGAATGATTTTGAGCAATTTGATAAAGTAATATGCTTTTTTGTGAGTGGATGTTCTATGCTTTCTACTACTTATATTATTGTATCACTTGATTGTGTTTCTGATTTTGCTGACAAGAAGACTTGGTTTGCGGATTGATTGCTTTAATCAAGGCATTTGTTGAAGAAATAAATTCCGGCGGTTGAAATTGTGAGAGAGAAAGAAAGGAAGAAATTAAAGAGAATGGCGGGTCCGAAAACAGAGGGGACATCGGCTCCGGCGGCAGCAGCAAGATCCATATGAAGTGATGTGTGTGTCAAAAGATTCATCCGATCAGGAAATTAAAACTGCATAAGCTTGCTCTCAACTAGGGTTGTAAATGAATTGAAATTTCTTCATGAAATTTCTTTGCATCTTTCATTTCAAGAGAGATCGAGTTGATTCGGTTTTTTCGAGTTCGAACTCGAGTCGATCTACTCGAATAATTAACCGAGCCGAGCTCGAGTTTTAAAATATATAAATCTAGTAGCTCGCGAGCTTAATCGAGCTTGATTAAATAATTTTTTAATTAATTAAATTAATTATAATTTTTTTTTCATAATTAAAAAAATATTATTCGAGTTGAGTATTAGACGAGTCGAGCTCGATCTTGCCATATTTCATTAAAAATAAATGAAATCTAGAAAAATAATCGAACTTACGAGTCGAGTCAAGCTTTATCGAGCTCGAGCTGAGTTTCGAGCCTGAACTTTTTTAGTCGAGTCGAGCTCGAGCCGAGTTTCGAGCCCGAACTTTTTTAAGTCCATATTATGTACACTCATCACAATACTTTTTTCCTGTTCAAAGCGTCGAGCCCGAACTTTTATTATCTACAACCATATTATAATCAAATATTTTTAAGAATGATCACAACTACTATTTTATATAGTGGGGACAATCGCATTTTTTATAGCGAGGTATGACAAACAAATAAAAATCAATCTGATCTCTTAATCCCAAATCAATGAAATTTTGTTTTAGATATTTTTAAATAATGAATCCCATAAATTATTTGATTTTTGAAAATAGTGAATTTCGACAATGAATTTCGCAAATGAATTTAAACATAAATAATTTCACACACGTGATACCGACGCAAAACTCATCTACTCAATTGATTAAATATTTCTGTCTTCTCTCAAAAAAATCATCGTGGTGCTAATGTAATTTTTTGCGGTGATAATGTAATTTTTTGCGGTGAAATCATCGTACCGCCGATGTATTTTTTTGGGGTGCTCGGAGTAATGTGGTGACGGAAGTAATAGTAGGTGACGTTGATGTTCAACAACGAACACCAGAGAAAAATCAATGAACTGACGTTTCTAAGTTGTGATACTTTTATAACGTAAACGTCGCCGTTGGTGTTGAACAACGAACACATGGCATCGACGTTCCACTTATTGCAAATTATTGTCATGACGCAGTATTTTTTTTGATACCAGAAATAATAGTGGTGATATCTTTAGAAATCTCTGTTATTATTATTCTTATTATTATTATTGTTATATTAGGCCCATAGGACAATTTTTTTTTTATGCATTAATTCCCATTTATTTCCAACATCCATTATTTCATTATCTACAACGAACACCGGTGACATCGACGTTCCCTTTATTAAAAATCCTTCTGGTGCCGATGTAAATTTTTCCGGGGAAATCAGCATCTCTCGATGTAATTTTTAAGTCTGCTCAATAATGCACACTTAAGAAGTAATAGTGGGTGACGTTCTTGTCCATTATTTGATTATTTTTTCACGGCGTTCAACAACGAACACCGGTGGCACCGATGTTCTTTTTATTAAAAATCATCGTGGTGCCGCTGTAATTTTTTGTGGTGCAATCATCATAGTGCTAATGTAAATTAATGCCGGGAAAAATGTAGTGCTGGAAGTAATAGTGGGTGACGTTGATATTCAACAACGAACACCAGAGGAAAATCAATGGACTAACGTTTCTAAATTGTGACATTTTTAGAATGTAAACGTCATCGTTGGTGTTGAACAACAAAAACCAATGACATTGACGCTCCACTTATTAAAAATTATCGTGATGGTGCAGTAATTTTTTGTAATACCAGAATTAATAATGGTGATATCTTTAAAATCCCTATTATTATTCATTGTTACAATTTGGCCCATAGGACACTTTTTTTTAATCCATTAATTCCCAAACTCAATTACTTGCTTCCTACTGCTACCGTCCTTTTTGTTTTGCAGACTAGAAATTCTGATCAAACATGTGGTTTGGTATCGATTTTGGCTGCAAGAATCACCTAATTTGTAAGGATTACACTGTACTACACTGCTTCCTTAGAATTTTTTGTTGCTGAGAAGACTATCAGAACTATGTTTTACCAAATCTTGGAGGATTACCATCAACTCGTTCCATGATTTCCGCACTAAATCTTCTACCTGCTCCATTATTACACAATTTCGTGGTAATTGCTTCTTCAGTTTACTCTTTTTATACTTTCTGTCCAAGGTTTTTTAACTCTACGCTTCGATTGTGAAATTACAGTTGGAAGGAAAATCAGTTGTTACTGCAGGCATCATATGGTAATCCTTTTTCTGTTCTTGTATGTTCTTCTATTATCTTTGCATGTGTGTGTGACGATGTTGGATTTTGTCATGTATAATTTGAGGCCAATTTAATCTAGGGATGATAGAATCAAGGATGATTTTGGGGGTGATTTTGGTGTTTTATGGTGAGTCCAAGAATGTATCTTGGATTGCCTACGTATCCTCGTGGTATTGTCCAGAATCAAGCCTTCACGAGTTCCTGGAATGATGTATTTATAGGCACATGCTCCTTCTTCCGCCTCTAATCCTGTATGTTTGGTCTATTGACATAATTGCCCTTGAATGGGCCTTGCTCCTGCCCACGCCTCGCAGACTTACTTCCTGTGGAGTCCGACATACGGCCTTTCCATGTCTCGCTGGTAAAACTTTTTTATCTTAGCATTATCTCGCCCTAGGACTTATAACGTGTGGCTAAGTTGACATCGACTTCGATGCCGTAATCGCCGAAGGAATGATGAGATGTCCAACTTGGGACTGCCTCGTCGAGGTCGACTTCTCAAAGAATCATTTGCTCGATTTTGGAGTACGGCATGCGGATCTCGAATGTTAGTCTAATGATCTTGAGACTTTGCCTTAACGCCAAAAAAAAGATGCTTCTTCTTAGGCTTTGCCCTTTTTAACCATCGTTGTCGTTGGCTTCCATCTCAGATAAACAATTAGCCGGTCATTTGGACTTGGCTTATTCTTTCCTTGAAAAATTGTTACATTTTTCCTTCTTTTCTTTGGTCTTTGAACTAGACCATCTTGCTTTATTGCGCCTTTGGCCTTATTTGCACATCGGCCTCTCTCATGTCGATGCATATATGTCGATATCTCGCCTCCAAGTATCATGAGAACCTTAGGTTTGGATCATATTTGGCCGCCTTTGTGACTAGGCTTTTTTGTTATAAATGCTGAAATTTTTACAAGTATTTGGTGTCAAACACTTTTGTTGCATGTCGATTCCCATTCCTTTGCTCGCTTTTTCTCGAGTATTCAATGTCGACTGTTGTTGCCTCCAAAGTATAATGCAGATTCATCATCTTCGTTATACTTTCGTAGTTCCATTTGTCGCACCATATGTAACTTGTCTTCCATGCTTTAGCATTTTTGGACTTTTCTTTGTTGTTGCGTGGTAGAAGAGATGCCCTGGTTGTCTCATTTCGCTTTGTCGGAATCGATGCTCTTTTTTCGTCGATAGATATTTCCGCCACGATGTCCTAGTACTTACCGCCTAATAAGACTGTAATACGTAAATGTCGCCTCCGGATCTCGGTGTCGTGGTGTTTCTTTGTCGCTCATGACTCATGACACATGATCGCCGGAGTTTTGGACTTGGTCCGAACTCGATGCCTTAGCCTTTTGGTACATGGTCTTCCTTGTTGTTATTGATTTAGGATATCATTTTTTTTTTTCAAGCCATCGTAAGATTTCCATTTGTCTAATTTATGTTGTGGTCCAAAACATTACACATATAATAAAGACTTACAAAGTATATAAGAATTTAAAATAACAATCGTAAGAACCTGGAGAGCTAAAGATCTCGGCTCGCCTTTGGAGCTCGAGAACTCGCTTCGTGGATAGCTAGATACGGTAGATAACTCGCGACAGCTTTCTCGGGGCACCATAAGCGATGTCTCTCCGGTGGCAATCAGACCTCAAACGGATTCCGATCGACACAAAATTTGGAGGGATCGTTCTTCCTCACTTTCCTTCGATGTGACCGTGGAATTGTTCTTTCGATGGCTCAATCTCCGGGAATAAGCCGCCGATCTGGCAGCTGCTGTCCAGAATCCTGCTGCGTTTTTGGTACCGCAGAAATTCTTTGCCACGATCGAGAGTTCAAACGAACTCCGATCAGCCTAAAATTTGGAGGGCTTGTTCGTCCCTCCTAATACTTGGATCTGAACGGTGGAAATCTAGTTCCAACGGTTGAAACTCCATAAATTAGCCGCCCGATCTCGCTGCGTTTTTGGGTGCTGCGTTTTGGCAACGAACCACCACTCCTGATCCATCACCGATAGAAAGACCCTTCTTCTAGCGCCAAATGACGATCTTGTTTTTGTCATGTATAATTTGAGGCTAATTTAATCTAGGGATGATAGAATCAAGGATGGTTTTGGGGGTGATTTTAGGTTTTATGGTTCCAAGAATGCCGTTACTCTTCTGCTATTCATGTTTCTTCATTTTAATGGTTGCACGCTATGTATTTTTCCTTAATCAAACAACTTGATGGAGTTTTTCCTACACAAAAATGCTTACCTGATTCTGGGATTCTGGTTTTGATGTTTTATGCTTCCCATGTTTCTTTATTTCTTGATGTTTCTTTATTTCTTTGCTACTTTATGTGAGAGAAAATTTGCAGGGGATTTAATGACCAATTTTTTCGCTTTCTGGTTTTAGAGTAAAATGGTCATCTATGGTATGGTTGAACAACACATCATGTTTACTTTATGTCTTCTGATCAGCTTAGCTGGTTTTGATCAACTTGGCTTTTATTGGTGTAGGCCCCTTGAAAAGGCTTTGGTTAAGTTTAGAGGGGGGTGAATAAACTTAACACATAAAACTTTTGGAGTTAACAAACTCAAGAAGGTCGATGAGTCTGGCCGACCACTCGATAATCTCTGGCGACAAGAGATATTATCGAATTTGTTGCAGCGGAATATATTCAAACTAAGCCTTATTGCTTGTTGTTGAAAAGATGATACTAAGTATTGGATACTCAGCAGTGTAAGTGTGTGATTCAGTTGCTAGTTTCAGTAAGTTGATGTGATCAGTATACTAAATGCAGAAATTAAATGCAGAAAGTAAGTAGGCAAATTTTATAGTGGTTCAAGGTCGTGTAATCCTGTCAGTCTACTCTTCTCCTGTGATGTTGGAGGAAATTCACTAGAGATCTTTGAGGTTGCAGTTACAAAAATCCCTAAGCTGTCTGTCCTTCACCAATAACTATGGCTTCACAAACTGAATATTTGAAACAGGTAGGATTGCTGCTCCAAAGTATTCCACTGGTCCTTGAAGGGTAGGATTGCCTCTTCACCAGCTCCACCACAAACAACAGTTCTTGACACTTAAGTGCTTCTCTGTCTTCAGCAGGTTTCTTGTAAAAGAAAGTTTGAATCAAGTGAATGATTCAATAGTCAGCAACTTGATCAGGATGAAATGATCAGCAGCTTGAAGTCTTCAAGTGTGTATGCTTAATGTAACTTGACAGCAGGTTACACTTTAAGAGTTTTCTGGATCAGTAGCTTTAAGTTCAGTATAAGTCAGCAGGGTGAATTTCTTGATAAGAACTTGATAGCTCAGAGTAGATTGCTATTTTTCATCACTTATATCTGAATCAGGAGTCCTCTATTTATAGGTAGGAATCCTGTGACTTATGTTTGAAATTTCATATAAGATTTGTCCCCATTCTGACTTGCATTCGTCCTCTCAGACATAATAATCGACAATCGCCGCTTGCTTTTGAAAGTTTCCAGTCTGTCCACCCTTTGACTTGTGTCCATTGGTTAATCATATGAATCTATCCAACGTTCTTTTATTCTTGGCCATTGATTTGTTGACAATATCAAGGCTTGTAATCCATCATTATCCTTGTAATCTTCCAATGTAACCCTTGAATAAATCGAGATTTATACTCAGCAGATACCTGTGTATATTGGTCTACTGATGTACATATCAGTCAGCTGTCTTAAGTCTGCTGTGTTTACAAAACACTTCAGCTGACTTCTTTTATCTAACTTTTAATTGTGAAGTTAGAGTACACCATTTTGAGCATAACCAAGTTCCAATCACCACTTAACTTAAGGAACTTAGACCTTATACACAAGGTATATGTAATCAGTTTAGGTCATCACAGACTTCCCTAAAATCTGATTCCATATCCTTGACTTTAAATACTAAGTTTGTTCCTTTAGCCTTCAATAACTGAGTTTGAACCCTCAGCCTTCAGTCTTCAGCAGGTTCCTAAATAGTCTACTGACCTAGTTACCTTACTGACCTAGACAGGTCTACTGATAAAGTCAGCTGACCTAATTACAATGCTTGTTTGATCAAACCTATACAAAGATCAAACTCAAATAAACCTATACATTTGATCTAGACAACTTTTTGCCTTTGCTCTATAACAGCTAGTCTGGCACTCATCATTAAAACTTAAAAATAAGTCCAACAATTTCTCCATTTTTAGTGATGATGCCAATACCCTCCTTACAGTAAAGCAAAAAGATAAAAACAAAAACAGAACAAATTCAGTCATTTCTCATTATAATCATATTTGTTCAACATTATTACAAACTAGAATCAGCAAAATGAAATAGGCAGTGTAAATATGATGATCTAGTTCCTGTTTTCTTCTCATAGAACTCCTTGATTTCTCTGACAACATCCTGCATCCACTGGTTTTCAATTGGGGAAAAGTCAACCCAATGATTCAGATCTCTCCACCACTTCCACTTTCCACCACTTCCAGGCTTCTGGTAGAGTAAGTCTTATGTTATGAACACTGAAGCCTTATCCCATGTAGAAGTGTTTGAATTCATCCAGTGAACTCCTTGCTGATTGCACAATTCCCAATCTACCTCTTCCACATCTGCCTCATCTTCCACCTCGTAGAAGCTCTCATAGCTTTGACCCTTGTTTCCCAAAGCTTCATTCCAAGAAAGTAATCCAGACCCTCAAAATATCCCATGCGGCTGTAAGGTCTTTTCTTTCCATAATATAGCTGCTTATATTCCTTCAGGAGGTCATCAGTCAACTGAACTCTGCCAGGTGCAGGGTTTCTGAACTCATTAGTATCATCCTCCCATTTCTTCTTTTCAAAGATCCTTGCAGCTTCCTTTGCTTCTGTTGTAAGACCCTCTTCCCCCTTATTGACATCATCAACAAACCGGGACAGTAGACCATGAACACTCTCCTATGTGATCACTAAATTAGCAAGTTGACCTTCCATGATTTATGTCCTTGTGTCAACTGCAGTGATCCTTCCTTTTAGTGTTTGCTCCAGCAGATTGATCCTCTCAGTAACTTTAGGATCCAATACAGCAGGTTGAGGTGTTGCAGCAGGTTGAACTTCAGTAGACTTAGATGTGTCAGTAAGTTTATCAAGCTTTTTGTGTAAAGAGGCAAATTGTTCATTCAAAAATTTATCTCTGTGGGTATTGCTTTGTTTTATGCCTCTTACATCTTTGGTCAAGTCAGCAAGTGCATACTGAGTGGAAGTAATATTGGATGCAACTGTTTTAGTGGTTCTCCATCTATTTTCCACCAAATTGACCAAGTCTTCAAATCTTTGTTCTTGTCTATTCAATTGAGCTCTTGGTTGTGTGATATCAACCCTCCCAGCTTTCAATTCATTCAACACATGTGCTGGTACTGCACCAGCCACATCTCCAGCCATATGTCCACCTGCATCATCAGCAGGTTCTTCAACATTGTAGTCTGCTCTGTGAGTGCTGACAACTAAGGCTCCTGTCCTGTCCCATCCAGCAGGGTCAGGACCTTCTTCAATCACATCTCCAAAGATGTCTTCCAAGATAGGGTCTTGGGCAGGTTGAGGTTCCAAAACATGTTCTTCTTCAAATATTGGTACATGTGCCTGTTGAGGTTCAGCAGCATCTTGTTCTTCCTCAGGCACTTGGAATTCCTCATCACTGAAGTCATAGTCCAGCAGCTGTTCATCACCAATAACAGTCTGCTGACCATCTTTACCTTCAGTAGCTTTGGCCTCAGTAGACTGAACTACAGCAGTCTCTTCCACAATATTGGCAGGGGATTCCTCCAATCCCATCAAAGGTTCCAACCTTTGTCCAGTTGCTGTCTGATCCTCAGCAGCCTTAACCACCTGTTCCAACCTGTATTCATGTGATGTTTGTCACTCAGGAACCTGAACCACCTATTCAACAGGAGCATGAGGGAATATATCATCATTTTCCTCTAATGCTCCTCTAGTATCAGTAACCTTTTGCAACTGATCTGCAACTTGTGACAAGGTTTCTTGAGTGTCAAACCACTCCTGATACTGAGCTGAATCTTCTGAACTTTCAGCAGCTTCTTCAAATACAACAACATCATCAAGAGTAAATATGATGGCCTCTTCCAAAGATGTTGCTACAGCAAGCTGGTTTTCTAAGTCTTTATTGAAAATAGCTCCTAGCTCTTCATTTAATAAGTCAGCCTGCTGAACCTCAGGATTTACATCAAACTCCACAATCCACAAATAACAAGGTGTCAGACATACTAACCATCCTGTTGTCTCCAATTTTTATCCCATCGTTGATCAAAGCTTCCAGATCATCTAAAGTCAAATCCCCCATATCTTCATCCACATTACCAGTCTGTTGTCCCTCAACGGACTTACCAGCATCAGCAGACTGATCTGATGTGTTGTCTTTGGATCCCTGTCCTACCTCCTCAGTAGGTCTTTCCAAAGCAGCGCCACTGGATTGGCCTGGGAAAGAAGGATGATCATCATCAGAATCAGAGGATGATGTATCATCATCATCAGGTCCAGAGTGTGGTTCATTGATCAAGATGCTTGCACTCTGTTTTTCACTCTCAATCAGATCCAGCAACCTTACTTCTAACTCAGATGTATCAATCAAACCAAGTAAGTTCTCCACACCCAACTTATTAAATGACCACTCTTCAAAGTCAGTCATTGACTCTGCAGCTGAATTATGTTTCTTATAAAAGCCAAATTTCCAAGCAAAGTAGTCCTGAATTTTCTTGATGTTGGGATCTACTTTTTCTTTTCTTGACTTCTTCTTTTTTCTTTCAAAAGGCATTGTTGGCCTTGTTGGTGCAGATTGCTCAGCATGTTGTCCTCCAAAAGTGTTAACAAGGTGAGCCAATGTATCTATAGCAAATACAAGCAGGTCAGTAGGTTCTTCAGTTGGTACATTTGTCCCTACTACCTCCAACTGTTCCACACTAGGTTCCTCCTGACTTATATGTGTATCAGCAGGGTCTGCAGCAGTGTGTTCTTCCTCCTGAGTTGTAGCATCCACAACAGGGTCATGAACAGTTTGTTGTTCAACAACAACCTCTCTTGCCTCATAAGGCTCATCACCTTGTACAGGTGTTTCCTCAACAACATTTTCAGCTTCCTTTTGGGCCTCCAAAACCCTTAAATCCTTTCCTTTTCCATGCCTCTTCTTTTGCACAACCTCCTTCATCCTCTTTGCAGGTTGTTCAGTTTCAATATCCTTGGCAGTTTTTCTCTTCCTTGAATCTTCCTTTAACTGCTCTCTCAAAATTTCAGCAACAGTTTTCTTTTTAACTCCAGTAGGCTCAGCAGCCTTATCTTCAACTGGAACCTCAGTAGATTTAGCAGGGTCTACTGATTGCTGCCTTGTCTTTTTAGGCTTTAACGGCTCAGTAATCTTCCGTGTATCATCAGCCTTTCGCTTCTCAGCAGCCTTCTTAGGTGCAGCAGGTTGTGCAACTTGTTTAGCCTGCTCACCCCCAGCATCATCATCTCTATCACTGTCACTTTCAGTCCTCTCAGTATCCAAATCTTCATCATCATCCAAACCAGGGATGAGATAATTGATTTCCTTTTTATATCTGAACTTATTGATTTTTTCAGGTGCCACATCAGCAATCTTTAGATGGTTCAGCAGGGCCTGCACCATCAAACCCAAAGGCAGTGTCTTGGACTTCCTTGTCCCCTCTTTGTCCTCTGTAATCGCCTTCTTCGTATATTGGACAAAGAATCCTGCCCAATCAAACTTCATACTTTTGTATATGATTATCAGTAGGTCAATCTTGGGTCCAGACATGTATCAAGGCTTCCACTGAATCCCAGAATGTTTTTAGCAATAATCTTGCTCAGCAGATTATACTCCATCTTGATATGCTTCACATTTATACTCAGTGTTGATTTAATGGAATTGTTGGTCTTGATTGTATCAACAAACTCCGATCTTGACAGCCCCATAGATTCAAGATTGGTAGGAGCACCATTACCAGGCCCAAATCCAAATACCTCCCACAGCAGGTTTGAAGAAATCTCAATCTCCTGGCCATTTACAGTGGTAGTAAATGCCTCTCTATCATCTCTAATCACTATATTTCTCCAGAAATTTGTAACATTAGTGTAAGAGATGCTTTCCAATCTCATATTAAGAACATCCTCTAATCCTTCAACCCTTCTGATTCTTCGACCAATATTGATAGCTAGCTCAGTAGTGTTAGCATCAACAACGAAACCTCTGACACTTTGGCTCGTTCCAATGTGAATATCACTTTTATCCGCCATTGTAGATGAAAAAGATGAAGAGAAAGCTTTCAAATCTATGTTCACACTAGATATCTTCAGAGAAAAATCGATCTGAGAATTGTATGTAGCTTTTGCGTGTGTCGGTCTGTATATAAAGAGGAAAAAAAAGTGGGTAGAAATCGGCGATCAAGTCTTAATGCGATCTTGCATCAGTAGCATTAACCACGATTAAAATTGGAGTGAATGTGATGATGCCACATGTCCCACTAATTGATCCCATAAAGTTGTAACCGTTGGATATTTGTAACCGCAATTATAAAGATAACAATAATATCTAATTATTGTTGACTTTCAATTAAGTTTGACTGTCTTGTAACGTATAACTCAGTAGACTTTTTCTTCACTGACAAGAATGGCTCAGCAGCCTACTGACATGGTAACTTTGCTGATCTTCAACAAGATTAGTTTTGTCCAACTGATAATACAAAGTGAAGTTTAATACCAATGACTGATCTGTCAAGTGAGCTCACCCAACAGGACAAAGACCAATCCCCTTGGCAACTTTATTTGCTCAATTGTCCAAACTATTTAAGTACATGGAATTGTTGATACCAATGACTAATCTGCTAAGTGAGCTCACCCAACATAGCAAAGACTAATGCCCTTGGTGAATTCCAGTACACTGCTGATTAAAGGTATATTAGTCAACCTTTATGATTCCAAGTTCAGTCCTTAACTTTGCAAATCTTTCACTATCCAATGGTTTGGTGAATATATCAGCAAGTTGATCTTCAGTAGGGATGTAAACAACCACCACATCTTTCTTTTCAACATGACCTCTTATAAAATGATGTCTCACGTCAATATGCTTGGTTCTTGAGTGCAAAACTGGATTTTCTGTGATTGCTATTGCACTTGTGTTATCACACATTATAGGAATTTCTATTTCCTCATTTCCATAATCCCTTAACTGTTGTCTTAACAATAGTATTTGTGCACAGCAGCTTCCAGCAGCAATATATTCAGCCTCATCAGTGGAAGTTGATATTGAATTATGTTTCTTACTGAACCAGAAAACCAGTCTATTTCCCATTAACTGACAGGTTCTTGTGGTGTTTTTTCTATCAATCTTGCATCCTGCATAATCAGAATCTGAGTAGGATATAACTTTGAAGCTTCCATCTTTTGAATACCATATCCCTACTCCCAAAGTCTCTTTCAGATACTTGAGAATCCTTTTGACTGCAGCTAAATGACTTTCCTTGGGCTTTGATTGAAATCTTGCACAAACACCTACAACAAAGGATATATCAGGTCTGCTGGCAGTGAGGTACAACAGACTGCCTATCATCCTTCTGTATAAAGTCTGATCAACATCTTTGCCTTCTTTATCTTCATCTAATCTGATGTTAGTACTCATAGGAGCTGATACCTTGGTGCTATTTTCCATGCCAAACTTCTTCAGTAGCTCATTGGTATATTTAGTTTGATGAATGAAGATTCCATCTTTCATTTGTTTGACTTATAATCCCAGAAAGTAGTTCATCTCTCCCATCATACTCATTTGGAATTTACTTTTCATGATATTAGCAAATTTTTCACATAGCGATTCATTTTCAGAACCAAAAATTATGTCATCAACATAAATCTATACCAGCAGGGTGTTGTCCCCTTCATTGATTCTGAAAAGAGTATTGTCAATGGTACATTTGGTAAAACCATTGTCCACCAAGAATTGAGATAGGGTTTCATACCATGCTCTTGGTGCTTGTTTCAAACCATAAAGTGCCTTGTTAAGTCTATACAATTTATCTTCTTGATCTTTAACTTCAAAACCAGGAGGTTGTTGAACATAAACCTCTTCTTCTAGAATGCCATTCAGAAATTCCAATCTTGCAACTGGGGCATATGTCTCATCAAAATCTATTCCTTCAGCTTGAGAATAGCCTTTTGCTACTAGTCTGCCCTTATTCCTTATAATGGTACCAGATTCATCCAATTTGTTTCTGTATACCCATTTTGTTCCAATTATATTTGCATGAGTAGGCCTTTCTACTAGTGTCCAAACTTGATTTCTTTCAAATTCATTCAACTCTTCTTGCATAGCAATTATCCAATCTAGATCAGATATAGCTTCTTCAACAACTTTAGGCTCCATTTGAGATAGAAAACAAGTAAACATTGCTTCCAATTGTCTTCTAGTCCT
The DNA here is from genome assembly GCA_026214975.1 of Gentiana macrophylla. Taxonomy (NCBI): domain Eukaryota; kingdom Viridiplantae; phylum Streptophyta; class Magnoliopsida; order Gentianales; family Gentianaceae; genus Gentiana; species Gentiana macrophylla. The sequence goes on from CM047815.1 coordinate 64,973,028, forward strand.
TACACCTTGCTGTATATTTCCAATCACTTGTTCAGCAGGGTGATCCCTTAACCATTGTAAATCATGAATTATTTGATTTACAGGAGCTTCATCTTCAAGAGTGCATCGCTGTTGCTTCAGAAGGTTGATAGATCCTTGAACTGCTTCAGTTTGTTGCATCGTTGAGTGTTACCAGCAGGTTCTTTAGCAGGGGCATAGTCAGAAACTTTTAAGTCATTTATCCTTTCCAAAACATCAACACATTCTGGATCAGTGACTTGGAGATTTTCAGCAGGTTCTGGAACATCATCTCCCATTCCAGTGAACTTTGGTTCATCAAATACTATATGTATAGATTCTTCATGTTTCAATGTCCTTTTGTTCAGTACCCTGAATTCCTTACTGACAGAAGAATATCCTAAAAAGATTCCTTCATCTGATTTTGGTTGGAATGTCTTCAACTGCTCCTTATGATTCAAGATAAAACATTTGCATCCAAATGGATGGAAATAGGATATATTTGGTTTCCTTCCATTCCAAATCTCATAAGTATCTTCAGCAGCTTCTTGTTAACTGAGGTCCTGTTTTGTGTATAGCATGCTGTATTAATTGCTTCAGCCCAATATCTTTCAGGTAATAATGCTTCACAAATCATAGTCCTCCTCGCTTATTTCAAGGTCCTGCTTTTCTCTCAAAGAACCCCATTTTGTTTGAGGTGTACCACCAAAGCTGACTAATTGATGCAAATGCACCATTTTGCTCACAATATTCTCTTATGACTTTATTGAGAAACTCAGTACCCTTGTCTGATCTGATCTTCACTACTGTCAAACATTTCTCATTTTGCAATCTCTTCAAAAGCCCTTTGAAGTGTTTCACTTTTCTTGTTCATGAATACCACCCAAGTGTATCTTGAATAATCATCCACAACTACTAGAGTGTACTTCTTTCTAGTTACACTTGTTGGTGTTACTAGTCCAAATAAATCCATGTGCATCAGCTCCAAAAATCTTTTTGTTGATTGCTTAGTCTTTGACTTGAAGCTTGACTTTGTTTGTTTACCTTACTGATAAGCATCCTTTTTGAATGTCATTTCGGGCAAACCAATCACCAATTTCTTTTTCACCAACTGATTGATGTCATCAATGTTAAGATGATTCAACTTCTTATGCCATAGCCAATTCAGTTCTGACTTAGTATGCACAATCAGGTAGGTTTCTGCAATAGCAGTAGACCAATCCACAACATACATGTTTTGTTGTCTTCTTCCAGCCAACACAACTTGTTCAACTCTCTCACTAATGAAAACACATTAGACTTTGTCAAAAGTGACCTTGTAACCCATGTCACAAAACTGTCCAGTGCTTAGTAGGTTGTAGTCCAGTCCTTCCACAAATGCAACATTTCTGATAGTTAATCCATTTCTCACAAGTGTGCCATATCCTCTTGTGTATCCTGATGTGTTCTTGTTGCCAAAATTGACTCTTGGACCATCCTTTGCCATGTAGTTTGTCAAACGGTGCTTATTCTTTGTCATATGTCTGGAACATCCACTGTCAAAGTACCAGACACCCTACAAAACAAAGTTAGTGCATTTTAGGTACCCAAAACTGTTTGGGTCCATAGTGGCAAGCATGACCCTTGGCATATTTCCATAAGGTCTCCTTTGAAAAGTATTATACTTTTGTTCATATGTGTATTCCACACTTCCATAAGATCTAACATTTGGTTGTGTAGGATTCACATATGCCTTCTGGCCTTTTGGTACATAATGATGTTTGAAGTGATTTCTGTTGTTAGAAGTACTAGCATAACTATAGGTTTGTTGCCTCTATTAGAGCGACCACATTAATATGGAGTCTCTTTGAGGTCCTGCTGAGGTCTTGAATAAGTCCTCTGCCGAGTCCTCTGCTGATTACATTGCTGAGGTTTTAACCTAGCATTATGGTTATAACTATTATTTATAGCAGTAGGGTTAGGAATATTCCAATCATCATCAGTAGGGAATAATCTGTCTTTCTCCCTGAAATAAGTATCCCTAGAATGATTAACATTTTTGGGTTTAGGATTCTTATCCTTGGAATATTTTTGATTTTTACCCTTTTTTGGTCCAGCAGACTTAGCAGCAAGTCTGCTATCGATGAGTCTAGAAGGTCCAAAGAAATCCAATTTTGGATTTACCCTTTTGTTGTGCATCTTGTTGACCTTTTTGACTTCTGATTTTGCTTCTTTGAAGACTTCTCAGTAGGCTTTTCTGCCTCAGTGACCTTTTTGGGAGTTGGATCTTGTGCAGGTACAAACTTAGGACCAATTCTAGTACTAGGTTCAGTAACCTTACTGGATCCACTCTTAGTAGATTGCTGAATTCCAAATCCAAGGCCTGTTCTATCACCATAAGGCTTTCCAGATTTGAATGCAAAGAGTAGAAACTAGATTGTTCAAAGCAGATTCAATGACTCTTCGAATGTACAACAGCTTATCTTGATTTTGCTCAAAATCTTTTTCCTTACCTTTAAGAGTTCTTAATTCAGCTTTTAACCTTTCAACTTCTGTTTGAAGAGCTTCTTTTTCAGCCTTCATAATCTCATAACCAGGTTGTATTTTCCTTAGTTGATTAAGGATGGCATCCAAAGTTTCTTCATTGTCAGAATTTTTAGGATTTGAACCACAAGTTGATTCACAATCACTTTCAGCAGGAGTGTTTATAGATACAGAATTGTATACCTCCTCTGTTTCTTCCATGTTTGCCATTAAAGCATAATCTTCCCCTTTTCTGATTCAACTTCATATCCTGATTCATCATCAGCAACCATTGCTTTCTTGCCAGGTCTTCTTTGCTGATTCTTATTCTTCAGTAAGTCTGGACAATCAGGTCTAAAATGTCCAGGTTTCTTGCAGTTAAAGCACGTAAAAATCAGTTTCTTTTTTGTTTTAGATCGGAGACGATCGAGTTTGAAGTGTCCTGGTTTCTGGCAATGAAAACACAAATAATCATTGTCTTTCTTGGATTCTTCCTTTTTCTTTTCACTTGATTTCTTTGTGAAATTCCTTGGAGAACCTATTCCTGTTTTCATCATTCTGATTTTCTTGCTCAGAAGGGCAATTTGCTATTGCATCTCATCTAGTAGATCATCTTAAGCTCCCGATGATTCTTCTTGATGTGTTGCAGCCAATGTAGTAGTCTTTGGTTCTTCCTTTTCAGTCTCAGGTGCAAGTTTTTTATTGAATTCATAAGCCTTGAGATCTGAAAATAACTTGAAGGTGTCCTCTTCATGTAGTCTTCTTATTTCTTCTAGCAGTAACCTTCATTTCCCAAACTTCTTTTATAGGTAGGGCTTCTAAGACTTTTGTATTGATTTCTTCTTTTGAGTAGTATACATTCAGTAGGGTGAGTTCATCCATGATAGCATTGAATCTTGATTCCATTTGTTCAATAGTTTCATTTGGTTTTATTTTGAAATCTTGAAACTTCTTTTTGGCTACACTGATCTTGTTTTTCTTGATAGCGTTTGTGCCTTCACAGATTAGTTGTAACTTATCCCAAAGTTCCTTTGCAGTCTTGCAATCCTTCACTTTTCATGTACATATTGCTATCCAAAGTTCTGTATATGATATCAATAGCAATATTGTTGAGGTTTGCTCTTTTTCTATCTTCAGCATTCCACTCTCCTTTTGGTTTTGGAACATACTGAGTTTGACCATCCACATTTGTGGCTTTTGTGATTTCTAGTGGTCCATCAGTCAGTACATCCATCATCTCATCATGTGTTGCAGCTAGATAAGCCGGCATACGACATTTATATTCATCAAAACGATCTAAGGAACACATCAACATAGTTCTAGCATACTAGTTGTTATCCATGATGCAAAGCTTTGAAAATCAGAAACTTGAAAAAGTTTTCAAAGTATTTTCACAAGCACAACATGTAGGATTACTTCAGAAAAGAAGCACTGCTCCGATACCAATTGTTGGTCCCTTGAAAAGACTTTGGTTAAGTTTAGAGGGGGTGAAAAAACTTAACACTTAAAACTTTTAGAGTTAACAAACTCAAGAAGGTCGATGCTTTCTTGATTGCTCGATAGTATGCTAACACGAGATATATTATCGAATTTGTTGCAGCGGAATATATTCAAATTAAGCCTTATTACTTGTTGTTGAAAAGATGATACTAAGTATTGGATACTCAGCAGTGTAAGTGTGTGATTCAGTTGCTAGTTTCAGTAAGTTGATGTGATCCGTATACTAAATGCAGAAAGTAAATAGGCAAATTTTATAGTGGTTCTAGGTGGTGTAATCCTGTCAGTCCACTATTATCCTGTGATGTTGGAGGAAATTCACTAAAGATCTTTGAGGTTGCAGTTACAAAAATCCCTAAGCTGTCTGTCCTTCACCAATAACTATGGCTTCACAAACTGAATATTTGAAACAGGTAGGATTGCTGCTCCAAAGTATTCCACTGGTCCTTGAAGGGTAGGATTGCCTCTTCACCAGCTCCACCACAAACAACAGTTCTTGACACTTAAGTGCTTCTCTGTCTTCAGCAGGTTTCTTGTAAAAGAAAGTTTGAATCAAGTGAATGATTCAATAGTCAGCAACTTGATCAGGATGAAATGATCAGCAGCTTGAAGTCTTCAAGTGTGTATGCTTAATGTAACTCGACAGCAGGTTACACTTGAAGAGTTTTCTGGATCAGTAGCTTTAAGTTCAGTATAAGTCAGCAGGGTGAATTTCTTGATAAGAACTTGATAGCTCAGAGTAGATTGCTATTTTTCATCACTTGTATCTGAATCAGGAGTCCTCTATTTATAGGTAGGAATCATGTGACTTATGTTTGAAATTCAAACATAGCCGTTTTAGATTTGTCCCCATTCTGACTTGCATTTTGTCCTCAGACATAGTAATCGACACCTTCGTCGCTTTGCTTTTTGACAGCTTCGGTCATGTCCCACCCTTTGACTTGTGTCCATTGGTTAATCATCTGAATCTATCCAACGTTCTTTTATTCTTGGCCATTGATTTGTTGACAATATCAAAGCTTGTAATCCATCCTTATCCTTGTAATCTTCCAATGTAACCCTTGAATAAATCGAGATTTATACTCAGCAGATACCTGTGTATATTGGTCTGCTGGTACATATCAGTCAGCTGTCTTAAGTCTGCTGTGTTTACAAAACACTTCAGCTGACTTCTTTTATTTAACTTTTAATTGTGAAGTTATAGTACACCATTTTAAGCATAACCAAGTTCCAATCACCACTTAACTTAAGGAACTTAGACCTTGTACACAAGGTATATGTAATCAGTTTAGGTCATCACAGACTTCCCTAAAATCTGATTACATAACCTTGACTTGAAATACTAAGTTTGATGCCTTAGCCTTCAATAACTGAGTTTGAACCATCAGCCTTCAGTCTTCAGCAGGTTCCTAACTAGTCTACTGACCTAGTTACCTTACTGACCTAGACAGGTCTGCTGATAAAGTCAGCTGACCTAATTACAATGCTTGTTTGATCAAACCTATACAAAGATCAAACTCTAATAAACCTATACATTTGATCTAGACATCTTTTTGCCTTTGCTCTATAACAGCTAGTCTGGCACTCATCATTAAAACTTAAAAATAAGTCCAACAATTGGACTTGTTCTGCACTCATGTTTTAAGGATTTAGAAATTGAATAAATAAATATTTCGTTTTGCCTTGCATTATGGATGCATGAGAGTTGTGAATTCATTTCTTGATCATGTATACATGTAACATATGAGACCCTTTATTTTGCACTTCTCTTATTTCTCCTGGATTTCTATGCCTTGTAACTGTTGTTCATTTGTAACAACCATGTAAATGAGCTTTCACTGTTAGTTTTACTTGCACAGATTTAGTGACTCTGTTTTGCAGCATTTAGTTGTTTCTTAGATGTTGCGGATAGATTTGAGTGGTGTCTTGGAATAATATGTTATATTTTAGCTATATACCCTAGTTCTTCATTCAACTTTTCTAACTCCATTTTTCTTACCCAACATTTATTCTTTTGGATCTATAGTTTAGCTATTGGAGCATTCAAGGCTGATAGTGCTGCAACTTCTTCAATTCAGGTACTTCCATGTTACTTTTGTATGCGCTCTTCAACTGTTAATGTTTTTCACTTTTGGTTCCTCACTGTGCTGCAGTTTGTTAAACATTTTGCTTAAGCTTTGTAGTTGCTTTGGTTATGTTTAAGAATTATACTTCCCTCTTTCTATGCTGTTAATGGTGGTTTTCTTTACAACAACATGCTTCCTAAAAAACCAGAAAAATGTAGCCCTTTCTTGTTAGGTGTTAGTATATTTTATAGGATGATGAAATGGTTGTGTTTTTAGATAATCAAATAGACAATGATGTTTTCCTTCCCAGCTTAGTTCTGCAAGGTGAATTTGTTATTCCTACTCACCCTTTAACAAGCACTGCCTTTTTCCCTTCAAATTGTAGGGATGTGTCTTCAATGTGTGCCTCTACAAACAATCACCAACTATGTTAAGATGTTGTGGAGTCATTTTCTATCAAACCATTTTTTTGAGTGGTTATGTTAAGCTCCTTTAACAAACCATTTTGCCTTTATGAGATCACCTTATTTATCAAATCATTTCCTATAACATCTATGTTACGATTGTCTTCTATTACAACATATTTGATTTAGACCATTTCTTTTGTGTTGCTCTCCTTTCTACTCAAATTTCCATTCCTTGTAGCTTAAATTTCTATCTCTTGTAACTATATAGCTTTCTGATCAGTTGAATTATACTCTGTGGTGCCTGACATTGTTGTAGCTTTCATATACAAAACACTTGCATTATGCTGACTACAAATAATTTATGTACCTCTTAAATATATACCCTTGTTCATTGTTTGTGCTTTTTAAACTCAGTTTTGATAACTTAAAATTTCTTTTGGCAGATTGATGTATGTCAACTAGATGATGTATTTTGCTATATTTTAATCTCATTTCTTAAGTTTCTAGTGATATTTTCGTATCAATTATAGTAGACATTGTGATGGTACGTTTTATTTTTGTAAATAGTAGATATAATAAAATCCCACTATTTTGATATATTTATAGGCTTATCAGCCTATTTTTATTATCAGAATTACCCGTGGTTTTTCTCGTTTTGTTTTATTACGAGATCTGGCGTGGTGACGACGCGGGGCGACGTGACATAAAGCAAGATGGATACGAAAATATAATTATCAGAATAATTATATTAAAAATTTCGTTACATGATACATAAAAATTAAAAGTTAACAAGACCCGGCGCAGACCGGAAGAATTCCGGTCTACGCCGGAATATATAGAGATTTGGCGAGATTTGGCAAGATTTGGCAAATATTGACAAATGGACCCACTTCAGCACTATTCATTACTATTCACCAACAGAGACAAAAAAAAGGAGTCATGTGTGTATATATATATATATATATCGAAGGAAGCAAGAGGGGGGCCATCATCTTCTCCATTATTTCTTCTCGCATGCACCACCATTTAAATGGCTTTTAGAGCCAAAATTAAATTCAATTATTAGCTAGTCATCACAACTTAAATTCTTAGAATATTTAGCTCAAGCTTATGGAAGGTTTGATTGGGAAAAAGATTAAGCTTTTGGTTCAAACTCCATGGATGCTCACCGGAGATGGAAGCAAGCTTGCCGTTGCAAACTTATAGGTTGTAATCGACTAATCGGTAACATAATATTCTAGTTTTATTTTGTTTTGTTAATCTTATTGCTATGAATACTAATTTCGACTTGTTAGTAATTGTAGCAATGAGTAGCTAAATTTGGTACTAGCCAAGATGATGTTGTTGTAATAGTTATTAATCTCTATTATGTTGATTATGAATGTTAATTCATATATTTCATAGTTTTTTGTGTTGTTATCTTTTCCTATTTGCACTGTATTGCTTGTTGGTGTTGGATTGATCACTTAGCACTAGCACACACTTAGTTGAGACCGAAAGGAGATATTAGGTATGGGAGAAGGAATAGGAGAACCGGAAGGTAAAATTGACCTTAATTGGAATTCGATTTCTTATCCGGGGATTATTGACATTGTCATTGCATTCAAGATCTTAATCATGTTGAATCATTAGGTCTAGGGTTCTTAGACCAAGGAGGAGACATAAAGTAGTTTCATTCACTCGTAAGAGGGGAAACTGCTAGTTTAGGAGCAAACCGGTAACACACACTTTAACACTAACGGAAGGTTGGTAGGTAGTTCATTCCCATGATACTAGTAGAGATATACTTGATCAATGCATTGTTTTGGCTAGGCTTTTTATCATTTTATTACCCATTGTAGTAGTAGATTTTAGATTTTACTTCCTTGAATTATTGCGACTTAGATCAAGATAATAATAGCTTTTTGGTGTTCAACCTCACAATCCTTGTGGATACGACCTTGACCACTTACTAGACTACAATTGACCCGGTACACTGCCGGTAAGATTGGACACCTAGAAAAGTCAGATCACAGATCTGTTGTTGAACTGTTGGAACATTCAAGGGTGAAAGTGTTGCGTTGTCTTTGTGCTTTCTTGGGTTATTTTAGGAATCCTGTTTTTCTCTTCATCTGCTGTTGGCTCTGCTTTTCTTTACAACACGTGTTCTAAGAAACCAGCAAAGCGTAGCCCTTTTTTTTTAGGTGATAGTGGTTTGCAGGATGATGAAATAGTTGTGTCTTTATAAAATGAAATAGAAAATGATGTTTCCATTCACATCCTGGCCTAACTAGGTGGATTTAGTGTTCCTACTGACCCTTCAAAAAGTACTTCCATTTCTGCTTCAGCTTGCAGTCAAGTGTCTCCAATCTGTGACTTTACAAATAATCATCTATTGAAGGAACCTCATATCATACTTGCTTGTGATACCCTACTAGGATCTTTCAATTCTCATCCTACCTTCTCGCCATACCTTTCCTCACAAAAAAAAACAGGATTATAGGCACCAGGCTGTTCTGAATTGGGAAAAAAAACAGTTCATGTGGTTCCTAGAAAGACAACCTTAAAAAAAACAAAAGGCTAATACTGTTTTGCATCTCTTAAATAACATTGCTACCAGTGTTGTTGAGCTTAAACATGAAAAAGATTGTCCCCAATGTGGGGCGAAAAAATTCCAACATGAAACTGTAAATTTTTGTTGCTCCGACGGAGATATAACATTAAAATCTAATATTGTCCCTGATGTGATGAAATCCTTGTTGACAGAGAATGTGGTTGATGCTAAGTTATTTAGAGCTTAAATATGAACTTAGAATAATCACCTAGCTTTTACCTCGCTAGGCGTAAGATATGATAAAAATTTATCGAAATGAAACAAAGGTGTGTACACTTTTAGGGTGCAGGGGCAGGTCTACCATTTCCTAAATGGTTTGGTTCCTGATGTAGGCAATAAACAAAACTTGCAACTTTACTTCTATGATACCGCTTATGAGGTGGCAAGTAGCATAGAAGTCTGTTCAAGGTTGTCTGAAAGTGTATTGGAAACATTGCTAAAATTATTGAACAGAATCCGTATGCTAGGTTTTTCCGTAGCCTAAGGCATGTTCCTGACCTAGAAACTAAGTATATCTTCTTGCATAGCAATCCCGCCCTTAATCAAAAGGTGTATAACAAACCCACAGTTGATCAGGTTAGTGTAATATTAAATGAATCCATAGATGACGAAACATCTTCTAAAAGAAATATCAGGGTTTACACCCAAAGTGGATGCTCGAAATCCAAAAACTATTATTATGCCTGTTATGACCCATTGCAGTATCCTTTGTTGTTTCCATATGGAGAAATGGGTTGGCATCAAGGCATAGAAAAAAATGGTCTGAAACTTCTAAAAAAGAAAAGAAAAAGAAATAATCAGAGTACGAATATTAACCCTTCAGTTGTTTCTACTGCTGATGAACTCTTAGGCAATGAACAATCAGGTAAATTACTGCTTTCTAGGCATTTTACCTGTCCATGCCTTTTATCCACGAACAATTAATTCTCTCACTCATACTTCCTTTATTTTATCCAGTTATGACTGAATTTGTAGAAGATAACACCTTCGTGTCGGTGAGGGAGTATCACTGCTACAAATCCAAATAAGGGATAATGATGAGCCGTATATCTTACGCTTTGGCCGGTTGTTACAACAATTTTCTGTTGACATGTATGTTAAGCTAGAGACACAGCATTTAGACTTTTATAGAGCACAACAAAATGAAATAAGACAAGAGTATTTACAAGGTATTGCTGATGCGATTGCATCCGGGGAAACAGATTCAGGGAAAATAGGGCAACGCATCATACTACCAGCAAGTTTTACTAATGGCCCTAGGCATATGAGGCGAAAATACATAGATGCTATGGCATTGGTACAAAAACATGGTAAACCAAATTTATTTTTAACAGTAACTTGTAACACTAATTGGCCGGAGATAAAACAACACATGCTTAGTTCAGAAGAAACACAAAATAGACCTGACCTTATTGTCCGAGTTTTTCATGCTAAACTAGAAGAAATAAAATCTGAAATGTTTAAAAAACATTGTTTCGGTGGGGTTGCAGCGTATACATATGTTATTGAATATCAAAAAAGAGGATTACCACATGCACATTTCTTGCTTATATTAAAAGCTAAATTTAAACTTTATAAGCCAGAATGTTTCTGCAGAAATACCTGATAAGAACCTACAACCTTACCTTCATGGGTTAGTGGTTAAACATATGATGCATGGTCCGTGTGGAGACCTTAACCCATCTAACGTATGCATGAAAACTAAAACTGGTTGTAGAAGCTCATATCCTAAAGAGTTCTGTGAAGAAACAACACAATCAACTAATGCATATCCTAAATATAGGCGTCGGGATGATGGTAGGCGAGTCAAGGTTAGGGGTGTTATCTTGATAACAGATGGGTGGTTGTTTATCCACCTTATTTAGTTGCCAAATTTGACTATCATATCAATCTAGAGATCTGTTCAACCGTTAAGGCAGTCAAATACATATACAAATACATATGTAAAGGTAACGACAAAATCCTTTATAGGGTGTCCGGAGAATGTAGTAATGAAACAAAAGATGAGATTGAACATTTCGTTTCAGGCCGTTGGGTTTCCGCGCCTGAAGCATTGTGGATGATTTTTAGGTTTCCAACAAGTGACATGAAACCTAATGTCGTTAGACTTCCTCTACATTTAGAAAATTATCAACCTCTTGTATTTAAAAGAAACCAAAAATTAACAGATGTGTTAAACAATCCGATACAACGTAAAACAATGTTAACAGAGTTTTTTTATATGAATAAAACATCATTGGATGCAAAAATATTAAATTGTACTTACGCCGAGTTTCCTGACCACTTTGTTTGGTTATCAAATGAGAAACGGTGGAAACTTAGGGAAAAAGGTGAATCAGTAGGAAGGATAATTTGTGCGCATCCTTCCGAAGGAGAGAGATATTATATAAGGATGTTACTAAGCAACATAAGATGCCCAGAATCATATGAACACTTGATGATTCATAATGGAATTAAAAGTAATAGTTTTAGAGAGGCTGCATTAAATCGTGGTTTGTTACAGGCTAATGACAGTCAAGAAATTTGCTTAGAAGAGGCTTCTCACTTTAACATGCCATATGAATTAAGGCGGCTTTTTGCTAGCATACTTGTATATTCATGCCCAAACGATCCTAAAAAAACGGTGGCTGCAGTTTGAAAAACACTTATCTGAAGATTACCATATAAATATTGAACTAACTCCACACGAAATTCGCATAAAGGTTTTGCAACAAATAAATCGATTTCTTGAATCGATGGGTAAAAATAGGGGGCCTTTATTTACACCACGTCAAATCTACCTTTGCACCACAACTCAATGAAAAAGTTGTCATTTACCTTTTACACCACACCTATTATTTTAATATTTAAAAATCTACCACTACACCACAATTCCATTTCAAAATTAAAAAAAAAAAAAACATCATTTTTACAATACCTTTTTACTATTTCCAGATTTAAGTAATTATAAATATACCTTAAATTTTTTAAAATTACAAAACACCCCCACTAAATAAAAGTCGCCCCCCTCATTTCTCTCAAAAACATCCAACGTCCCCAACTTCATCTTCTTCCCCAACTTCATCTTCTTCCCAATTTTTTTTTTTCCTATTCTTACCATATCAAAAATCCTAACTAAACCACAACTCCACATTTCCTATCAACAACAACAACAACCCATTTCCATCTTCCATCTTCACCAATCAACAACAACCCATTTACATCTTCATTACAAAATCGGTTTTAATCGACATCAAGAAGTGTTAAAAAAGGTATGTATACATTTATATACTATTTATCATCTTCCATTTAACATATTTTGGTAGACATTGTTAGTTTTCTTCAAGTATTTATATGCCTACCAAGTGTTCGATAAAATGTGTAAGAGAATGAATTATGCACAAGTTATAGTCTTTATGATGCATATAGTTTGTGAGTTATGTTGTGAATGTATAAAGATGATAGAAGCAAGAAAAAACTGTGATGATGTCAGATTGTAGACAAATGATTGAGCTTTACAAGTTTCTAAAGAAAAAAAAATGTAGTGATGACATGTGACCTTGGTAAGGTCGAATCTCAATATATTCGACCTTACCAAGGCCGAATTACACCACATTCGACTGTAGGAAGGTCGAAAACAATAGGATCGACCCTATGAAGGTCGGTTCTCCCTGAATCTTGGCAATTCGACACCTAATTCGACCCCCTAGGGATCGAATGTCATGTAGTTTTTTTTTTTTTTTTTTTTTTATTTTAAACTTTATTGTGTATATGATTGGATCATTAATGATTGTGCTTGTGTTTAATTGGATGTGAAATGATCATGATCTTGTCTTTTCATCTTTGTGTGTAGATGTGTAGAACAAAGGGCCAAAATACGTCTAACACGGATGAGGAGCCGTCAAGAAGACGTCAAGCAATGGAAATGGAAACCGTGATTTATATCGTAACACAAAAATGGAAACCGCTCATTCCACATGGCTTTATTTAATTTAATTTGATTGCTTACATCAAATTATCGTAGTATCTTTATTTTATTTAACTATCGTATGTTTTCTTTTATTTCGAGAACACTATCGTATGTTTTGCCTACTATGTATTAAACATGGCTTTGGTTGATGGAATTTGGTATCATATACCATTGTTGTTAATTATGCTTGTGGTTTTGATGAAATTTGGTATCATATAAAATTCTTGTTAATTATGATTAATATAAAGGTGTTTTATAAGGTCAAATACATTGTTTATACATCAATATAAACCTTAAAAATTGTATTCTAACTTTGTATAAGTGTTATACGAACGATTATACAAGTTTTCAAGATTTAAAGAAGCATTTATAAAAAAAACACCAGATTCGACCCCCAGGAGGTCGAACCCAATTTTCGACCTCCACAGGGGCGCATCTCATGCCGAATAAAAGACTGAATATTCGACAATGAGTCATTTAAAATTGTAATTTCGACATTCCGTGGTGTCGAATCATTTTTCGACCTCCTGGAGGTCGAATCTCATATATTCGACCTCCCGAGGTCGAATCTTACGAAAAATGATCGAACATGTTTATAAGTCGTTTCAAACGCTATTCCTTTTAAAACTAACATTCGTAATGATGACAAGCCGTATTTTAAAATGAAAGAAAGTAACTCATACAACCGTATTTTAAAATGAAAGAAAGTAACTCATACAAGATAAAATACAAAAGTGAGTTTTGATTAACTTAAATCCGGGCAAAATACTTAGAATTCAACCAACAACATAGTTCAAAAGTATGTTGGATCAAAAGCGAATAATAGAAAATGAAAATATAATTATGCCTCGAGCCGATATCTATCAATTTTTGATGTCAATGTGATCTACGGACCGACCATTAGGATATAACAATCTCTCTCCTTGTCAACTCTTTCTCCACACAATTGAAGTCATGTATTGCTCACTTCTTCCGACACTTTTTGGGGCTTTTTCTTTGGTGTATTTTCATCTGCTACCACTAACGACATGTTGTGGTTCAACAATTCTAATGCAATGTTTTCATCCTCACTAGGGAAGTTGTCATCACGACCATCATTTTGGCTAGTGTTCTCATCTACACCGTAATATTATAAGTTATCGTCAAATCATGAAAATTGTTGTAAACCACCTTAAAACAACAAGTATGAGTACAATTGTACTTGTACATTGACATGAACTTCGCTCTTGCTTTCTTCGGAAATCTCATCTAAATGTGGCACATTTGTTGATTCTCGGCCGCTTTCAACTTGTTTACTTGTTTCACAATTTCGACCCTATCAAGATTGAAAATAACAATTTCGACCTTGGTAAGGTCGAAAAATGGTAGTTAAAAATTCGACCTTATCAAGGTCAAAAGTGACAATTTCGACCTTGATAAGGTTGTATCGACCTGGACGGAAATAATGCAACAAAAGGCTTCAACTTGGACAAAATTCATTCACCAAACACAAAATTGGAGTTCAAAATCATGATTTCAGCAAGATTATGACATTTTGACATCTTAATGTAAGGAAAAGAACATCAAATGGGTTATTGATTTCAAAAGTACCTTATCATCCTTGCTATTGCAAACCCTAGTTTCTTCAACAAGTGATTTTGATTCTTTGCCATCATCCATTGAAATTGTTAATCAAACCTCCAAAAGAAGCTTTTTTTTTTGTGCTATTGCTTGATTTGGTGTGGGTATGATTTTGAAGAGAAAAAAAAATTGAAGAAGATGATGAAGATTTAAAGAAGATGAAGAAGATGAAGATGAAGAAGATGAAGATGATGAAGGGTATGATATTTGAGATTTGAGTTTGTGAAGAAGAAATGTTTGAGTTTTGAGTTTATGAAGATGAAGATGAGAAAAGATGAAGAAGAAGGGTTTGGATTTGAGTTTATGAAGGAGATGTGTTTATGGAATGGGTTTTGGAAAAGAAGGTGTTTTTGGTGGGAAATTTTGGTGTTTGTGG
Source organism: Gentiana macrophylla (assembly GCA_026214975.1). Lineage (NCBI taxonomy): Eukaryota > Viridiplantae > Streptophyta > Magnoliopsida > Gentianales > Gentianaceae > Gentiana > Gentiana macrophylla. Next base: position 64,988,035 of record CM047815.1, read on the forward strand.
TGTAGAGGTAGAGGTGTGGGATGTAAATTAGGTAAAATTGGGGGACTAATTCGTATTTAAAATATATTGGTGTGGAAATAGTTATAAAGTGTGGTTTAGAGGTAGAATTTGTGGTGTAAATAAAAATTGAAATAAGTTAAAAATTGGTGTGGTGTAAAGATAGATTTCTCATTTTAAGTGTGGTGCAAATAAAAAAGTGGTGTAAAGGTAGGTTAGCTGTGGTACGAATAAAGGCCCCCTAAAAATATAAGGAGTTATGGCATAATAGATGAAACATTACTTTATGACAGCTCTAATGATTTAACCAAAGAGTTCTTAACAGAGAAAAATATAAAAGTGTCCCATGATGACTTACAATCAATAAACAGATTAAATACAACAGAAAGAAATTTTCAAGATAATAATTCAGAGGATATATAATGGTGGTAATGGGGCTTTCTTTATTGACGGCCCTGGTGGTACCGGCAAAACATTCCTCTATAGAGCACTTTTGGCAGAAATTCGCTCCAAAGGCTATATAGCCTTAGCTACTGCTACCTTTGGGATTGCAGCTTCAATCCTTCCAGGTGGTCGAACCGCTCATTCGCGGTTTAAAATTCCCTTAGATTACAAGGATGGGTCAACATGTAGAGTTAGTAAACAAAGTGGTCTTGGTCTTCTTTTAAAGGAATCCAAATTAATTATTTGGGATGAAGCCCCCATGGCTATGCCCCATGCTGTTGTGGCCTTAGATGATTTATTACAAGATCTAATGGAAACAACAGAAATATTTGGTGGAAAAATAGTTGTTTTAGGAGGAGATTTTAGGCAAACGTTACCCGTGGTTAAACAGGCAACAATGAATGAAACCATCCTTTCTTCAATTATTAGTTCGAGGTTGTGGTCAAAACTAGAAAAAATCCAATTTGCTGAAAATATGAGGGCTTTGCATGATCCTGAATTTGCAAATTATTTACTTCAGATTGGAACGGAACACTTCAAGATAAATATAGTGCAGATGTCAACCTGCCAATGTCGATACTTCTTGATATTCAGAATGAAGACAATGCCCTTGATGAACTAATTGATGTAGTTTACCCCGACCTTAATACATGTTCAACAAATATATGCCAAAATATAAACAGAGCTTTATTAACAACAAAAAATCAGTTTGTGGATGAAATAAATGACGTTATGATACACAAATTTCAAGGCAAAGAGACTGAATATTTAAGCTTTGACAAAACTTTGAATATTAATGATCAAGGACAATATGAAGACATTATTAACAGTTTGACGCCAAATGGTTTGCCGCCGCATAAACTTGTTCTTAAAGTAAATGCACCAATAATTCTTTTACGAAACCTAGATCCAACTGAAGGTTTATGCAACGGAACCCGGCTGATTTGTAAAGCATTAAAAAGAAACGTAATACATGCAGAGATTGTGGTTGGAGATTTTGCAGGAAAACAAGTCTTTATTAAAAGAATTACTTTACAGCCTCCACGTGATGATCATTACCCAGTACCATTTAAACGAACTCAGTTTCCTGTACGTTTGTGCTTTGCGATGACTATAAATAAGGCTCAAGGCCAAACATTAGATTTTGTAGGAGTATATCTGAAAGAACCCGTGTTTTCACATGGTCAGTTGTATGTCGCTTTATCACGAGCGAAAACATCTGCTTGTGTTAGAGTTGTTATTAAAGATTCATGCTTTCAATTTTTACCTCTAAGGCAAACAAAAAATGTCGTGTGCAAACATGTATTGTCAAGTTATTGAATTGTAAAAATTATTGTTAAACACTTTATGCATTTAACAAAAATAATCCTAAAATTTTCTACAACTACAACTGTTGATACTAAAACATTATTAATAAACCATGTATACAATTGCATTTTTTTTATGTTTCCTACACTACTATGTATAATAACATTCTTGTTTTGATAATTAGATATTACCTGAACATTTTCTTTGCAGCTTATCAAATTTTAACTTTAGCTTATGTTTATTAAACCAAATAATTTCTTATCAATTACCAGCAATGTCAAGAGAATACTCTGATGCTGCAGGGATACATCCAGGAAACAAAAAATGGACTGTAGTTGTTGAAGTGCTTGAGAGGCATCCAGTACTCTACAAGAAGCTTGACTACTACCCCTTCCAAAAAAGATTTAGGCACCATGTCTTAACTGATATGAAGGTATATATGTTGTAAATTTTATATTTTACTTGAATTTCTTTTATCCACAATTCTATCAACCTTATGAACTAATCACCTTTCTGTGATGCACTCAAATTAGGGAACCAAATTCACTGCTGTGGTATATGATAAAGACGTGGATTTCTTTGAACGGTCCCTGCAACCATTCAAAAGATATAATATCTAACGCTCTTGTGTCCGTTGCTCCTGAAAAATATCGCATTGAAGGCTTCAAGTACTCATGGACAATCACTTATAAAACACCAGTTGACCTAATCATTGACGATCAACCTCATGTGCTTCCATGCCGATATAATGTGTGTCCGTTTTCAGAACTTTACAAATTCGCAGGATCTGACTACGATATTGGTAATATTCATATCTCCACTCTATGCAGCAGTATAAAAAGCTAAATAATAGATGTTGAGTTCTTTGATAATTAAAGACACACTGTAATCTATTCATCAACTCTTTGTTCACTTGAATAGTAAACTTATTCATTTGTAGTTCTAACATAAAGTTTATTTACCTTACTTTTAGCTATTAAAGCTTTGGTCGTTCATCGATTTCCTATTATGGACATTGAAGTTACAAAATGTGCTAAGGATTATATGGTGGTCAATGAAGAGTAAGCACTTTTTACACTTGAATCTCAAAACAGTTTATCTGATACAGTCTTGTACTCACATGTTTCCTTTTCACTTTTTCTACTGATATAGAGGAATACCTATGGTGTTGAGGCTCTGGAAAGACTTATTGGCAAATTATGACTCTAACATTGATAACCTTGATAAAGGTCCAGTCACGATCATTGCCACAAATCTGGAAGTTAATACATTCCATGGTAAATTTACCCTATATTCTTACAATGTGCTAAAATCCAATATATATATATATATATATATATATATATATATATATATATATATATATATATATATATATATATATGTGTGTGTGTGTGTGTGTGTGTGTGTGTGTGTGTGTGTGTGTGTTTGCCTCTTACTTTGGTACCTCTATATTCAAGATTGGCTTTAGCTTCAATGTACAATACTTACTTGCTACAAGATCCACCACTGTCCCCAGATATGTGCTTGAAAAAGTGGTATGTAGTTTTTACTCATTTGGGCAGCTATCAAATGGTTCCTCAGCCTATATGTTTGTTTTTTGGTTTCTTCGACTAAAGTGACCATTTCAATGTCCTAGGTATGCTGATAATAAGTCAAAGATAAACAATTGGGTGAACACAAAAGCTTACAAGGATGCTGGAAAGGTTTTTTTGTTCCTCCTGAACCAGAACAAATACTGGACATCAAAACTGCTATGTACACCATTAACACTGTAATGTCTCTATATTTCTTTTTTAAACTTAGTAGCTATAAGACTTTCCAGATTCTTTACTTGCTTTCGATCGATTGTGCAAACGAAAACAACATGGGTGAAGGCGAAAGTCAAATTCAATTTCACACTTAATGCTATGTACACTGTGTCGTGTTCTAATTGCTCAAAAATAACAGAAGCAAACAATGAATGGAATTTAACATGTACTGGCTGCAACACTCGCTCTCCGATGGATATAAGGTAATTCATAAGAATATATATTCTATTTTTTTCTGGTAACTTTTGGACAAAACATGTTGTTCGTCTGAATTGTTAAATTCATTTATTCTTTTTCTACAGTATTAAACTACCAGTTGTTTTGTTTGACGAATCAGACAAATTCAACACCGTAATAAACTCACCTGATGCAGAAAAAATTTGACCGTTTACCGCTACCCAACTACAACAAATTCTATAGCCCACTGAAAGCCCTCAGACATTCTAATTTTGGGCTCATATAATGTACTGTCTGAATAATAATTAATCTTCTACTCTTTTATCTTCAACCATTCACAATAACAAGAATTGTTTTATCTTCAACCATTCACAAATTCAACACCAACTACACAGCTACAAAATCTGGAAGTAAAATATGAAATCCATGTACAACTACATGTAAGCAACAAACAACATTGTAAATAAGTAGTAAACTAAAATATTCAGCTATTTTGATGTTTCATGGATGTTGCAAGCTCTAATTGAAACAAGTATTGGATATGCAATTTAATCTAGTAAGATAGTGTTATACCTTTTCATAAATGCTGCAATATTAATTGTTTTGACACATGCATATGTCAATGAGTGGTTATGAAATCATATGTCTCTATTACATGATTATTTACTTGTCTTAGTGTACGATATAGTTCTTCTATGATTTATGTCTATTGAAGGTTTCACAAAAAGTTCAGGGGTTCCTTGGGTTTATGTGGACACAGATTGCTCATTGCACAACACAGCAATCTAACATATTAAACTTGTTAAATGATATTGCAGGGTGAAAAAGTCTTGGACCAAATTTCGTTTGCAATGGACAACACAGATGTTATCTGCTTCATTAAGTGGTATGACAAAAAAAATAAATGGTGAGATGGTTAGAAGGTATCATGTTCTAAAGATGTATACAGAATCAGAACTGAACACTTTGGCAGAAGAAAAGCATAAGGCTCTTTCCGAACATGTTGATGTTTTGGATGAACCTTCTATACAGAAAGAAGTTCTTCCTACTGGACAAACAGAAGAAGCTGTTGATCCACAGATGTTCACTCCATCCACGAAGACAGTCATTGAGGGAATTGCGCTACAGACTGGCACTGCAGAAAGCAGCAAAGAACAGCCTGCAAGTGCAAAAACGAGCAATTAATTTTGGAAGTTTAACTGATGAGGACATTGCAGGGCTACAGTTGCTTCCACCTGAAGTTGAAGAGTCCATCCAAGAAGGCTAAGAGCAAGAATAAAGTTGTTTAAGTTGCCTTCATTTCATGCTTAAGAATTATCCTTTTGTTAATGTAGTTTACCTCAGCTGAAGGTTTGACTATTACTTATTTCGAATCTTGCTTTTGAAACCATCACATTCTTTAGTAAAAGAAGTTGATGGAGTTCTGATAACATGTTAATCTTGCTTATCAGATCATTTTGTGGTTATCAAGGTAGTATTTCAATATTGTTATGAACTTTTATGTATAATATATAAATCTGATGCTTATAAGATGTTCTTTTTCCCCCATTTTCCTTCATTAGATTGTTCTTAAACTGTTTACAGACCTGGTTTGTTTGGGGCTTAGGAGGTCGCATACTTTTTTTGGGAACCATTTGTTTAAAGGCTGATATTCTTTTCTGATTTTTGAGATGCTTGCTGTGAATATGAGTGCTATTTTGCTTGTGTTTGGCTGCTGTGAAAATGTTGGAGCCAACTTTAGCTGCTGCATTTGGTTTTTTTAGCTATTGTACTAATGTTTAGCTGTTGAGAATTGATCATAGTGCACTTGCTTGTTGGGGCCAATTCTTTTTACATGATGAACTCTCAGTCTTGTTTTGCCCTTGCACTTGTGATGAAGCCTATATGTGTTCTCATTACACGTGTAAAACTCTTCTTTAGTTTGTTTGTTTTAACCAAAACTTCTACAAATTATTTCTAAATGTTATTATTAAAAGGGCCTTGCGTTGCAAGGCCGAAACCCTGCTAGCATATATACTAAACTTAGCTAATATCAAAGTATGTAAGAGTATACTAAAATAAAAAAAAATTATAAAAAAGAAAAAAGAAAAATGTAAGAATATACCAGTAATTTCATAAAAACCGAGAGACACACGGACCTCCTCGGGTGCTCCGCCCCTGCAAACACGCAACATTCACCAATATTGATTCTCGTTGCTTATCTTATCCATGCAGGCAAAACCATCTTCCTCCAACCATTTCTAAACCCCTTCCCAAAAAACACAGTAAAGAAACACCTCTGTGCCTTGACGGTTTCCATCATCATTCACTCCCCTCCAAGAAATCTTCGTTATGAATCTTCAAGTACCACCCAATTCACACAGACCCCCTTTCTCCATACCATTTTCTAGACCCCTTTTCAGCACCGGTATCCAAATTTCCAACATTAAAAGACTTTTACACACCTCTTCTTTTAGGCCTTTTGCTTACCCGTTTTGCACTTTCCTTCGTTGGCATACAAATAAAGGTTTTAATAAGGTTCTTAAACTAAAAATATTGCTCTTTTTTTGGGGTTTAATTTTAACTGTTTTGTTTGGGTTTTTGTTACTCACTATTGTCTGTGTCTTTAGGTGATTAAATGTTCATTTCAAGAAGAAAAGGTGTTTGAGCTTGAAGATGCTGCATTGTTGGTTTCAAGGTGCATTACGCGGACTTTGCCCCCGGCTTTGAGCTTAGAGCAGGGGTTGGATACGATTCAAGAAGCTGTTCAGGAGTTAAAATCAAAGCCTCCTTGTACATCAAGTGGGATGTTCAGATTTCAGGTGTAATTTGTAGTGTAGTGAGTTATTATGTTGTGTGCATTTTTTTCATGCCCAAAAAGAAGAAGAAAAACAGAGTTTTCTTTTCTTTTCTCTATTTAAAGTGGTTCAAATATGTGGAATGGCAAATACGGAAGTTTTATATGTCAACTGACTGATGCCACGCTTTACTTTGATTAATTTGTTGGTGATATGATGGGAATTCAGTGTTGCAATAGCGATTTTTTCTTGTTTTTGATTGGATTGAAAAAATTAAAAGGAAAGTCTGTAGTAGATTGGTGCTTGTTTTGACGACTTGAATTACTGAATGGAATCTAATTTGATTTCTTCCTTGGATAAAATTCCCACTAGTTGAGAAATATGGGCTTTCTACGTGTAACCTTATAATTTATAATATAAAGATTAAGTAAACATGTCGACATTCTTTTGGATTTTCAGATTGCAGTACCTCCAAGTGCAAAGCGTTGAGTTTGTTTTGTAGTCAACATGATTCAACAGGAGTCTATCCTCTGTTTTTCGTTTCCAAAGAGGAGAATCCAACTGACAAATCCCTAGCTTTAGGTAGAACACGTGGGATTTTCGGAATTGGTGCAGCAGCCTTTTTCAAGACCACCTATTCTCATGCCCATTCAGATTATAGAGAAAGAAAGAGGTAATAATGTTTTCCTCAATGCTGCTTGTGCATTTCACTATTTAAAGCTTTCTCAATCATGGTCATTATATATTCTTCATTTAATATCTTGTAAAGATTCTTCTAACATCATTTATTTTGTGATAGAATTCTACCCCAACAATCAAAACCAAGATTGAGTAAACCGTAAAAATTGAAACTTGGAAACAAGGACAACATTGTTTGTTTGTAGGGAGATCATGTCTCAGCATTCTTTATATAGTTCTCCCTGATACCAAAATGTAAACTCCTTGTGTGTAGCTTGATATTTAATGTCTTGAAAACGTATTTTTGAGCACATGATCAAGTTTAAATAAAACAAACAAACAAACAAGCTAGATTCACGCATCGCCTAGGTGCAGTGTATCAATCACTTAAGGTATTCTTTATGGCATATGCATTGCATGAAGTGATTGAGCTTTACTCCCGTGTCTCTAAATGCTTTGCATATCAGTATCTTGAAAATGTTTATAAAAATTACAACACATCTTATTCATCCTGTATGTTAGTTGGTGGCATACATGGATTCTAGACTGTTTCTGTAGGTTCTGTAGAGGTAGAGGTTTGTTGTTATGTAGGTTCTGGTTATGATAGCTCTGCTATTTTGTAAATATTTTCTCATATATCATTTAATTCATAACTGAATTAAGGGAAAAAGACAAGAAATTGTACTTTTTTTGTACATAAGAATTTGCTTATAGTTTTAGTTCATCATTGACTTCTTATTGTTTTCTCATCAGGTATCCTGCATCACAATCAACCTTTCCGATGGCTTATGGTTTTCTAGATGTCAATATTGACTTAACGACATCTTCCATGAAGCATGAAACTGGTTCATTTTACTTCTTCATCCCCCAGGTATTGCATCATTTTACTGCTGTTTGATGGTTTCACTGTATACTTTTTTTTCTTATCTTCTTTCTGGATTTCTTCAAGACTTTATGGGCATGTACGTTTATTTGTGCAATGTTTCAACAGATTGAGTTAAATGAATTGAATGAAGTTCCCGTCTTGATTGCTACACTAGCATGGAACTGCTCTTCATTTTGCTTCTTCAAGGATGCCATTCAAGCTTATGAGTTCTGTCTCTACCAGGTACCCTAAGGTTGTTCTCTTTGACCTGATATTTCTTCTTAAATTCACGTGGTATCTTGCTTTTCTTTAGTGAGAATGTTACTTACATACTCCGATTTTTGTTTGACTTGCCACATTGTGTTGTACCTGGAGAAAAGCCTGATTAATGCAAGATGTTGAAGCAAACTGCTACTGAATAGAAACCCAATTGTGACTAATATCTTTGCAATAAAATGACTTGAGAGTGTCTTTAGCCAGCATGGTGAAGTAATACTTTGCTTAATACTGGCCTTCTAATTTCTAAATAATCAAAAAACTTTACCATGCTAATATCTTTGAGATCCAATGTATTTAACTGTAATTTTTATTCAGAGGGACTTTTCCTTAAGTTTCTTTACTTTTTGTTGAAGTAATTTGCTATGATCAAACCATTCATTTATCGAAGTATTTAGCTGTGTTGGCTCTTGCTCTTGTGAGTTTTCTTTGAATAATTTTACCAATGGATATTTACTGAAGTCCAAACTTCTATTACAATTAGTTAAACAACCCTGAGTGGGATTTTCCTCTGTGCATACTGCACCATTTACTTTAAAATTTACTTGCAGACGTCAAGGAGCTGGTAAATACTATACCTATGTGGAGATAATTTAGAAAATTGCTTCAGAATTTCTTGTACATAATAGAATCATTGGGAAGGGATTTTTCTGACATTTCAGCCTGCAATAATCTGATGATACATGAAGTTCATATGTTGCTAGTTTGGTACTTCTGTTTGACCTAGTAGACATATGGCTGTATTTCCATTGAAGTGAAATAATTGTTCTTTCCCTTATGCCTCTTCCAGATCAGAAATCATTTTCCATCATTTACAGATGAGTGCAGCAGAAACCACATCAGATATGCATTGAAAGACTTTACTGTCAAGCAGGGAGAAAATCTCCAGCTGGTAAGTAACCAAATATAACTTTGATCCCGAATTATGTCAATGGTAAAGAACCTACTTTTTGTTTTTGTTTTTTTGAGTGACTTCTGAGTATTGTCAGAAAATATAAATGTATGCTTCAAGCGCTATTTTTGTGATGTTGGATTGTCAAGGTCTAACCTTGACTCTTAATTTTACATGTTGTCTTTAAAAGGAAGGACTTTGAAGCCTTTTCTTTTGAAGGTGTATGTACGAGCTTTCCTGCAGTAAATACAAGTCCCAAGAAAGACACTGCCTATTTCTGATGGGGGATATTTGTTTCACTGACTTGTAGGTTTGCATGAGTGCTGCTCGGCTTGGAAGAATATATTTGGAGGAGGGCACTCTGGAACTGGTATCCCCTTTATCCCGGTAAATTTCTTTCTCAGATTATTCTGCTCGAAATATTCACTTGGTAGTAACACCACTACTCTTGTGTGAGATATAGATGTTTTCTTGTTCTTAGTATGCTTGACTGGAGGAGACTTAAAAGCTTCAAGTTTTGAATCTCACAGAAAGACGCTTCGTTTCGTTCCAGTCAATTCTCTGCCCTTCTTTCACGTGATTTATTGATCGCCAACAATATAGTAAGCAACCACTTCTGTCCAACCCTTTCTTTATTGAACTTCTACTTAAATGATTTAATCTATAAAAGATGATACTCTTTCGTTGTAATTTGTTAAACACAACTTATCTATTGGATGTCACCTTGTTTTGGCCAATGGTTCTTGAGTAGATAAAGAGTATTTTTCCATTCCCATTTTGAGCACCTAGAGAGAGAACTTTTCATTGAAAGTTGAAACACACGATTACCTGACATTGGCCAATTGTTATTACTTGATACACCATAAAATTTCTTTCCTGGATTTGGTCAATTAGTTATTTGGGGTTCATAGTAGAAGCCCTTGTCTGTGATTATGTAGTGCTGTGGACGGGATGAATCCTTTTTGCTTGGTTCAGTTCCGAACCAAGTCCATCCTCATTATTGTGTCATATATCTACATTCTTATGTTTATCTGATCGTCATGCTGTTATGAATATTTGTGTTGCTTCTCTTAATAAATGTTTCAGTCAACATTTACTTATATTCAGGTTAGTCATGTTCGGATGTTTCAAATAAACAATATTCTTATTCTCGCGTGTGATGTCTTTTGCAGAATCAGAGTGATCATATTCTCCAGCTACGTCAGTCCATTCTCAAATGTGCCAACATTAACACTGTTTGGGCTTCACTTATAATTGAAGAATGCACTCGACTTGGTTTGACGGTGAGCATTTTTATCAACGAATTTGTTGCATAATATTGTATGTTCGTGCTTCTAATTTATTCTTCATCTAGTATATTTGTGTAGCTCCAGGGTCAAGATCATCTCCTCTTGCAATTGCTGCTTCAACTCATCCCCTTACTACATGCATGGTGTGCATTGATGAACGCTCACTTGCTTTCCATGCTGTGGGTTATGCTCGAGGTTCTCGAAAATCAGCAGTTATTATTACATCGTCTGGCACAGCAGCCTCCAATCTCCTACCTGCTGTAAGTACTTCAGTTCTTTCCATCCCCTCTTCCGAGTCTTTGATTCAAAATGACTCGGCATATTTTGTGACAGAGTTCATGATTCAATTCAAATTTTTCTGTCTGAGATCTATAGGTTGTGGAGGCCAGTCAGGATTTTCTACCTCTATTAATACTCACTGCAGATCGTCCCCCAGAGCTGCAAGATGTCGGAGCAAACCAAGCAATAAATCAGGTAGATTCCACTGCTGCTTGACACTATCAGGTTATCTTTGCTAAAATAATGGAAACTGATTAGTACACACTGTCTTTGTTTTCATCATCCATTTACTGCTTTGTGCTTAGTTTGACCTGTATTTTTTGTTTTTCTGTTTACTATTACATTTCACTGATCGAGCTCAATCCTTCCTCCTCCTCTTCTTTCTTTGGCGTTGGTATCGAAATGTCATCCCTCGACTTTATGCAAAAGGTCAATCATTTTGGCCCTTTTGTGAGGCACTTTTTTGGTCTACCTGCACCTTCTGATGAGGTTTCTGCTAGGATGGTACTTACTACGATCGATTCTGCCATTCATATAGCAACATCTTCCCCCTATGGTCCTGTTCACATAAATTGTCCCTTCCGTGAACCACTGGAGAACATTCCAAAAGCTTGGGGAAGCAACTGTTTAAAAGGTCTGGATTTGTGGATGTCCTCTGCTGAACCATATACCACCTATATCCAAGGGCAGCATAGTAATCTAACTTATCAAATGAATGAGGTTGTAAAACTTATTCAAGCGGCACAGAAAGGCCTTCTAATTATTGGAGCTATTCAGACAGAAGATGAAATATGGGCAGCTCTTCTTCTTGCCAAACATCTGTCCTGGCCTGTAGCAGTGGACATACTGTCTGGCTTACGAATGAGGAAGCATACGGATTCCTTCACGAATAGCAAAAAGAACATCTTCTTTATCGATCACCTTGATTATTTGCTGCTCTCAGAAGAGGTCAAGGACTGGATGCAGCCTGATGTGGTGATTCAGGTATCTATCATTTCTCTCTGGTTTAGTTCCTCAGGTCCTTGAGGGTTGCCATTATAAGGAAAACTATTTCATTTATACGCTTTGTGGCAGATTGGAAGCCGAATAACAAGCGTGCGTATTTCTGAGATGCTAGATCGTTCGCTCCCTCATTATGTGATGGTTGAAAGACATCCAAGCCGACATGATCCCTTGCACATTGTCACACATCGGGTCAAATGTAAAATTTCTGAGTTCACCGAGTATATGATTAAGGTGAATGTGCCATGTCTCTCCAGCAAGTGGAATATATATCTACAAGCATTGGAGATGATGGTATGTCATTCTTGCCTGTTATAAATTTCATCACCCCTATGATTTATTTCTGAAGAAGAAATAGATATTAAGTTGTAATAGTTGTAATTACTTTTAATTTCTGAATTTATGTTCTAATCTGTAATTATGCTGTTTTAGCCGTTTGATTAGATTAGTTGTTAGCTGTTAGTTAGCTATCTCCCTAACCCTAAGCTGCCTCATTCATTACACAGCTGTATGGCTGTTGTTTGTAAGTATTTATATTCTTTTTCATGGAATAATACAATAACAAGTTGTAAGAAATATTGGGGAAAAACTTCTGTATTTTATTACTCAGCACTGATGGTCTTTTATAACACATCGAAACCCCTTTCCCAAGTAACCTAGCCGCTTAGGAGTTTTAGGCATTTGCCTCTTACTCCCCAATCTAACTAGGAAACCCAAAATTGCCCCTTCACCTATACTAATAGGCTTCGGCCTTTATAATAAATAATAATAAAATAAACAGCATAATTATATTAACATAATACACACTTTCCAACACTCCCCCTCAAGATGGTGCATAGATTTTAATCATGCCCAACTTGCTCACGAAGTCATCAAACTGTCTCTTCTCAAGAGGTTTTGTCAATCCATCAGCCGTTTGTTTGGAGTTCGGTAAAAATGTAATACACACTTCCCCACTTTCAAGCTTCTCTGTGATAAAATGTCAATCAATCTCCACATGTTTTGTACGATCATTTGCAATGTCTATTCCTGCTTTATTGTCATGGAACAACTTCATCGGAAGAACATTCTCCATTTTCAGCTCGCTCAAGACCCTTTAATCCACAAAATCCCAAACACTCCTTGAGCCATAGCCCTAATCCTTGCCTCAGTTGAACTCCTAGAAACCGCATGTTGTTTCTTGCTCCTCCATGTCACCAAGTTCCCTTACATAAACATACAATAACTAGTCATTGACCGTCTATCCATATTACATGCACACCAATCTGCATCAGTAAACACCTCAACACATCGTTTCTCAGATTTCTTGAAGTACAACCCTCGACCTGGAGTGGACTTAAGAAACCTGAGTATCTGGTTGACCACATCCAAATGCTTCTGCACAGGGGAGTGCATAAACCGACTCACAGAACTCACAGCAAAAGCGATATCAGACCTAGTGTGGGAAAGATAAATTAACTTCCCTACAAGCTTCTGGTATCTCTTCATATCAACAGCTTTATCTTCAGAACCCAGCTTCAACTTTAAATTCAACTCCATAGGTGTCCCACTCGAACGAGCACCCATCATCCCAGTCTCAGACAATAAGTCGAGAGTGTACTTTCTCTGTGATACTGACATACCGTCTTTGGTTCGAGAAATCTCCATACCCATAAAATATTTGAGAGGACCCAAATCTTTAATCTCAAACTCCCTGGCCAAACGCTTTTTCACTCTCTCGGCCTCATCTTCATCATCACCTGTGAGAATAATATCGTCAACATAAACAATCAAGACAACTAATTTAACCCTTCTACTGCACCTACCATTGATGATAGACCTGTAGCATTGAGGAAAGGTGTCAGGGCTTGTATCAAACACCCTATTTACATCTTTATGTCTTATGATAAACCGTAACCCAGTTCTGTAAGTTTACCACCACACTTGATAAAGAAAAACTTCTTGTTACTATTGATGAAGCTCTTAAGATTCCAGAATGGCATTCATCTCTCCAAGAGGAAATGAATGCTCTTCAAAAGAATAACACTTGGCATCTTACCGATTTTCCTAAAGGGAAAAAAACAGTAGGATGTAAGTGGATATTCAGTCTTAACTCTTAAGTAAAGTCTGATGGCTCTTTTAATAAATATAAGGCTAGATTAGTTGCTAGAGGCTTTACACAATCGTATGGGGTGGACAATATACTGAATTTTTTGCACCAATTGCAAAGTTAAACACCATCAGGATTCTGTTCTCTCTAGCAGTCAATCTAGACTGGTCACTTCATCAATTAGATGTAAAAACGCTTTCTTGAATGGGGATTTAACTGAAAAGGTGTATATGAGAATACCCCTGGATTCCCGTTAACATCCAAAAATAAAGTGTGTAAACTCAACAAGGCTCTTTATGGGTTGAAGCAGTCCCCCAAGTATATATGAGATTTCCCTTGGGTTAGGGTACTCAATTAGGGGTTAGGGTTCTTAATTTAGGGGTTGGGGCTCTTCAATTAGGGTTATGGGTTCTTCAATTTCAATTAGGGATAGGAATTAGGGTTAGAGTTTTTCAGGGTTCCACAATTAGGGGATGAAGGGTATTATAAGTATAAGAATGTTGTTTGATGAAGACAAGTCTATTTAGACAAAAAAAAAAAAAAACTTTGTAGGAAACCTATTTAAATAAGAGAACTTCTACATAAGCCTATTTAAATAAATTTCCCAGTGCATGTATCGTGTCAAATCCCTGTCTGAATCAAATACTTCACCATATACATGATCAGCGTCACATGATTAGTAGAGACAAGGAGTTTGTTTCTTTTTATACCTTGTTTACTTTCTCTGTTGTAGCCTCTTGGTTCTTCCTTTAACTTTGAGAAGAATATTTTGGGTCAAAATTATACTGCTTGAGTCACAAATTACAAACAATGATGGATTATAAGATAAGATGATTAACACTGTGACTTGTGGAAGTTTAATTGCTTAGCGAAATCATCATAACATGGTTACCACCTAGTGGTAATAAGACTTTAGAGTTGTTATTGCCTCGCAAATCTTTAGGTGTATAGAGAAATGAACAGCTATTTTCCAGATGATCCTAGTCTTAGCTATTTTCCGCCACATTCAGACACATGATCAGGGGAGAGTTATGCTGGAATGGCCTCTTGTTCCTTTTCAACCAACTCATGTAGATGATCTCCAAGATACGTAGCCTTAGCCATTTAAACTATAACTGGTTTCTGAATCTGGAAGAGCACCACCATTTCACCGCATCCTTCTGATGAATCCATCTTCAATCTAATTCTATTTTCTTGAACAAACCAAGCCAAATCCTCTGCACAAAAGGGCAAGCAATGGAAAGGTGATTGTGGAATTCCTCTCTGTTATACAACACAATCACTAGTTTTCTAGATCATCCTAACTGATCATTTGCATAGGAGTCAGATGTTGCAAATACTTATACAGTTCATGTGTCATCATGGTTAACTGTTAGGAAAAACAAACCCGAGCGATAGCCTTAAATACAATAACAGATAATATAGACGGAAATAGAAAATATCGAACTAAGACGAGACACCAAATTTACGTGATTCGGTCAACTGACCTACGCCCACGGGCAAAAGTGAGACAATATTACTGAAGTGGAGAATACAAAAGACAACTCTCCTTAAGCCATTATTGACAAATGTCAACGCAATAGGCTATAGTTGTAAGAGTTGAACTTATACCAAAAGGTTATGTAAACAAAATAGCCAAAGGCTATATTTATAGCTGCCAAGGTCGGCAACTCTTTTCCACACTAACATTGGGATTTTTGGAACACACAACTTTAACATTAACGATTATACTTTCCTTTCCTGGTACTTCTCATGATGACTTATTTACTGTCCTTGCACTGAGTGGCTTTCCAATTTCAATTTTGTAGGCTGCTTGGGAGACTTCATTTTCAATTAATTCAGAGTACTCCTTGACCGAGCCTTATGTTGCTCATGTGATTCCTGATAATCTCCTTGCTGAATCTTCCATCTTTGTGGGAAACAGCATGCCAATACGTGATGCAGACATGTATGCGTCTAACCAATCTCATTATGTTCACAGTAATGCTGTGACCTCGAGATTGGGATTGCCATGCCACTGGATACAGGTTGTTGGCAACAGAGGAGCTAGTGGGATTGATGGTCTGCTCAGTACAGCTGTTGGTTTTTCTGCCGGAAGCAATAAAAATGTGAGTGGTGGCATGTTCAAGCTCAGTTCTTTTTTCTTCTACTTCTTACCTATTTATTTTTATTCTACTGTTGCCACAACTATGTATAGGATTTGCATCTTCACTTAGAACTTGTTCATCCTTGAAATGCCTCATACTTGTGAATGCATCCTGGAAAAATTGCAAATATATCATGAAATGATGATAGCTAACCATTTCAATTTTTATTATGTTCAAAACCTGCTTGTCTGTGTATAATTTCAATCCTAGCTCGGATCAATTCCAATGAGGATGATGATGTATAAATAGTTTCCCTTTACAAAGTGCAACTAGCTTAGTATCATCTTTGCTTGAAACTTTACTTCCTTTATCAGTTCCCGTGAAAACAATTTACATATCAGGTGGTCCTTTGTATGTTTGAAAGTGAAATTCACAAGGTTTCAGTCTCAGGGGGGGGGGTACATCATGACAAAAAACTCCTTTCCGTTCTTTTATGAAGTAGTTCCTATAACATATTCAGTATTTGTAAAATGTTGAAGATTTTTCTCTGAGTTTTAATGATATCTTGTCGGAAGATGAAGTATTCAAGTATTATTCAAGTGTAACAGATAACATGAGACATATCATATAATAGAGGTCGAACTGCTAGTACAATGGCCTGCTTTTTTTTCCTTTACTCTTTGAAGAGCTTCGAAGGTTAAGCTGCACACCATTTCTGGTAATTATATTCATTTTTCTGTTTTGTAGTATGAGCAAAAAAATAATATCGACCAGGCTATATATATGGCATTAAACAGGGGTTTTCTTAGTTTTTATTTTATCCTCTAATTATATATGTGAAAGTGGTAGAGTATTCTGATTTTTGGTTGTTACTTTAATCAAATAGCATGAGACAGTCCTTTTTTGCATGTGTGTAGTTTTCATCTATTAAATAGAGTGGTACTTTCTGTGTGATTATTGGTGCTTATTTATGAAACATATACATTGAAATGCATGTCCAGGTTATGTGCATAGTTGGAGATGTTTCATTTCTGCATGATGCAAATGGACTGGCGCTCCTTGGACAAGGGTAAGGACCTCTGCCTTGTAATGACGCTGCTCTCTCTCTATATTTGTTGTCTCTGCTTGCCAGTGGAAGACACAGAATATGTCTTCTATATGGGGTACATTACATTTTTTCAGGGAAATAAAAGCAGAAAGCATTTTTTTGCCTTTAATATTTTCTGTATTCTTTGTTTTCTTCTGTATTAAAAATAAATAAATAAATGGCAATGCCATATTCTACCTGGAAGTGTAAATGCTAATCGAATTCATTCTTTATTCCCAGAAAAAGTTCATACATTCCGAGAAAGCCAATGATCATACTGGTAATTAACAACCATGGTGGTGCAATCTTCAGCCTTCTCCCAATCGCAAATACGACGGAACGAAGAATTTTGGATCAGTTCTTTTACACTTCTCACAATGTTTCAATCAGTAGCCTTTGCCAAGCACATAGGTATTCCATTCGATTCATCTGAAAGTTTCAATAATCCAATTTGATGTTTTCTGTTCTCCCTCTTATCATTTGATGCATGTTGCTTTCTACTTTCAGATTAGCCTTAATGTTTTAATTGATTTTCAAAAATGTTATGAATCACTTTTTTCTGTTATCACCTGCGTTGATCACTTAAAAAGAGTTGATTTAAGGCCAATGCATAGTTAGTCACTGTTCATATACTTCATTTTTGGTTAATGATAAGAATCCTTATGCAGTGTGAAGCATGTACACGTGCAGACCAAAATGGAATTGCTTGATGCTTTATTCACTTCTCAGCAGGATAAAATTGATTGTGTCATAGAAGCTGAGAGCAGCATTGATTCCACCTCTGCCTTCCACAGGTACTCTAGTCTTCAGCAATTTCAATGAAATTCGTACTGGACTGCTCCTGATCTTTGACTATACGCTTACATTTGTTACAGTAACTTGATAAAATTTGGAAGCCATGCAGCAGATTGTGCCATGCATGTTCTTTCACACCTTTCGCTTGCAGAAACTTCCTTAGGGAGCTTGATTGCTTATAGAATCGCTAAAATGGAATGTTCTCTCTACAGGTATGCTTTTTAAGTGGAGAATTTCAAATTTTTGTTGAAGTGCAAAACTCATCGTTTAAGTCATATTCTTCTAATGGTCAATGGCAGGATTAAGCTGTGTACTCCACCTACTTCCAGTTCATTGAATTATAAATCTGTGACATTCTACAGAGAAGGTTTTTTGGTTACCTTGACTCTAGATGATGGAAGTACTGGCCACGGAGAGGTATGGCTAAATTATTGATCAGAATTGATGAAATTTTCTTTGCATTAAAAAAAGCCCTTAAAAGGATCATCAAGTTTACATGTTGTTTAGTAATTTAGCCTGCAGTAATAATAATTTCATGAGGATAGCATGTAGTACCATTTTATTCCTCTTTGGCCCTTGTAAGTATGAAGAGATACGATGATCGATTTGGTAGGATAAAACTTGAATAAATAAGGAAATTTTTGATGGATTGATATCAAATTTATTCTTTTCTACTTATGTATGATCTTGATTTATCAGGAGTTACTTTTTCTCCTATATAAAAGAGCCTCGTACTATTGATAATACCACATTTTCTCTACACCATGTGCATTTCTAACAATAAGGACGCTGGCCGTTTAAGGGGGGATGGCCCGTAAAACCGGCATTCAAATAAGTTCAAAGATGATATGTTGGAAAAACACAAATTTTATGTTATTATCTTAATTTACTCCTTAAAATGTTTTAGATTAGAGGCTGAAGCTTGTTTACCCCTTCTCTCTCTTACAACGACTATAATGTTGTGTTTAGTGTAGTGTTGTCTGTCAAATCAGTGTGTAACGGCTAGTTTCTCCTGTATCCTATATTAAGCATCTTGAGTTGAGAATATATGAAAGAGAGCATTATACTTCATTTCTTCCAACTTTTCACATGATATTTTATATTGACAGGACTCTGCTGTCAACCTCATTGTTAGGCAAGCAAAGGCGATCCTTAAAGTTGTTGGCGTAGAGTCCTTTTAGGCCCATGTTAGCTTTACTTATTAGTGTTTTGTGCTTTCATGCAAGGGAAACCATGACGAGCAAGGTGTTTGCTTTTGTACCTTGAATTTTGCTGACATAAGTTTTTGAGCAAGTGATAGAACTAACTCCTCTAATAGTGCAATAAGCAGTTGGTTTTAGAAAAATATTTTAGTTAGATATTAATTCCTAGGTCTAAGCTACCAATAAATATTGCATAATATACGCTTTATTAGAGGTCTCCATCCCTATCTCATGTGGAATTTTCCTTCCCCGTGTGCATTTTGCTCGTACTAGGTATCAAGGCCATTAGACCATTCATGTATAGAACCTCCTTTGTCTTCACATGTCATCAGAATCTTAATTGTTTTAACAGGTAGCACCCATTGAAATCCATGAGGAAAGCTTGCAAGATGTTGAAGAACAGCTCCAGTTCCTCGCTCATGTTTTACAGGGAGCTAATGTTGACATTTTTCTTCCTCTGCTTAAGGGTTCATTTTCTTCATGGATATGGAACACTTTGGGAATCTCAGTAAGTTACGACATCTTCATCGTGCACTGATGCAAGAATGCTTAATTAGCTCAATTAACAACCTTGACTTGTTTATTTTTCATTGTTTTCTTTTCATGGTGTTCTCTCATCTTCTTTGCCGCTGCATTATCAATACTGTAAAGCCAGATAGCCTCTTTCCTAGTGTTCGTTGTGGTTTGGAGATGGCTGTTCTTAGTGCGATTGCTGCTAGAGAAGGTTCTAGTTTATTGAATATACTCCTTCCAAGAAGCAAAGACTTGAGTACTGTTAATTTGCAAGGAGTAAGAATGTGCGCCCTCATTGACTCTGCTGGAAGTCCTGAAACCATAGCAGATGTTGCAAACACTCTTGTTGAGGAAGGTTTTACTGCTTTAAAGATAAAGGTCAGGACATGGATATGACATTGTTAGGTATCGGGAACATTAACATTTCATAGATGACCTTGTGTTTTGCTACCATGATAATTACCATCTCTTCTATAAGCTTAATCCCTCTAGGGAGGAGTGAAGTTCAAACATAATCTAACAATAGGAACTGTACTACATCTTTCATATGCAGGTTGCTCGCCGAGCAGATCCAATTGAAGATATAGCGGTTGTGCAACAAGTAAGAAGGAAGGTGGGACCTGAGATTGAACTGCGAGTGGATGCAAATAGAAATTGGACTTATGAAGTAGCAGTTCAATTTGCCAAAGCTGTGAAATACTGTGGCTTGCAGTACATAGAGGTGCGTTCTTTTCCCCCGTTCTGAGTAGAGGATGTTGTATTTAATAATATTCAAGTGTAAATGTCAGAATATAGTGTCAGAATATATTTACCTTTTGGTATTAGTCTTGTATTAATATCCTTATTTTTCCCGTTTAAATGACAGCTTAAAGAGACACCTAATACCCTCCTAACTAATAAAATACTAGAAACAGATCTGGAAGTATACCTTTTAGTATACTGATAATTACAAAATATATAACAACAATTAATAAACTTTCTAGTACTTCTACAGTAAACAATCTCCCAAGCCCCCGCCTTCTAAGAAAACAGATGTTCTTAACGCAAAGAGAGCAAAGTCGAATTTTCTTTTCTCTACTTCTGCTGATCGTTTTGAAGTTTCCTTTTTAATGTCTTCATCATGGTGTGCATACTAATTTTTCCAATCAAATTTGCTCCATTATCTTCCATCACATCTCAGTAACGTACTCATTCTCAGTTTCAATTACCAACTATGATTCTGTTGTTCGCAGTATCCCCTTGACTTATATTGATTGAAATTTACTTTCAGGAACCTGTCAAGGATGTAGACGACTTAATAAGATTCTATGAAGAGACCGGATGTCCTGTGGCTTTGGATGAAACTATATACTCTATTCAAGAGAACCCCATCGAACTCCTTAAGAAATATGCTCATCCAGGAGTTGTAGCCCTGGTTTGTTCTTTACCTCGTCTCTCTGAATACGTGGAAATGTGTTTTCTTGTGAAAAACTCCAGTAAACCCAGGCTTTTTTCGTGTAAAACATATCTGTTCAGTGTGTGTGTGTGTGAGTTGGAGACTGGCTTCATTACGAACCATTATATTGCTAAATTGGGATTACTTCAGTGTGTGTGTGTGTGTGTGTGTGTGTGTGTGTGTGTGTGTGTTCTATCATATGAAGCAGAGGATTTCATTGAATTAGTACATTATTTATGCGAGAACTAGGAAAGATTATTGTCTTGTACCTTCTTTGATATTCTTCAATGACGCGTATAGGTAATGAAGCCCAGTGCAATAGGGGGGTTTGAAAATACAGCTTTGTTTGCACAATGGGCTCAGCAACGAGGGAAGATGGCAATTGTCAGTGCTACATTTGAAAGCAGCCTTGGATTATCAGGATTTATTCAACTATCAAGTTATCTTGATTTACAAAATACAAATTTATGTAGATCCATTAACAAGGAGAGATCCATGTTTCCAGCCCATGGTCTTGGAACATATAAATGGCTTAAAGAAGACGTGACCATGGAGCCTTTAAATATTTGTTGCAGCTCAGAAACTGGCTTTGTAGAGGCATCGGCTGCTGAAGCTGGTCAATTCATGCTGCAGTTTCACATGAATCAAAACGTGGTGGTTCGAAAATTTGGTGAAGAAAATGTCCATAAGTACCAGCTGGAAGTTGAATTAGATGGAATCTTGTTTTATATCAATATCTCAGAGACTGGGCAAAGCAATGCTGTAAGTGGTACATTTGCAGAGTTGTTAAATTTCTTATACTCCTGCATGTGATCTTTCTCCATATTCATTTTATGCAGGACAACATCGTCGTATTTCTTCATGGATTTCTTGGCACCGGGAAAGACTGGATTCCTATTATGAAGTCTATTGCAGGATCAGCAAGATGCGTTGCATTTGACCTTCCTGGACATGGTGGATCCAAGTTAAAGCATCAAGCTAGTAATGATTTCACACCACAACCAAGTTTGTCTATGGATGTCATTTCAAAGCTACTGTGCAAGACATTTTCCTGTATAAGTGCAAAAAAGGTTATACTTGTTGGATACTCCATGGGAGCAAGGATTGCATTGTACATGGCCCTAAAATACAGTGATAAGGTAGTCTCAAATGATTGTTACTGAATTCTATTAATCTTTGAAGGTAATCACATCACATATCACAGGAGAGGATCTTCTCTTGTGTAGACTATGCCCAAAGTGCACACTTCAGACCACATTTCTTATAAATGAAAGAATCTTATGTATCAAACTGTAGGTTGAGAGAGCGGTCTTGATTTCGGGAAGCCCCGGATTGGTTGATCCATTAGAAAGAATGGTTCGTAGAGCTGCAGATGATTTCAAAGCCAGTTCCATTGTTTCGTATGGCCTAGAATTGTTCCTAGATTCATGGTATGCTGAAGATTTGTGGAGCAGGTATATAGGCGGCAGCTTCGTTGCATATATCTGAAGTTTGAGTTTGAGTAGTTATTATTTCAGTATATTCTAATTAATGTTTGTTTCCCATTATTTGTTCTTGCAGCTTAAGGAGCCACCCTCGTTTCCAGGCAGTATGTGACAAACGCTTGCAACATGAAGACTTGCAGAATCTTGCAAAAGTTTTGTCTGATTTAAGTATTGGGAGGCAACCGTAAGTCTTTAGTTCTCTCAAGTCTCTCATCCATAAAATGTAAATTGACTTGAACCTTTAACATTGTTTCTTTTCATTCACCATTGGTTCAAAGTGTTTATTATGTGCATGTTATTTTCTTCTTTGTAACAACAGAGCATTGTGGGTAGACCTGAAACATTGTAAAGTACCACTTATGCTCATCGTTGGGGAGAAAGATGCAAAGTTCAAGAAAATTGCGAGGGAGATGCTCCATGAAATCAGCTGTAATAGAATTGGTGGACATTGTGCAGCAGAAATTGTTGAGATTTCAAATTCCGGGCATGCTCCCCATCTGGAAAATCCCTTACCTGTTATCTCTGCAGTAAGGCAATTCTTAAAGAGAAAACGATCAGTTCAACACTCAACCGTAGATGATATTGATCTAAAGGTTCCTCCTAGCCAGAAGATGGGTTGTTAGGTGATTTACGTTTGTAATAATTATATATCCATGAAAATACAAGAAATTCTTGTGTGGAGTTCCTCCATTGCATTGCTTTGCTTTGCATCACACTGTTGGATAAGTGGCACGTGTCATTTTGTGCAAATGACACTAATCTGACGGTCCATTGTATTCGAACCTTAGCTTCATTGTCTACCTTAGAATCTTTACAGCAAGGGGTTTTGGCCATGGGACACAGATACTATGATTGTTGTGGGCAACATATGTGGTAATGGATTTGCCAAGCTCTGAGCCACTTCAACTCCTATTCTGTGGGCAAATTTTGCTTGTGAATTTGCAGTGCTGTTGGCAGATTTTTTTATTTTTTATTTTTTACAAATGTGTAGACAGATCCTTTTTTATTTTGAGTTCCATTGTCCCGATATCTGTACATGTATCACCATTGTTTATGGAGTCTGTTCTACAGAACAGAGAGATCCCAAAATCAGGTCCACCAGGCACCAGGCCACGGTCTAGGCCTCTCTCAAAAAACGGTTAAACCCTAACCGTGAGGGGCCCCTCGCCCCCGATCCCACAGGATTTCGATGAGAGGTTAATCAGGTAACCTAGAGCTTAGAGTCTAGGCCTCTCTCAAAATCTGCAATTTAAAGGATGTAGTGTATCTAAAAAAGTTATCGTATCATTTGGGATAGAGAAGTGGTTTTTGCTTACTGTTCTTAGGTGTCACTTCTCAGTTTGTGTTTTCATATAATAATAATAATATGGTAATAGGCATTTTTTTGGTAACGAACTAAAATTGACCAATGACGCTTACCTCAATGGTTAAGCTGAGGCGTGGTCACGGGTTCGAGTCTCAACGTGTGCATGTGTGGTTATAGCCCTCTAAATGAGGTAATTTGGTTTCGGTGGGAAAAAGAATGATAAAGAACTAAAATTGTACTATAACAGTGAAGGTCCAAGGAGCCATCGCGTGTGAAAGTAGCTTAGTAGAACAATGTTTTCAAGATACTTCTTCGATGATATGAGATTAGAGACTTTCTAAATAAAAGTTAGTAAAACGGGGATGAGGGTGTGATTGAAACAACTTCATCACCAAAATGTCTGTCTACATATCTGATAACAGAATCAAGATGTCGTAGTTCACAGTTGTAGTGAGCGTTACCTTGCACCGACGTGGAGAAGCCTATATCTATAAGATGGGGGATGATGTATGAGCATGACATCCAAAGTCCAGTAGGCTGTTCAGTCAAAGCAAGTGGGCTTGCTTTGTCAAATCATGCAATACCATTGTGTTGTATTGTGCCTTGGAAGATTTGGGGGTATGAATTTCAAGCTAGATTTGGGATAATTATCATTATCTTTCGAGCCTCCCTTCTTGCTTCAGTTTTCAATAAGGCTCACGCAGGGGCGCTCATCTGGCTCCTTTCCGGCCCGGAAGTTCGCTTCTGGCGACTAGCTTCTACTGCTAGCGCTTGGACTCGGAAGAGGTACGAAGTAAGCTTTGGGATACGAGTGCTCTATATTTTGGGGGTGTGTATGATCTATCTGGTAACTCGACCACAGACTACTATCTTTCGAGGACAACAGGGATTCTGGCAATGCAATGGAGTTGGACTCTCATGTCGATCGAAGGAATCATCCTTTCTACGAAGGTAAATCTTTGTCTGCTAGGCCAGAGGATAGCAAGTTAAAAATTCTAACCATCTCACAGTTGAATTGAGCAATTAGGACACATCCATTGTCATTAAGTAAAGATTGAGGTTGAGTTTAGCTTACAGTATGTGTAGATTATTTGATGTAATTGGGTTGATCTTCATGGATAATAATTAAGCTCCGTTGCATCCAATATCCTCACCATGCTTAGATTGATTTCAGCTCCATGATGATCATCCAAATCTGGACCGAGCACATTCGATTGTATCTCAGTCAAATAACGATATTCCATTGACAATCTTTTGCAGGCTATTGCAATCAGAATGGGGTTGAATGATAGGCGATGCAAATCTTCGTTTTAAATTTTTTGTTCTTCCACCACTTTAAAACGTTTCCAAATTCATATGTGTAATCAAGTGGTAAATGCAAAATATATCCAAATTGATTAGAGAATACTTGATCATAGTTTCTATAGGACCTAATTACTCAGTAAACTAGATCAAGAGCAATTCAAACAGATAACGCTCATAGACAAGATGCAGTGACACTAATAAACATATTCATTATCTGTCTCGGATTGTTGAGCCTGAAGTGAGCTCTTACTGTGATTGAATAAGGCGAAACCCAAAACTTGCAGATAAGATATAAAACAATGTGTGTGAGCAAGTTCAGTAAGACCGATCAAGATTTTAAGGCCGAATTACAAAGGATTTATCAAGACAATTCTATGCAGTGACATGTTCGTGATTTTGTGCTCTAATTCAAATTACTTTGGCATACAAGTTGCAAAAGGCAATTCAAATTTGTTCTTTAATATTATAGCATAAGTGTGAATAACAATTCAAGCAAGATTATCAGCATAGGCAGGCAATCAATGTATGCAAAAGTAAAGACAAAAATAAAGAACATAACTATGCATAGTGGTTCAGCCAGAAGACCTACATCCACTACCAATGGGTGATATCCACTTGGATTTTAAAAATTCAATGTAACTCAATCTAGAAAACAAGTATTTCTTGTTCAATTTGAACCATAAATGGACTGAAACATAATATAATTGAGATTGATTGTTTAGCAATGAAGATTTAGATGCACAAAAGAGCAACAACTGCCCATTAACCATAGACTATCGTAAGTAACATTCAAACAGTTGCCTATTCTAGGGATCATTGTGCCATAGCTCAAAAACAGATGACTTAAGATATGCATCGATAGTTCAAATAATATTTCTCCCCGTTATTTGGAAAATGTAATGGAGTCAAATTCTACTTATCTCTCAAACTTTCAATAAGAATGAGGTAAGGGTTTATTAAATATATCATCTATTTGAACATCAGTAGATACATCTTTAGTGTGAATGTTTCAGTTCTGAACATGATCCCTAATAAAATAATAATATCTTATATCAATATGTTTAGCCCTTGAAAATGACATTCTTTCAAAGATCTATGCTTGATTGTTATCACAATAGACTTTGACAGTACGTATGTGATAAGAGTCAAATTTACACTATATTTACCATAAATATTACAAGGTTTATGAGCTTAACTGGACTTTTCTTATTATGAATTACGAGTTTTTTGGGGTTAATTACATGTTTAGATACTCATGATTCTTATAGTTGGTTTTGTATAATTTATCCAAGGAATCAGTGTTACTTCTCCATACTTTGTCTATTTGACACTTTATAGAGGAACCGAGCATTAAGAAAAGATATTTGGAGTGGAGGTGTTAGCGGATTGGGCCAAGATAGAGAACATAAGAGTCCATGATTGATTCTAGAGAGAATGGGCCAGAATAGTCCGCGCCCCTGCTGACCCATCCCATGTTGCAGCGGGCCTCAGGGAGCGTGTTATCTGCCTTGCAAGACGCGTTGAGGTATTTTGAGTGAAGTATGGACCCAAAATTCTGATTGGTGGACTTTCAACATTATTTCTAAGGCCTTGCATGTAGAATTGGGCTTTTACTCCATGAATGTTTTAGGTATCTAAACAAGGTTTCCAACGCACTTTGAATCACGTAAGTCAAAGTTAAGTAAGTCAAGTTGTGATCAAAATACCAAAGAACAGTCCAGTGGGCTCGCCTTAGGAAGCCCATGGTGCGCTACAGCAGATCCATTTGAAATTTCGCCGATTTCGCGTTTTCTTGTCCTACAAATATTAAGTATTCCATTAGGTGGGCGAATACACTTTCTATAAGGCCATTAAGTCTGAATTTTGACATATACCATCATGAATACATGATATACCAATCTCATATACAATGTAGCCTTTTGGCAATAAAATATTTTTTCCTTCGCAATTTAATGTTAGATCTTTCAATTATTTCTTGTGTTTTATTCTTCATTCATCACGGATCAATACAAGTCGCCGGTGAGGGAGCGAATGAAGGAGTGGAAACAACGTTCTTCGTCACGGGTGACGACCTATTCCGATGTTTAATTTCATAACAACCTATCATGATGAATATGAATTAATATCGCAATTAACCAAACTATGTAGTAATTAAACGAACCTTAATCCTAATTATTATGTGATTTGTTAAGCATGAGAAACACAAACTTGCGATATGCGCCGCTCATTTTGCGAAGTGGCACTTAGTAGGTTGGGGTTCTGTGTGTTCAGCGTCAACTACATCTGTTATCCGCTTTAATTTACGTGTAATAAATCTGGCCAATTCGTTACACTTTCGTAACTTAATTAGAAGGAAGTCTGGTTGAAGAATTAAGTAGGACAAAGATAATTAGATCATCTTAGTTAACTAGACCGTCCATGGTGGTTACTTAGGTGAGGTTTATGGTGTATTCCGGCGTTTCTAGTTCTTTATGCCCATTTAATTATTAAGTTCTAACCCATCCACGGTAGACACTTAATTGGACATAGGGTTCCATTGTCTAGCATAGGAAGTAGTAACCAATTTAGGGAATTGCACCCGTAGCTACAATGAATCGGAGTTTGTTGGATAATTAACGAATCATATATAATTATGGATTAGGGGGAAGTTAATTACGAATAATCTGGTTTATGTCTTGTTGATAATTGGTTGTTTTGGTTTGAATTGTGTTCTCTTCCTACATAACATTTGATTTAATTTGCTTAAATGAATGTTCGTTGATACTTGTTTCCTGAAAATCTCAAGTTTTTTATATAATTTTGCAAGGCATTAAGCCGAGCAAACAATAGTAAACAAAAGCGCGCTACCGGGAGCCAACATGTTCTTAATTCATTCGTTTTTTTTTTTTTTTTTTACGTAAAAACTTCGAAGGATTTTAGTCTATTTGATCAATTTGTTAATGAGAATTTTCTACATGTAATGAAGAACTACTAAAATGAATGTGCTCACACTTCCTTCTATTTTCATTGATGGACTAGGTCATTAAGAACAAAGTGGTTTGTACCGAATAATAATGCCAATTTTTAGATGGAAAAAACTGATTTTTTTTTTTTTTCTTTTCTCAAAAGACGAAAGTTATATTAGAACTGAAAAACTAACATTACAGGCGTGGCCAGAGGCGCCAGACTACTGTACTACCAAAAATCAGATTACAACGCTGGCTGCTGCCAATTACACTATAAGATGGAAAAAACTGATTATTATCTCCCTACTCATGTTTTCAAACAACTATATCTTTTACTAGCTTTTTTTTATTAATACACCTTGGGTTGCACGTGCATTCAATTCCAATCAATTCGACTATACAATTGTTTATATATATAGGATATTACGACTTGCAATAGTCTATTTATGACAATTGTTTTGATTTACGATTTGGTTTTTTTTAGGGCTGCTATTGACATCATAATAACGTTCCAAGCACCACAATCACTATGCATGTTGTTTCAACTATTACATGAAACCACATTTTTATAGACTTTTTCCCAAGAGAAGGAACGCAATTACTTAGAAATACATTTTGTGCTACGGCCCTTCCATTCCTTGAATGCCCATTTCCTAAATTGTAAGAACACAACATTAGCATCAGTCACAGTCAGAGGCGGATCTACCTTTGCTTATATGGGTCCGTGGACCCCGCTAAAAATAGGATACTCTATATTTTACCCATAGAAAAATATTTCGAACTCCGTAAAAAAATATATATATATACTTTGTTAAATATTTACGGACCCCGCTGAACAAAATTTATGGATCCCACCACTGGTCACGGTTCTTTATATAGTGAATGTCATATAGGACGATGTTTATGCTATTTATTTACTGAATGGTGTGTGCTAAAATTAATTTTGTAGTGTATGTAGTAAATAAATTAATAAAAGTTGTGTATAAAGCATTTTTGTGGTGTCAATTAAACCTCATTTATTTATTGTATGAAATTGAGATTCTAAGTTGTGAATGAAATTTGATATCCATGAAAATTCATAGATTCATGGATATCCACAGAGAGATGATACATATTTTTAATTTCTACCCGTGCAGTTGACATTGGTGTAACCTGAAGATTATTAACTTTGGACGTTTTGGGTCTAAATCCGGTCAAAATGGTCAAGTGGATCAGATTAGTACAAGCCCATGGTTGGGCCTGCAACTATCAGAAGTTCAATACGCGATAAGCCGACCTCGGGAAGATAGCTCTTAGTGATCTATCAATCTCATCCTGAGTATCAAGAAGCCGACCCAGTCATCCAGCTCGCTCCTCAGCAGAACAGGACGCCCCCGACCTTCAGAGACGGCTACCGAGCATTATTGGGCATGATCTCCGTGAGTGATCTCCATTAACTGCCTCAGACAACGTTTGAGCGCATCCCGTAATCTTAGCCTCATTGAGCCATGACTGCCCCACGTCTGACATCACACAGGCCCCCAATCGTAGGCTTTAAGAAAAGGAGTTCGTACCATAACTCCCACGTCAGAGCTCTATATAAGGATCTTCATCCTCACAAATCCATAACTACGTACTTGATCCCTTACAATACAATGGTACGTAGGCAGTCTCAAATGACGCAGCCATAATCAAACACTAAAATCACCCATTTATGTTATTGGATTTCTCTCAAAAGAATATGATTACCTACTCAAATCACCCGACGATATTGTCGTATCGGCAATAGGTAATGGGTAGGGTATGAGTAAATAAATTCGGTGATGGGTAGGGTATGGATAATGTCATACCCGTACTCATCTGTACCCATTAACATCCCTAATTCCAATATCATATTATACTTATCAATATCATTCAATAGCAATCCATTGAAAGCAAACCGACCAGCTATTACCATATTTAGTTGGACCCGCAAGTGGGCACTCATAACTGACCTAACATTCATCTATTAATTTGTATGACCCCCGGGCAAGGGCACCGGTGTAAGGATATTGAGGGTTCTCGAGAATTCATAGGTAAAATAAGCGGATCTACCTAACCAAGACTTATTTGACATATGTAATGCATATAGCCCTATAATGCATCTAACAAAACTACATGACATAAAATTAAATAAACTAAAATAATCCGCATATAGTAAAGTACAAGTGGATTGAACCATACATGATAGTGTAGTGTGTACTATGCATAATTGACAATCTGTAGATAGAACTGGAAACTGTCTCTACCACGCAGATCCGACAACTGGCCCGTAGATCCAAGAGTCTCAACATCTATAATTTCTACGGATTGCTTTAAACTTCTCCCAATAAAGTATCCACTTGAAAATTCATGAACTAACTAATTAATTGCATATTTTTAAATTTCGTAAATTAAATAAAAAAAAATATAAGTAATCATAGCCATTTTATTATATAATCCTTAGCTCTATTGGGCATAAACTACAAACTACAATGAAGATTCGATTACGACTGTTGGAAATGAAAGATCACCTAGATTAAATAAAAATCTATGATTAAACCAAACAAAAGGCTACAAATTTTTTTATTTATAGAAAATCGATAAAATGAAAAAGGTGGATCATCTTACTAAGAAACCGCTGATACACGCGATGATTACTCGTCTAGATCGTCATAACCCGCATGTGGCTGATCAACTGCGAAAAAACAAAAGTATATCTCAGAAGATGCACTTTTTGAAAGAAAAATGCTCAGTGTTTCGTTGTTGCTACTTTTATGGTTAGGAAAAAGATGTTCTATGATGTCAATTTGTGGAATTAGCAACTTTTAAGCTCTTTTAGGGATTCGGGCCTGCCGACTTTGTGGCATATAAGCTGCAAGTCCGGCTGCTTTTTTTTTAAAGATCAAAAGCCTTTACTTACTAATCTAGGACATTACAAGATGGCTACATGAGTGTGGTGGCAGGGTGAGTCAGTTAAGCGGGTGATGATAGGTGGGTTGACGATAACGGGTGGTGGAGGGTTGGGTTGACGACATGCGATGGTAGGGTGGTTTGACAGCAGCATGGAAAGTTGGTGAGACGGGTGGTGGTGAGGTGAGTCGGTCGAGGCAAGTTGTGGTGACAAGATAAGATGGGTGGTGGACGGATGGGCGACGGTGGATGGGGTTAAGGTAGGTCAACGGTGGTGGGTGGTGAAGGGTTGGGTTGTCCCTAGCAGCAAGTAGTGGTGATAATGTATGGCGGCCAGGAGAGCGGTGGTGGTGGGGTGGGACGGTGGCGATGGGCAGTCGAGGGTTAGGTCAACGATGGGTGATTGTAGTGTGAATCAATGACGGCATGGTGGGTAGACGACGATGTGTGGTGGCGAAAAAGATCAACGATTATGGGTGGAGGCTGGGATGGTAGGTTAGGTGAAGACACCGATGATGACATGGTGGTTGTCGGTAACATTGCAAAGGTAAGTGATGGAAGGTGTCGTTGGTTGTCGGGTAATTTACGTTAACAAAATGTCTAGGAGAATGACTTATTCTCTCTTTCTTTCTTTGTTATTTTTTCTTTTTTTTGGACTCGGACTAAGAATTAAAGCCTAGAAGAAAAAAAAAAAATGAAAAAAGACACTCTCTAAAAAAATCTCTGCCTTCTCCCTACTCATAAGTCATAAACCCCTCCACCCTTTGTTTCTTTACAAATTCTATATTAGTCATGGACCAAATCCTAGTTGGCGGTCCATAACCAATAAAAATACATAAAAGTTTTGGTGGTCCCTTGTTTCTGAAAAAAACCTACCATAAAATTAGTGTTCTTTCTTTTCGTTTTTCTGGTGGTGTTGTAATGATAGTTACAAAACCATGTGTGCCACAACAATAAAACAACAGGTCATTGATAAGGCACACTTGGTCTTAAGTAGTACTACAAAACAATAAAGTAATGAACCTACGACCATAAGCTAAGGAAAAACACACTCCCAATTTCTGAAATTCTGCAAATGCAACAATCTTTCATGACAACATCGGCTTTTTTCTATCAACCCAAAACGTTGAAAATGGGAAGATATTCATCAAACAACAATGTTGCCAGCAGCGACAGAACTAAGATGAATCCAGCCAAATAAATGTACAGTCGGTTATTACTCTGGCGTGCCTGAACAACCACCTCAGGCTCTGGCTCATGAACCAAATTGCTCACGGGATCTGTGGACATGGAAGACTTTTCTATCTCAACTGCAGATGGGTTGCTAAAGGATTCATTCCCCTGGTGAAATGAATTAGATACGGTCAAGAGTAATTGAATCACAACAATAAACAAGGTTTAGCAGATAAATTCCAATGTACATTTTAAAGATGAATCCTTCACAGATATATATATATATATAAGCCAAATATTTAAGGTCCTCAAGAGATTAATAATGTATAGAGCTTTAGCTGATCATTACCTAGACTCCTATACAAAATTAATGAGTTTAAACCAACAATGTAAGTTGGGACCCTTTTAATACACCAGATGCAATTTACTGTAACACCACATCTACCCAAATACCATGCTGAAAATCAATTTTCATAAAGTCAGGTATGTATGTACACACGATTTCATTAAAGTGTTGAATATAGACCCCAGAATCGAATTTTTAAAAATCGATACTCAATGTGGTATCATGACAGGTGTGGTGCCACAATACGTAGATTGTTTGTGATGCATTTAAAGACCCTATAGGCTATAAGTTTGAAACAGTTGTATCTGAGATCACTCAGAAGACCGAAATAAGAGTTAATATTCAATAGATGAATAACCGAGTATTGATCAAATAAAATTCATATGTGAACAGAATAACTTCATGGTAAATGAGTAAATGCCCTCAATCCCACCATGTGACTCATCTGGCGAATTTCATGCTTTGTGCCGACTGCCCACTTAACAATGCCAGACAAAAAATATCTGAAATGAAAATGAAAAGAACCTGCCTGCAAGTTTGTGGACGAGGATTCAACTGTGTTTACATGTGTAGTTGCTTCGTAGGATTTAGCCGTCAAATCATGTAAAGATGAAGGAGAGGCTTCCGGAATGCCGACATTTAACTTTTCTTGCATAATAGAAGAAGCATCCTTTCTTGCTTTTGTTAGCTTATCCATAAGAAAGCTGTTTGCTTTTGCTTGAGCACAAAACTGTCATTGTCAGTCAGTTTCAGTTCAGCTGTGCTTCTTCTCAAGTACTCAAATTCAACTTCTAGTTAGACAAAAGGTAAAGACACAACAGGATTGCAAAATATTGCACGAAGACTACAACGTCAATCTGTTAAAAGAACATGGGTTACATTTGAAAAAAACAACAAAAAGCAAAACCAGAAGTCACCTTTTGTTGTATCCGTTCCCGTTCTGTCACCAGTTGGAAGACCATGTCCATGACAACATTGGCCTTAATATTTATGTCTTTTGCACTTGCCGTCTTTTGAGCTGTAAATTGAGTCAGTGATGCTTCCAAGACTTCCACTTTAGACCTCAGAAATTCCACCTCTTTGTTGAGTTCTAAGTTAGCTTCAGAGAGTATAACGCAGTGCTCCTCAGCGTGCTCGGTCTTATTTTCAGCTATAGAAACCTTCTGTTTCAGTTCATCGATTAAAGTTTCCATATCCCAAATAGCCGAGTACAGCATATTTTGTTGCTCCTGACTTGCTTCTGATGATGTCTTGGCATGCTGTAATTGAACTTCAAAGCCTCTCAACTGACTTTCAAGTAAACTAACCTTTTTTGTGTCACTTTCATGGTTTCCTTTCAAAAAACCAACTTCTTCAGTTAATTCCATGTTTGTCTCCGTTAACTGAGCAACCTTGGCCTCTGCACTGTCAGCTCTAGTCTCGGCTTCATAAATCGTATCTTTCATTGTTTCTATCATGTTTTCCATTTCTGCCAGCTGTTCCTGACTGTTTTCATTTGATGCATTTGCCTCCTTCAAGCGCAGCAATGATTCTCTTAGCTCTTCTTCCAAAAATGTAACTCTATCCTTGAGAACAACTATTTGTGCATTGTCAGCAGAACGTAGAGTGCTAAACTTTTCCATGGCCTCTCCTTTTGATCTAATTTGTCTTGCGTACTCTTGAAGTTCAAGATTCAGCTGTTGTTCTCGATTTTTTTGACTGTCTAGACTTAAAAGAACAGCTTGAAGTCGACCTACCATTTCTTTTGATATTCCCGTAAGCACTTCTGCTTCGTTTTCTGCCTCCAAGAACCTACCCCATGTAACCTCTGCTCCTTCTTCCATGCAAACTGCTACTTGTTCAGTTAACCTTAACTTCAACCTTAGATCCTCTTCGTTTTGTTTCATTTCCGTCAACTTCTTCTCAAGATCGAGTTCCCTAGCTAGAGATTTTTCCAACATTCTCAAAATCTGTCTTTCTTCAAATGACTGAAGCTCCGATTTTTGAGGTGTGTCTGAAACTAGCAAATTCTCGGCAGAACCAACATTAGCAATAGATCCCCCTGTTAGAAAGAAAAAATTAAAATGTGCAACATAATAGATTTTCTTTGATGCTTCTGATATGTATATTATATTTTTACCTTTATTTTGGATGAACGCAGATGAAGTTATCTGCACCTTGGTTAGCTGCATCTTCATATCAAGGATCTGTTCTTGCAACAGTCTCAAAGATTCCTCAGCATCATGCAACTTACTTTTGATGAAAATTATTGATTCATCGGATTCTCGATTAGCATCAATCTTATGATGAGAATTATTAAGCAGGGCAGGAATTGTACGGATGAATTTGTCCAGTTCCTTTACCCCAGAACTCAAGATCACACGCAAGAGATCGAATTCCATTGCCTTTTCAGTTGAGTCAATGGAAGTCTCATATTCAAAAGCAGCTTCAAAATCATTTCCCATTATCAAAACACGCATCAAGAGGTTATCCAGGTTCATCAATTTCTCAGAACCATATGCCAGGTCCAGGTCCACCATAGTCAAAATTTCTGTACAACTTCTTTCTTCTTCCATACCTTTCAGATCAATTAAGTGACCTTCAGACTAAGTTATGTAAGGTTCAGGCTGATCAGCTTCATATTTCAGGCCGGCCATAGGCATTCATAACAATGTTACACTATAGTCTCCGGTATATGCGAAGGTGACATGAAAATGACTAAACCGTGGCAAACGAAATTAGGTTGGAAAGCCTGGGGGCAATATGGTAAATATCAATTGAGCGGTTTTCAGCACACAAAATTTTATTAAGGACGAGTACTAAGAGTTTTATGTTCTATAACATACACTTCACTCATATAAGAAAGCCTCAGTTCTCTATCCCTATTTGCTAAATCAGCTTTCTAAAAGACAGATTCAGCATCCACTCCCATCCAACGATAATTGAGTTTTCTTTTTTCCGTAGAATATTTGAGCATCTCTGAAGCTGAGCCTTGTTTTTTCCACTCCCTGTTTCATCATTTGTTATAAAAGTGAATTCATAAGAAAAAGACGAGAATAAAACATTTGAACCTTTCCACACAGAAAAAGAAATATTAACACTGGAAGTAAATGGGAAGAAACAACAAGGTAGAGTGAAGAGAATAAAAATCAAGCATCATTTGTTAGCTGCAAAACTACCAAATCAGCAACATGTATAGTCTTTGTTAATTATCTCCGGAAGACCACCAAAAGTGTCCGAGAATAAAATCAGATGTAGATTTTATAAATGCGTTTGACCATCACAAGCTAGAGAGTTCCTGTGAGAATGACTGAAGACCAGAGCACTACTTTGCTTCATTGATTATAGTTATACGTCGGAGGATGATATTCATGATTACAAAAGGTTGTATGTAGTAAAAAACATATTCCATAGGATTATGCATGTGATTACAAAAAATGGGAAACCGCAAAATACAGAACCTACAACATACAGACGAATTTTAAGACAGCCCTCATGCAGAAGTTAAAAAACAAATATGACCCAAAATGCAACCACTTGCAGTATACTTTTGATTCAGCATAACAGTATCCATCACTCTATCATGAATCTCAAGTATTTCACCTTCAAACGAGACAGTTCATTTTGGTGTACAAGTAAAAAGGAAGCTATTTGAAAGTATTGAGTCATAAAATACAGGTGTTTTCCAAAGTTAGCTTTACTAGTTTTCCTCAATAGTGAAAGTTGAAACTAAGAAATCTGACATAAAGGTGGAAGGTCTTTGCTATTGTAGGTCTCCTTTTACTTTCTGATTTTATCAAGTAATTCTAGAAGGAATGCACAAATGGGAAGACCAAATCATAGCAACATTATGTTACAACTGGATAGACTGGATTCAAAATTTCATGTAAAGCCCATAATGTGAAAAAAGCAAAAAAATCAGCACCACCACAATGATATTACCAGTATTTACCAGAAAAGCACATAAATCAACATTAATCAGATTGATATACCCATGCCAGTCAAGAGTAAAAAAAATTGAAATATATGAGATAAACCATCATCAATTGCAAAGAGAAATACACTCACTACAGGTCTGTAACTGAGGGGGAAAAAAAAACACAATGAACTTACTTGGGGTATATGAGCATTTCATGTGGGACATGATCCTCATGTTATCACACATATTAAAAGACTTATAGCCCATATGTGAAATATTTAACTATTAAGGTATCATGACTGTATAGTTCTTTCACACAATGCATAGCTTATTCACACAATTTTGGTTAATGTTCGTCATGGCCTCTTTCTTCAAGAACTTAACGAGACCTATGATATTTGCCTCATTTATGCAATTTCCAAACAATCTACCACAACTGTTCAAATGCTTCTATCGAAAACAGTTTCTTGAAGCCAAACAACTCTAAACAGAAGTTCCATAAATATCATTGAAGTAGACGACTCCCTATATTGTGAAATCCTTAGACAGTAAATCATTGCTTCACGGCTAATGAAAACGAAAATATTATTTGCATGATAAAACGGAACTGTCATTTTTGTACAAAGAGTAAATCCTTGTTTCACGGCTAACGTTCAGGTGGAATGGCGACTGCCTGCATATAAATTATCCCTAGTAATTCAAGGGTTTCAACCACGCCTTAATCAAAGGAATAACTAAGTTTACATCACAACAAAGCTACTCGCTACCAGTTACAATAGCTTTGTCAACATTGAAGTCCACAAATTGCTTAGAAGCTGAAAATCAATGATATTACAAATCAAGCTAACGGCAATTGATTCACTAAAGTCATCCAAACATGTAATTAACTGGGAAAAATAAACGGTTCAATTGCGACGACAAAGAGCACAGAATCAAAACACAAAAAGGAACATACCATAATCAAAGCTGCGGAAAGCAAATTCTCAACCTAATGGAAAATTTTTCTACACAAAATTGGAGGGAAAGTAAATAAAGTAGAGAATTTTACCATACCTGATGTAGATTGTGAAATGCCGAAGGAAAATGAGTAAGAAATGTCTTTGGGTTTTACTAGAATTTATCCCAATGGTAATAGAGGAGAAATATACGGAAGTTATTGGATGGTTTATCCATTTGTGATATGGATTGTACACTTAATCAAATTTAGACCGCACAATTTGAATTGGGACTATCTTTTCACATAAATATTGTTTTACACTTATCAAGAGTCGAGAGTGGGCTTCGTTTGGATATTCCACACGCCTGCCATTCTGACCGTAAATGAGTCTGGAAAATATATACTATTCTGCCAATTTATGGTTCATTAATGCGCAAATAATTCTCGACCGATTTGAGTCGAATACAATCATTATAATGATTTTATTCTAGTCGAGAATTTTGAATGTTTTTCATACTTCAATACCGGTCGAAAAGACATTCGACTAAAATTGAGTACAAAAACTTTTAATATTCTCATCTCAAAATTCACTCGAAATCAATAGTGATCTTTTTATATATTTGTTGTTATCCCCGACCCAATTCTAGTCTGAATGTGTAGAGTATTCCGGACTCAATATTGGTTAGAATGATGCTCTGACTATGTATGAGTTTGGAAAACTTCAAACATTCTACCTAAAATATGGTCAGAATCAACCAGTGTGACTCAATCGTATATTCCACCATATTTCAAGATGGATATCGTGTCATATATTCGACCAAACTTTGGTCAGAATGAACGCGCGTAAAATAAAAAAAATAAGGGTGAAATTGGAAAAAAAAATCTGTGTGGTAAGATAAAAATTTGTGTGAAAAGACATTCACTTTGAATTTAATTTAAAAATAAAAGGCGTATATTTTGTGACATGGATGCACTTCGCATATAACGGGTGCACCTAATAACTTCCCGAATATATGAGGTAGAGGTAGAGGTAGAGGTAGAGGTAGACCAGAGCCGTCCCTGGGGGCAGACGAACAAGGCCGCGGCCTAGGGTCTATGCTGAAACTTGTAATTTTAGGGCCCACGTTTCATATAATAGAAGTGTATTTTTGGTCAATTTTTATTTTTTATTCAAGCTAAAAACCTTGTAAAGACCCAAATTTATAGCCGTATTCAGTAAAAAGAAAGTTTAATTAAATTCTGCTACATTTTTTATAACGCTTATCAACATAGTATACCTCAAAATAATTGTGATATATTAATTTTTTTAAAGTGTTGAGGCCCAATTTTTTTTTGTTTTGGCAGGCAGTGATTCTGTGAGGGCGGCGCGAGATGAGACCACAATACGAGTCTACGAGAGTGGAGACATGCGTGAAATTTGGTCACTTGCACGTCACATAAGTACACGTTTTGGTTAAATTTAAAGATAATATATATATATATATAGAAAACTCGTGCTATGCACAGAATTATGTAAACTTTAGACGCGTTATTAAAAAAAATCAGTATGAAGATGATGATACCTAATGATGACTTGAGATGAATAAAGAAAAATATCAGCGTATGAGATTTGAAATAAATCATAAATTATAGGAATAAAGACAAAAGGCGCAACGGAATCTGAAAATGATAAGGCATAGCACTCCCAGGTATTACGATGAAGCATACTTTCAAGATGTTCAAACCGATTGAAAAGACTTATTTTGATTAGGCTGTTACATAAACATTGCAAGATTGTAGACAAAATATTTTATGACTGAAAGAATGGACTTCGAAGAAAAAGCACAAAAAATGAAATACCAACTTTGATAAATGAAAAATAAAATGAGTGATTGATTCTTTTTGACCTGCAGACAAACAGATCCAAATTGAATTGAAAAAAAAAAAATAAAAATCCCAAATTAGATGAAGCTAAATTCCATAAATTAGCAAAAAACATGAAATTAGATTGAACGTTACATAACCCTCGTTGGATGGAGCATTCAACTGATGCAACAAAGGCCATTGAATCCAGGACCAGTTCAGCGGAAAGATTGTTCTTCGGGGCATTCTGCATCAAATTTGTCTCATTGATTATTATTATTATTATTATTTTACATCACATATCATTCTTGCACAAAGATAATTTGCTGAAGAAAGAAGAAAAAACACAAAACCAAACAAACAAGCAAACAAAAAACCGGCAATCAAGAACTACAAATATTGTGAAAGAAACAGATGACATCAAAGCAAATCGGTAAATAAAGAAAGAAATGAATCTGCCTTGAGATCTTCTTAAACGATTCTTCCCCAATTTATTTTCTCCCTTCTCTGTCACAAGTAAAATCTTATCTGGACCATAAATCTTATAATACGAAAGCACTCAATCTTGCAATACAAACCACCGAGGTTGCCACCCTTTCCCATAATTTACCCATTTATGCAACATACCTGAAACGCAATTTCCGACAATATCATTGATGTTTTCTACACCCGTTGCCGATCCTAGTACTAGCTGTCAAATGCGGTAACTCCCTCCTCGACAAAACAGCAGAAAGATGACAGGCGGTTGAAAACCGACACTTATCTAAATCAAATGAATAGACAAAAACAGATGCATAAAAATGAGAAACAATATTCAATTAAAAAAAAACCACAACTACCATCAACTATGTAATGTCCCACATAGGAAAAATAGTAGAATGATCACCCCATATAAGTGTGAGACATAAAGGTCTTGTCAACTCGGGTTAGCCCTTTTAGACCAATCGAGGACGGCGGTCTAAGCGGTTGACCGGACATTTATGACTCATTTAACGCTACCAGGCCCGGGGGCCTGGGAGCGTTACAAACTATGTATTTTTAAAGACGGGAATTACGACCTGGAAAAGGCATACCTTTTCATACACAGCGAATCCTTGATAGGGTGTAGCAGGCATTCAGATTCCATTTTGGAATGGGTGGGAAGATGATGACACAATCATCTTGAGGTGAAATTAGTTCGTTAATTGAAATAAATGTGTTGTTCATAATCATGGAAGATGGCATACCTTTTCATACACAGCGAATCCTTGATAGGGTGTAGCAGGCATTCAGATTCCATTTTGGAATG
This sequence comes from Gentiana macrophylla, assembly GCA_026214975.1. NCBI lineage: Eukaryota > Viridiplantae > Streptophyta > Magnoliopsida > Gentianales > Gentianaceae > Gentiana > Gentiana macrophylla. The sequence continues at coordinate 65,028,472 of CM047815.1, forward strand.
GGTGGGAAGATGATGACACAATCATCTTGAGGTGAAATTAGTTCGTTAATTGAAATAAATGTGTTGTTCATAATCATGGAAGATGGCAATTTGAGAGTGATCAGAAGTTATTACGCATAAGCAGAACGTGGAAGGAAGGGATCGCGTGGAAGTTGCCGGCTGAGGGTTGTGTTGTTGTTTTTTCTTTTTCTATTTGTGTGGAAAAACACGGGTTTGGGTCGGGTAATTGTGAAGAAATGGGTCAATTTATAGTTATTTTCTCTTAAATATAAATATAGATATTTTTTCAAAATAAATAAATAAATATAGATATAGATATATATATATATATATATATGGACAGTAGCATATACCTAATTAGTGAAATGGAGGGCATAAATTATTGATTATGTGTTGTTGTATAATAACTGCTATATATATTTAATTCGTGAACTTGGAAAATATAATTTGGAATGGTACTGCATATGTATATCTAAAGCAGAGAAAGGGATTCGTATATTTATCAAGGTAGTTCATCCTTGTTACATTTTTTTTTTTTGAGGGGAGTTCATCCTTATTACTTAACACACAAATATATAATGGAAAGTATGGGGAGTTGGCAAAAGCCTCCATAGCTAGTAGGTTACCAAAGTGTAATCACGTGATCGCAGCTGTTGTATAATTATTTCGGATAATTATTTTATGCGGTATTGTTTAATAAAACCCTGACATATCACATGTGATTTTACAGTGTAATAACATCTGTCGATCTTATCGAAGATTCATGTTGTATATTATCTAATAAATATCCACACATTACATGTTATATTTATAACACAAGTTATAACACGTAATATTTATAACGCTCCCCCTTGGATGTCCATTCCACAAAGAATCTGCATCGTTAAAACATTCATTATAAAAAAACCCTGTGGAAAAAAACATAATCATGGAAAAATAGTACAACCTATATATGTGTTTTACTCCCCATGAACCGTACATCGCTTCAAATCTTTAAGCTAGGAGCATTCCGACCTTCTTCGGTAATTTCTCAAATGTGGTAGTAGCCAGTGCTTTAGTGAACAAATCTGCGAGATTGTCACATGATCTGATCTGTTGAACATCAATATCACCCTTCTTCTGGAGATCATGTGTGCAGAAGAATTTCGGTGATATATGCTTTGTCTGGTCGCCTCTTATGTAGCCTCCCTTCAATTGAGCTACACACGCTGCATTGTCTTCAAACAATGTGGTTGCTTTATCTTTGTCAACGGATAAACCACAATTATCCCGGATGTAATGTGTCAACGATCGCAACCAAACACATTCTCAATAGGCTTCATGAAAAGCTATTATCTCGGCATGATTCGAGGATGTCGCCGTCAAAGATTGTTTAGTTAAACACCATGAGATTTCCGTACCACCAAGAAACAAGTATCCCGTTTGCGATTTCGCTTTATGAGGATCTGACAAATATCCCGCATATGCGTAACCCATGATCTATGGACTTGATTCATTTGAGTAGAATAACCCAAGATCTATCGTCCCTTGCAAATATCGCAATAATTGTTTGATTCTGTTCCAATTTCGCTTTGTTGGAGCAGAGCTAAACCTGGCCAATAAGTTCACAGAGAAAAAGATACCCGGACTAGTATTATTGGGTGGGTGAGGTATAGAACTTCAGGACCAAGCACCTCTTCATTCTCTTCACATGGTTGAAAAGGACCTTTATTGACATCAAGAGATATAACGACCATGTGGGTACTCAATGGATATGATTTGTCCATATAAAATCATTTCAGGATTTTCTCTATATAAGTTGACTGATGCACGAAGATCCCATCTTCTAGATGTTCAATTTGTAAACCAAGACAAAACCTCATTTGTCCAAAGTCTTTAACCTCAAAATCTCTTTTGAGGTGATCAACTGCTTTGAAACTTCTCCAGGAGTTCCAACTATATTTAAATCATCTACATATACAGTGATTATTGCAAATTGTTATTCACATTTCCTAATAAAAACACGTGGACAAATCATATCATTTTTATAACCCTCTTTAATCAAGCTTTCAATAAGATGATTATACAACATTCATCCAGACTGCTTCAATTCATACATGGACTTTTGTAACTTGACCAATAAATCATCGAGGAATTGTTTACATGCCCTGCATTCTAAATCCTTCGAGGGTTTCATATAAATATCGGTGTCAAGTTTCCCGTATAGATCAGTGATTGAGACTTTCTAGGTGTCCAATCTTACTGGCAGTGTACCGGGTCAATTGTAGTCTAGTAAGTGGTCAAGGTCGTATCCACGAGGATTGTGAGGTTGAACACCAAAAAGCTATTATTATCTTGATCTAAGTCGCAACATTACAAGAAGGTAAATTTATCTAAAATCTACTACTATAAAGGGTGATAAATGATAAAAAGCTTAGCCAAGACAATGTATTAATCAAATATATCTCTACTAGTATCATGGGAATTAACTACCTACCAACCTTCCATTAGTGTTCAAATGTGTGTTATCGGTGCACTCCTAAGCTAGTAATTTCCCCTCATACGAGTGAATGAAACTACTCTATGTCTCCTCTTTGGTCTAAGAACCCTAGACCTAATGATTCAACATGATTAAGATCTTGAATGTAATAACAATGTCAAAAATCCCCAGATAAGAAATCAAATTCCAATTAAGGTCAATTTTACCTTCCGGTTCTCCTATTCCTTCTCCCACACCTAATATCTCCTTTCGGTCTCAACTAAGTGTGTGTATGCTAGTTTTAGGTGATCAATCCAACACCAACAAGAAATACGGTGTAAATAGGAAAAGATAACAACAACACAAAAAGCTATGAAATATACAAATTAACATTCCCAATCAACATAATGAGATTAATAACTATCACAACAACAACACCATCTTGGCTAGTTACAAATTTAGCTACTCATTACTACAATTACTAACACATTGAAATTAGTATTCATAGCAAAAGATTATCAAAACAAAAATAAAACTAGAATATTACCGATTACAACCGTTGAATTGTAAAAGAGAAAGCTTGCATTTTCCTTCAAGAGCTTCAATAGAGAAACCCATCAAGATGTTGAATTCCTTCCAACGGCAAGCTTTCTTCCATCTCCGGTGAGATTCAATGGAGGTGGCACCAATTTGTTGAGCTTCTTCCACGTAAGATACACCAAGAAATTAGACTAACATTCTAGGATTATATTTGTGAAGAAATTAGCTAAATATTATAACTAATTTTGGCTTGGAGAGCCCCTTGGGGCGTGGGTGTGTGCCTGCAAGAGTTGGAGAAGAGGGGGGAAGAAGATGAAGTTTTTTGGGGTTGAAAGAATTGGGGAAAATGCGATCCAGAATGAGTTTTTATGCTGAAAACTGCTTCTGTGGCGTTCCGGCATGCGCCGCTAAAGATCCGGCGCGCGCCGGTATAACTAACTCTGACACATCAGTCTGACAGCTTTCTGTGACGATTCGGCGTGCGCGCCGTAAAAAGTCCGGTCTGCGCCGGTTCTCGATAAAATGATCATAACTTGAGTTGTAGACCTCCGATTGATGTGATTCAAAGTGCGTTGGAAAGCACGTTTCTTGATCTACAACTCTCATGAAGAAGTCTTCCCCAGAAAATGCCTTTAAGTGGGTTCAAATATCCGTTGAAGAGAGGCTACGGTAGAAGCACTAAGGACAATTGATCCAATTGAACTCGTAAGCTTATGGCACACTCTTCAAGCCCTCAAAAGACGTGTTTTAGGCTCAACATGTGTCGTCACTCGGGGTCTTGGTCAACTTATAATCCTACGATAAATTACCAAAATACCAAGCGTAAACCCGACACGACGCTCCGGTTACTAAACCGGTACAAAACCTATCAAAATATGATATATAATAATTACTACCTACACATTTGGATGAAACTAAGCAACTAATGACTTGAATTGCTACAATAATGCTCAACGTGGTATCAGAAATGGGGTAAAATGTCATAAATGAACGCGACAATTTGTCTCTCATCACAACTCCCCACTTAGCTTTTGGTCTTCCTCGAGCAAAACAAGCGATAAAACAAAATGAATGAGGGACAAATGCATAAAGATATAAGATGTAAGAGACAACCGGACGATGCAACCATTCGATCCATAACCACGCGTTAACCTCAATTTAAGTGTGTAACAGAGTGTGTGTGAATAGTCTCTCAAAATTGTTATCAAGCAATTAATTATGAAATCATGCATTCATGATCGTACAATTCAATCCATAAGCTTAAGAACGATATCACTCTCCACTAATCGAGGCATTCGAGTCAAGAAGATAGTTCGGGTAGGACTTGCAAGCTTGTAATGTTAGGCCCGGGTAGTTGGCTAAGCGAAGGGTAAAAGGATATATCAAAGAGAACAATTGCAAGGTAGCAAGCCTCTACACCTTCACTTACAAAAATGTCAAATTGGTATCTCTTCTTCTTCTTTGGCAAAAATCGTCGAGGTGGCCACTTCAACAAAGAACAAAAGAGATAAACAATGCAATTCCCCAAAGCTTGAGTTACATGACATCAATAAACTAGTCTTCAAATGGGCTCTTCTTGACTAACCATTTATTGAACTTAATTCAAAACTTCATTGAGCTTTATTACTTTTTGGAAACTTTTTGGATTTTTGATTTTCTTCTTCTTTTTTTTAATTTTTAAACTCCAATGAAACATATATACACCAATGGACTCCGAACTTGATAGATATCATCTCAACTTTGTGCCAAATAATGTCATTCAACTCTTGCCCAACTTCTAATGTCGTCACCACAACAATACTTAAAAACTTGCTAAACTTGCGGGACATCAAGGGAATGTAGACCAAAATTAGGATAAGGGTCGGATTATAATGAGACAAATCACGAATGGCTAGTTTCGAGTGGGGTCTCACCACTCTACAAAGGCTGAGATGGGGACAGGTGGAAAATATGTTTGGGAAGGCCATTTGGCTATGGTCGAGTCAAAGAAATGCCATAACCGTCATCCCTAACTTTGACTCCAAACACCTTTCTATTTCGTCTCGAAAGGATATCAAGCTTAAGTTCTAGTTGCGATGGAAGCGTGCTTACATGATATCATACAAAAGTTGCATGTTAACAAAAGATTGAGACTATACGTGCACACGGAATTCATGTTACACAAATAGATTTGGGGTTAAAATGCACTTACGGTTCACATTGGTTATACACATCCAAATTGATCATTACATCTTCATCCATGAAATATATACCTTGTACAGTTTATTTAAATCAACTAAATAATGCTCGAAAAAGATTGAAAACTAAGGGATTTTATGATACAAAATAAGCACTAATGCCATTGCTAGACCAACCACGACTCCACTCCCCACTTACGAACTTGCATTGTCCCCAATGTAAAATGAGGGTAAAGAAGTGGTTAGGAAAACAATGGTGCACCAAAACAAGTCAAAACAAATACCGGGATGCAATAAAGGGGTAGGTGGGTGGGTGGGCATGAACAAGAAAGACAACCAATGAAATGACAAGCAATCCCAAGTATCAACCAAAATGTAAAGACAAAAAGATCATTGGCAACCCGGCCTTACAAAAGAGCAAAAATATTGTACCAAACTTGACAGGCTGCCTCCCGGTAGCGCTTTTGTTTAACGTCGTTTGCTTAACAGAATTAAACGACCAAAATAATGATCAATTAATATACTAAACAAAAAGGGATACTTCTAACAATTACTCACCAAGGCACGTAGCAATTAAGTACAAAAGACAACCAGAAAATGATGCTTAAGGAATAATAAGAATGATAGTACCCGTTGTTGCTATATTTATAGTCTATAGCTAGACTTTACCTTACTTAGATCTCTAATGCACCGGTGGTGGGTCATCCTCGCGCACCACATCCATCTTTTTCATCAATACCGGTCTCCAACATAATGTAGACGAATTCCACCAATCCCAACGGTTCTTGACCTTTTCCTTTGATTTTCGAGCTTTTGGTTTGCGAGCCTTCGCTTTATTGCTCACGTGTTCTTCAACTACCTGCAAGTTAGTACAATCCACAACAAGGGGACACAAAGTGTCCACAAAAGAACAAGATTCTAGTGTAGTGTGTGGATATTTCGATGATGTGTAAATGTTGAAGACAACACGCTCATCATTAACTCCCAAACTAAGATCTCCCTTACGAACATCGATCGCAGCTTCCACCGTTGCTAAAAATGGTCTACCGAGGATAAGGGGTGTAGTGTACCCTTCCTCCATATCCATAACAACAAAATCTACGGGGAAGTAAAACTTATCAACTTTCACTAGTACATCCTCAATGACTCCCATTGGACGTTTTATAAATCTATCCACCAGTTGGAGAGTCATCTCCGTACGCTTGAGCTTGAATATACCAAGTTTCATGAAATCATTGCAGGACATGAGGTTTATGCTCACACCGAGATCACATAGCGCCTTCTCAAACAAAAATTCCCCAATCTCACATGGGATAGTAAAACTCCGGGGGTCTGTAAGTTTAGGAGGAAGCTTGTGTTGAAGCACGGCGGAACACTCCTCACTTAGACACACTGTCTCATACTCTTCCAACCGTTTCTTTTTGGATAGTATGTCTTTAAGAAACTTACCATACGCCGGCATATTAGTGAGTGCTTCGATGAAAGGGATATTAATGGTTAAGTGCCGAAAAGTGTCAAGAAAACGTGCATACTTCTTATCCAACTTCATCTTTTTGATTTCCTTTCTCGGGGGATACGGAAGTGGTTCAAGATCAATTAAAGTAGGGTTAGAATATATACCTCCCTTACTCTTGTCATTTGATGAAGATGGTGAAGCTTCTTTGAATGTTTGTGCATTTCGTGGACGCCACGTGTCATCATTGTACACCTTTTTTCTTTAAAATCCGCTCTGGATGTTGTGCTACCCTGTCGGTTTGAACCTAGATGAGTTTGGGTTGAGCCGGATGAGGTTCGGTTTGAACCGGCCCATCCAAACTTGATTCCTTTCCAACATGCTCATTGAACAAGGTCCTCAAATCACTCAATCTTGGATTTTTCAATAGTCTTGGCACCTTCACTTTTTCTTCTTCTTTCTCCACCTCAACATAGTCATCATTTCCCAAGAAATCATCAACAATTTCTTCCTCCTCTTCACTCAAATCCTTCAAGTCCTTTTCAACCTCATTCCTTTCACACATTCTTCCACTCCGGGTGATTATTGCATCTACCCTTCTCGGGTTCCTCTCGGTGTTGCTCGGTAATCCACCCGGTGGTCTACTACTATTTCTCTCACCTTCCCTAGTCAAAAGGTCTTCAATACCTCTCATTGATGCTTCCATCGTTCTCATTCTTGTATTTAATCCCACAACGGAGGTTTTCAAATTGCCAGCATCTTGGTACATCACACCAATAGAAGTCATCATTGTTTGCATATTGGCGGCTTGAGTATCCATAACTCCCATCAATTTTTCCATCAAAATTTTCAAATGGGAGACATCCTCCGTTGATTGAGAACTTTGTTGAACATGGGCTTGTTGGGTAGGGACTTGTTGGTAAAAATGATGTGGTTCAAAAACATTGGTGTGAGTGTTATTCAAATCCCAATGTTGTCTCAATAAACTCATTTCTTCTTGTGTAGGTACATCAGAGTTTGATAATTCTTCGATATGAAAAACACCAAATGTCACACCATCACATTTTCTATGCTTCAACTCTCTCTTCCCCGTTTGTAATTCATCCATCTTCTTATTTATCACCGTCATTTCTCTCAAAATTTCTTCCTCATTTGAAATCTTCTCATCCCCAATGGCAACTTCCGTTTCACTTGTACCGGGATCCCACAATTTCTCATTTCGTGTCACTCTTTCAATAGCCTTATAAACATCTTGGGTCGTGCTCATCATAAGCGATCCATGGCATGCCGAATCAATTTTTTTCCTTGACAATTTATGCAAGCCCCTATAGAATAATTGGACTTGCATTTCTAACGTATAATCATGATTTGGACATGCCCTCAAAAGCTTCTTAAAACGGTCCCAAGCATTGTCCAAAGATTCACTTAAATTTTGCTTGAAAGTAGTAACTCTTACCTTCAACTCCAAATATCTACCCGGTGGAAAGTATTGCTTCAAAAACTCAGTTTGTATGTCATCCCATGATTGCAGGTGATGGTGGGGAAGTGACATAAGCCATTCCTTTGCTTGACCCTTCAAAGAAAAAGGAAATAATGCAAGGCGGGTTAATTCTTGACAAGCACTACTTTGGAATCCCGTATTGCATATTTCTTCAAAGTTATAAAGATGTGAATCTGGGTCATCATGGGCCTTTCCATGGAATTGAGCTCTACTCTCCACTGGACCGAACATATGAGACTTGATTGAAATTTTTTAGCATCAATGTGAGTTAGCCGAATAGGATTATGAACTTGATTTATCTTTGAATGGCTTGCTCACAAAGCGGTCTATTTTGGTAGAGTGGATTTAGGGGTGGATATGGTTCTTGGGGTGGTGGAGGTTGTTGGTGGTGGTGGTTCGAGTGGGGTGGTGGACTTTGTGGATATGGTTCTTGTGGTGGTGGTGGAGGATAGTCATTTGGATTTAAGGGATTTTGTTCAAAAAGAGTATTTTCATGGTTATGCCATCCTTGTGCATTACCTTGCACCTCGTCCATTTCCTCTTCTTGGTGTGATGTCTCTTGTGAAGATGCTTCACCAAGATCCAATTCACTACGAGCTTGGCCAACCATTATCTCAAAAAAACCATCCGTAATATAAGTGTTGATATCCGGGATGTATGGAGTATCGGGGGCCTTACAGCGTAGAGAACGATTCACCTACTACAAGAAAGAAAACAACAAGAACACAATTAATAGCACTTGGTGACTTACCAAAGAGGTAAGCACCAAAAAGTAAAAAAAAATTAGAAAAAGTTTTGACTTATTCTCAAGACTTTTAAGCTAGTTTAAGTATCAACCGTTACACAATCCCCGGAAACGGCGCCAAAAAACTTGATCGAGACTTTCTAGGTGTCCAATCTTACCGGCAGTGTACCGGGTCAATTGTAGTCTAGTAAGTGGTCAAGGTCGTATCCACGAGGATTGTGAGGTTGAACACCAAAAAGCTATTATTATATTGATCTAAGTCGCAACATTACAAGAAGGTAAATTTATCTAAAATCTACTACTACAAAGGGTGATAAATGATAAAAATTCTAGCCAAGACAATGTATTGATCAAATATATCTCTACTAGTATCATGGGAATTAACTACCTACCAACCTTCCATTAGTGTTCAAGTGTGTGTTATCGGTGCACTCCTAAGCTAGTAATTTCCCCTCATACGAGTGAATGGAACTACTCTATGTCTCCTCCTTGGTCTAAGAACCCTAGACCTAATGATTCAACATGATTAAAATCTTGAATGTAATGACAATGTCAAAAATCCCCGGATAAGAAATCGAATTCCAATTAAGGTCAATTTTACCTTCCGGTTCTCCTATTCCTTCTCCTACACCTAATATCTCCTTTCGGTCTCAACTAAGTGTGTGTATGCTAGTGCCAGGTGATCAATCCAACACCAACAAGCAATACGGTGTAAATAGGAAAAGATAACAACAACACAAAAAGCTATGAAATATATGAATTAACATTCCCAATCAACATAATAGAGATTAATAACTATCACAACAACACCATCTTGGCTAGTTACAAATTTAGCTACTCATTACTACAATTACTAACATGTTGAAATTAGTATTCATAGCAAAAAGATTATCAAAACAAAAATAAAACTAGAATATAATTACCGATTACAACCGTTGAATTGTAAAAGAGAAAGCTTGCATTTTCCTTCTAGAGCTTCAATGGAGAAACCCATCAAGATGTTGAATTCCTTCCAACGGCAAGCTTGCTTCCATCTCCGGTGAGATTCAATGGGGGTGGCACCAATTTGTTGAGCTTCTTCCACGTAAGATACACCAAGAAATTAGACTAACATTCTAGGATTATATTTGTGATGAAACTAGCTAAATATTGTAACTAATTTTGGCTTGAGAGCCCCCAGGGGCGTGGGTGTGTGCTGCAAGAGTTGGAGAAGAGGGGAAGAAGATGAAGTTTTTAGGTGTTGAAAGAATTGGGGAAAATGCGATCCAGAATGAGTTTTTATGCTGAAAACTGCTTCTGTGGCGTTCCGGCGTGCGCCGCTAAAGATCCGGCGCGCGCCGGTATAACTAACTCTGACACAACAGTCTGACAGCTTTCTGTGACGATTCGGCGCGCGCCGTAAAAAGTCCGGTTTGCGCCTATTCTCGGTAAAATGATCATAACTTGAGTTGTAGACCTCCAATTGATGTGATTCAAAGTGCGTTGGAAATAAAATTTCTTGATATACAACTCTCATGAAGCAGTCTTCCCCAGAAAATGCCTTTAAGTAGGTTCAAATGTCCGTTGAGGAGAGGCTACGGTAGAAGCACTAAGGACAATTGATCCGTATGAATTAAATAAGCTTATGGCACACTCTTCTAGCCCTCAAAAGACATGTGTTAGGCTCAACACATGTCGTCACTCGGGGTCTTGGTCAACCTATAATCCTACAATAAATTACCAAAATACCAAGCATAAACCCGACACGACGCTCCGGTTATTAAACCGGTATAAAACCTATCAAAATATGATATTTTATATAATAATTACTACCTACACATTTGGATGAAACTAATCAATTAATGATTTGAATTGCTACAATAATGCTCAAAGTGGTATTAGAAATGGGGTAAAATGTCATAATAATGAGCGACAATTTGTCTCTCATCAATAAGCTATAACAACGTTCATAAGACGCATTTCGACTTTTTCATGCACTGCTAGGCTCACGAGGTATCGCAAAGTTAACAAATCCACTACAGGTGAATACGTGTCTTCGTAATAGATACCGGGCCTCTGCGAAAAGCCTTGGGCAACAAGTCGTACGTGCTTTATACTTCAAAATCCCATTTTCTCATTTTGTTTACACACAATTCTGACTGAATGGATTCATTTTGGAAATTCTTTTCTATTTCGACAATCTTCAATAGATGTCGGTTCATGGTTCTCGTTTTCTCCCATGATTTCAAGTGCAACATAATATACGAAGATATTATCGATGATTACATCGTCTTGGTTCCATTTCATCCTGAAAGTTATATAATTTATTGATGTTTCTATAAACTCCCTAAGATCTATAATTTTATCGCTCTTCTGGAGCTCATTATCAATTTTAGAATCATAGCATGATCACTTTGATCATTCTGTCCTCTTTTCTTTCAAGGATTTTTATCTTTCGCGCCAACTGGTCTACCACGCTTCAGATGCGGTTTGAATTCACTTGCAATATCGTTTTCAAGTCCTTCCAGGACTGATATACGAGCTGGAACATTTGCAGCTTCAATATGTGATTTAGTGACTCTGCTAGAGTCATTAAATGCATCCGGTAATTGATTTGCTATTTTCTGCAAATGAATAATTCTCTAAACCTCCAGTTCATATTCACTAGTATGAGGATCAAGAAACTCCAACGTCATTTTCCATGAGATTTCATTTTTTTCCTTATGAACCCCATGTTCATACTCTCCCCTTAATATCAGTAAAATAGTTTTATCAAAATGACAGTCTGCAAACCTTACAGTAAACAGGTCACCCGTCAAGGGTTCCAGATATCGAATGATGGATGGCGAATCATATCCGACATAAATGCCCAATCTTCTTTGTGGGCTCATCTTAGTACGTTGCGCTGCTGGAGCAATTGGTACATAAACGGCACAACCAAATGTCCGTAAATGAGAAATTTTTGGCTCATGACCAAAAGCTAACTGGCAAGGGGAGAATTTATTATAGCTTGACAGTCTCATGATCAAAGTGTTGCCGCGTGCAATATAGCGTGCCCCTTTTAATGGGTAGCTTTGTTCTCATTAAGAGTGGTCTAGCAATCCATTGCAACCTTTTAATGCAAGATTCAGCCAGTCCATTTTGTGTGTGAACATGAGCTACTGGATGTTCTATGGGAATACCAACAGACATACAATAATCATCAAACACATGTGAGGAATATTCCCCAGCATTATTCAGACAAATACTTTTAATTGGAAAGTCTGTAAATTGTGCTCATAGGCGAATTATTTGTGCAAGCAACCTTGCAAAAGCCATATTATGAGTCGACCATCTACTAGATGCGTCGGTTAGGACAATAAAATATATAAATTGTCCACTTGGTCGATGAATAGGTCCACATATATCACCTTGAATGCTTTCCAAGAATGTTGGGGGATTCTGTTGTCACCATCATAAAAAGATGGTTTTAATTCCATTTTTCCTTGAAAACAAGCAACACATGAGAATTAAATGCACTTAAAATCTTCTAGTTTTTAGTGCCTGGCCATGCAAATTCTCAATTATATTCCTCATCATATTCGATGCAGGATGTCCCAGACGATCTTGCCATATTCGACGGGACAAAAGATACATGGTTATCAATCAATGACAACGTGTTTCTGTTTAATTGGAGTTTTATTTATGTGTGTGTGTGTATACTACATAATAAAAATGCTAGAGTACTTTGATTCAAACTCGGAAAATAACCAATTCGTATACGAAGAAAACCCGTCAATCCTTATTTATTTATTTTTCCCCTTTCGCAGAAAACACGTCAAACCTTTGAAACCCCTATTTCTCGATAGTCTCAACAGAAACGAAAAATACTTGTATGGAGAGGGTATTTTGAGGTGTAGTGACATGTGAAACGATCGAGAACACACACGCTTAAATACAAAATAAAATCATGTATGCACGCAGTAGAACACCACACAAGTATTTCCCTGATAGAAACATCTATTACTGTACAAAAAAACATTATTCTTCTCTATGGTTTTATCGACACATTCAAAAGTCAAATAGCTGTACAGTCGAATCTTCACTGATTTTGCATATTTTCTTTATGGAATAGTCAATTGCCCTTTTTTTTTATACTCATTTACATATTTTCTTTAGAAAATTAGGGATAATGACACAATCTAGAATATTATTAAGAATACGACAATTTCTATTTTTTTATAAGGAAGAAGATGACAATGCGTAATTTTTATAATGAGAAGGATAAAAGCAGTGAATCCTAAAATCAAATGAATCTCCCTAAGTGAATCCCAAATCAATGAATTTAAATGATGAATCCCAAAATCAGTGAATTTTAACAATGAATTTTGAAAATTAGTGAATTTCGACAATGAATTTCTTAGGTGAATTTAAATAAATGAATTTCGACATTGGATAAATAGTTTTGTCTTTTTATCGCAAAAGTTTCAAAAGACTGTCCTTCTACTCAATTGATAAAATATTCCTGTCATTTTCCCTCATTCCCCCTCGTTTCTTTATGAGGTCGAAAAAGAATTTGAAGAAATATCACATCCACTCATGGCTTTTTAATAGCTGGATCTTCCGGCAAAGCCCTTCTCCCTCCAAATGAAGGAGGATCACGCTTTGAGTTCTTATGCTTGGTTTCTGGATATATCATCGATTTTGTCTTCTCCGATTTCAGCCGAGGCTTCATCTCCTTTTCGCCGGAAATTCGAATCGATGGACCTTTATGTCTCTCGAGAACTGCTACAAGTATGCCATGTGTCTTTTGCTTTTTGATTGATTTGACCTGATTTTTCTTTCATATTTGTTTGGAAGATGAAGGATCAGATAAACAAGCATTTATAGTAGATTTTTAAGGAGATTCCTCTTCGAATATGTTGAATTTTACACTAAAAATTGAATTTTCTTTTATTTTCATATTCGTTGTCTGCAGATCATAAGACTATGGAATTGAGTGATTTGGAAATGGTGCAAATTTCTGTTTGTTTATTGTGAAATAAGCTTACCTTTTGTTTACTGTAAGTCAAAATCTTCTGCTATAATGGTTTGTGAAGAATGTTTTTTTACCCAAGAAGAAGAGAATGTTTTTATTATTTTAGAAAAATCTTTTTTTTTAAGGAGTACTATTCCTGCCTTTTCTTTACATAGTATGATCCATACAAAGCTTAATAATGAAGCTCAATTGATTTTTTTTGGATTAAAGCTAAATTTGTGTACTATTAATAGGTTTAATTGCAGCAGAAATTGGATTATTTGGAGCCATCATGTTAAAAGAAATGCCTTCCATTCGATCCATTGGGGGTGTCCAATAGATGAGCGGTCTATGATTGTGTTAAAGAGACACAAATCTGTCTATTGTTTCCTACATAATATGAATATATGTTTATTAATGCTTTTTTTTTGGGTGTTTTGTTTCAAAATTTGTTCACAAATGTTCATAGTACCTACAGAGCAGACAAAGAGATATGATTAACAATAGCTTGAATTAAGCGGAGAGCAGACAAAGAGATTAACAATAGCTTGCTGGATTAATCTTCTGCACATTTCATAGTTGACAGCCCCTAAATATTTTCTTCACAAATGATGTAATCGATCGTAAGGGGCTAGCTATTTGTTCTTTCATATTGTCATGGGTTTCAAATTAATCCACAGACTATATCATGAAATTTATCTTTATTTTGTTATTTTTTGTTGTCATTTTCATTTATCAGCAAGTTAACTTTGTTGAGCAATTAAGCTTAACAAAGTGCCAAAAAACAAAAGTGCTGCTTCTTTAAGTGATGACATGGGGTCCTCTCATTTGCATGGTTGGTGTATGTTATGTCAAAAAATAAGTGTTGCTACTCATTTTCTGTTGTCATATGTTTGTTCTTTTAAAGAACCAATTATGAATTGTTATATGATAACGTTCTTAGTATTAAACTGTGATAAAGAAACCATGATAGGCGATTATGAATGATGAGATCTCTAATCACTTTAATAAGTTTGAAACTTAAATGTCTTTAGGCTAATGTACTTTATTAAACAGGCGTTGATAATGCGAACACGCTAAAGACGTATTAGATGTCTTATGTCTTTAAAAGCGCAGGGATATATCTCGCTCTATCGAAGTGTAGAGACACTTGGATCGTATACATGGGCGTGTATTAGAAAATACATACGTTAGACTGGCCCACTTATACTGTTAAGTGTCACAGTATGTGGCGGTTGTGTAATTATCCTTAGGACCGGAGTCTACATGGCATCACAGTGTGGATTGTCATGCTTTGACACTATTGAAGTTTCCCCTAGCCATGGGGCGATCATGCGGTAGTGATTGGGTGTGATACTGAAGAATGCGGAGTATACATGTTTGGTCGTCCGGAAATCGTGTACCCTATCAGTAGGGGTGAATATCCGAAATGCCTTCTTATAAGGAATGTCTTACTCTCGTGAATCTTTGCAAAGTTGAAGTAAATGAGTTACTTCGAGGGAGCATGATATCCAGATTATAAGATACGGTCGTTGATGTTTGACACTCGACAAACGATCGTATAGATATTATTACAACGATAGAATTCTATTTACATGGTAACTGTTTCACATGAAAGGTAGTAGTAATTGCATTTGACTCTTCCGATTATTGGGGGTCACGGTGTGTTTCTAGACGTTATCCCCGTGATCGTTAGGCATGAAGGGCATTTTCGTAATTTGCACTTTGTGTCTACGGCCAACATTTTGGAAGCCTATCGGGTCACACACATAAGAACATCTAGCCAGATTAAAATGTGGTTATAGTTGATAACCAAATAAGGAAAGAATTTATTTCATACTATAAAGGTAATAGTGGTAAATTAATATGGTGGTATTTATTTATTATGAATAAATATAATACAAGATATTAATTATAATGATTAATTAAATATGTGTATTATGATACGCATAATTTTGAATATATATATATATATATATATATATATATATATATATATATATATATATATATATATATATATATATATGATATACATGTATTTTGTGAATAATTAATCACAAAGATTATATTAATTAAAGAATATTCCTGATGCCAATTAATTTGGATAAGGGGCGAATGTTTCTTGTGTATAAGATACACTTCGATTGTTTAATTTAATTAATAAGATTACTATAATATTAATATTATATACTAATTGATTTTTGAAAAATTGATTTATGGTAATAAGATAAAGATATTCAATATAAGATATTGTCAATATATATCTTGGAAATATATTTAATATAAGATATTGAATATTAAATGATATAAATCCATCAAAAGTATTTTCCTTATTTTATTAGGAAAATGTTTTCTTTCTCCTCAATTTACTAGGAAGCTAATCCCAATCAGTTTGGGAGACACATAGGGCGCCCCACCCTCTATATAATAAAAGGGTTGACCAGCTCTTTTGTATAACACAATTCCAAGAGCTAATAGTTCTTGTGAAAATTAGAGAGCTTCTTAGAGAGAGATTTATGAAAGAGAAAATGTCGGTCCAGCAACCGAGTTTTTCTGGTAGCAATCCATGATGGGATTCCGGCGAGGTGTTCTTGTGGATCACCGGTAGAGGCCGAACAATTGAGCGGCTTCATGCAGAAACTACAACCGTAGACAAAGCGTCGATCCAATTGGATCAATCAATGTATTCTTTTGTCTACTTTTTTATGCTCGTTGCTTAAACGAAGTCGATCTTGGGAAGAAAGGAAATCAATTTTTTTGAATTCAGCTGCGTTCCCGCGTTGATTTCCTAACATCAACTAGGCAACAAGGTCACAAGCTACAAGCGAAGAGTCCGCAGCAGTCGAGATGAATGTCAGCCTGCACGCACGGAGTTGACCCGCATTATTATATTATTTTCGTACATGTTAGCTGCATGTACTCTTTATATTCGCCACGTAGGCACCGACTATATAAGCCCTAAGAATAAAGGCACCTTAAACCCTAACAAAAGAGGCATAATAGAAAATATAGGCGAAGCCCTTTCAATTTGTCGACTGTCTTGATGTTTTTGAGTATTCTTCATATCTTCGTATATTTTTTGAGCTAAAACACTACAAAACTCCATAAATTACACCACCAATCCAGATATCCACCCAAATCAACCGCCAAATCTCGTTTGTGATATTTTCGACAATATCAGTTACGGTTCATGGTCATAACCAAAACTGAACCGAAACTGAGTCGTTTGTTTTAGGTAACCGAACCGAAATATTTGCTTTGGTTTGGTTTGGTTCGGTTCGGTTCACCCGAAAACCGAATAATTTTTTACATTTCTATTCATTGGTTATAAATGGTTAAAAAATTTATTCGGTTATTTTATTTGGTAATAAACAGCTCGGATAATGGTTCGGTTATAAGCAATATTTAATAAAAATAAGTATAATATATTGGTTATAAGAATTAGTTATAGATGTTTGATATAAATAGTTGGTTTATGGTTTTTTATTTGGCACGGTTTTGGTTTGGTTTTTTCTTTTGTTCGGTTATGGATATTTTGTAAAGTGAACCGCAATGGAACCGAAAACAATTATTAACTTGTATCCAAACTATTTGGTGTATTTTTTTACATGTGAAGACATATTGGTTTCTTAAAAAATAAAATATTAAATACACCAAATAACAATGCTTGAAGGCATATTGGTTTCTTAAAAAAAGAAATAAATATAAAATTATTTCGTGTTTTTTTTTTTTACATGTGAAGACATATTGATATCTAAAAAAGAAGAAATAAATATACTTTTTGAGTATTCTTCGTATCTTCATATATTTTTTGAGCCAAAACACTCCGAAACTCCATAAAATACACCTTCAATCCAGATATCCACACAAATTAACCGCTAAATCTCTTTTGTGATATTTCCGACAATATCAGTTACGGTTCATCTTTGAACCAAAATCGAACCAAAATCGAAGTCGTTTGTTTTAGGTAACCGAACCGAAATATATGCTTTGGTTCGGTTCGGTTAACCCGAAAACCGAAATAAATTTTTACATTTCCATTGATTGGTTATAAATGGTTAAAAAATTTATTCGGTTATTTCATTTGGTAAGAAACAGCTCAGATAACGGTTCGGTTATAAGCAATATTTAATAAAAATAATTATAATATATTGGTTATAAGAAGTAGTTATAGATGTTGGATATAAATAGTTGGTTTATGGTTTTTTATTTGGCACGGTTGTGGTTTGGTTTTTTCTTTGGTTCGGTTATGGATATTTTGTAAAGTGAACCGCAACGGAACCGAAAACAATTATTAACTTGTATACAAACTATTTTGTGTATTTTTTTCCATGTGAAGACATATTGGTTTCTTTAAAAAAAAAATATTAAACACACCAAATAACAATGCTTGAAGACATATTTGTTTCTTAAAAAAAGAAATAAATATAAAATTATTTTGTGTTTTTTTTACATGTGAAAACATATTGATATCTGAAAAAAGGAAGAAATAAATATAAAATACACCAAATAATACATATTGATTTCTTTAAAAGAAAAGCGGAGACTCAGACCTGCTTAAAATGCAAGAACACATCCCTCATGGATCCGGCCAGGAGCAAGACATGCTTAATCGGAGTGTGAGTCGCTTCAAGAGACGGGCTGTGGAAGATGCACCAATGCCGGCAGATGGGGGCTCTGTCTGGAATCGGAGAGGGGATGCTGACCTCCTCTGCCCTGTTGACCCCACCATTGACCTATACACCGGTGAGGATGAAACTGAGGAGGATATGGTCGAGTTTACTGAGCACTACTTGCGGCAATCGGCGGAGAAATCTACGATCACTCTGTCTGGGATAAAAGAAGTGTATATCCCCCTCGAAAAGCTCAAGACGCTGTGGAAACCCTGGAGAAGAGCGCTGATCATCAAAGTTTTGGGTCGAAATATCGGCTTCCGGCTACTTCAGACCCGACTCATGGATATGTGGACTAAAGGTAAGCATATTGAAATTACGGATCTTGAGGATGGTTACTATGTTGTGCGCTTTGTGTGTAAAGGAGGATTATGAGTATTGACGATGCAGAAATCGTCACGGTGGCGTAGCGGTGTTTGTGCTGTGGATATCTGGCTTGTTTGTGAGTAATTTGTTTGTATGTTAGCCGGAGATATGCGGCGGCGAGAGGAGGACGGTGAGATGAGTTTTCTTTGACAGAGCTTTGGCCCGTTTTTTATACATTAGAATGTCCTTGATTAGGTTATACAAGACTTCCTTTTATAGGAAGATTAAACTTAGGGATGAAGTAAAAGACTGGCGGTGCGAAGCAGCTTAGTCACTAGTTTTAATGGCTAAGCAAATACTAAATATCTAGCAGCAAGTGGATGTAATATCTAGCAGCAAGTGGATGTAATATCCAGGCGGCGACCCTTTGTGGTCGCCAAGACCGCCAGCTTCATCGTCTATCCTTCGCCCCCTGTTATCTTCTCAAGTCTTGTGCGGCCCTTAGAGAGCCTTGTGTCCATGGTCGTCCACCGACCCCCAAGCTCTGACGAAGCTCTAGGAAGGGTCGTTGGCGGCGGCCTTGACTTAATACCATTTGACGTCGCCGAAGATGTAGTCGCAGACCTTCCTCAGGCTGTTTCCGAGACTAAATGGTGGCGATATAATTTGCATCATCAAGTATGTTCTGGAAAACGGTCCGTGGTTGATCCAGAATCACTATATCACTATTTCAAAGTGGAAACCTTCTTTCCACCCCTCCAACGACATGATTCGATCAACACTGATTTGGGTGAGAGTGCCAAGAGTACCGATCGAATATTTTGAGGAAGAAGCTTTGGTACTTCTGGGTAATTGTATAGGAAGTGCGAAAAAGGTTGATGCCACATCCTTGCGAAATCAACGTGGGAAATATGCGAGGGTGTGTGTAGAGGTTGAACTAGACAAGCCGCTCCCAACAGCAGTAATGCTCAATGAGAAAGTTTACAAAATCGAATACGAGGGGTTGCACATAGTGTGCTTTGGCTGTGGTGTATACGGACATAAGACTGAAGAGTGTCCTCAACGTGCAACCGATATGGATACCTCCCTAAATAAGCCCCCGGAACATGTGAATCAGCCCACTGATGCCAATCCTTTTGGCCCATGGATGTTGGCCACAAATAGGCGGAGGAAACCTAACGTTCCGAAAAATTTGACTATGTCATCACAGCGAAATGATGCTACTTATAGCACAAGGAATGGGACCCCCTTCCCACATAATTCAGTGCCAAATAAAACCACAAACACCTCCAATGATAGGCATTCCGGGTCTCGGTTTTCCGCTCTCCATGACGAAGAAGCAGAGGTAGTTGAGGAAGTGTCGGTAGAGATGATGCAGCAGCAATTTCAAGGCTTGCACCAGTTCAGTTCGGCCCCAGTAACACATCAGAGTTCTAAGAGTGGACGGGGGGCTGGCTCCCGAGGCAGGGGCCGGGGTGGCATCCCTCTTAACACAAGCAGGTTGCGTGTGCAACAATCCTCCAACCGTAGCAGCTTGAACACTTCCCCCGTAATAGCCAATGATTTCCAGCCCAAGGCTGTGGTAACAGGTCCCTCTTCTGTCCCTCTACTTGACATCACTAATGTAACCCAATTCCCTCCCATCAGACCAACTGTTATACAAGCTACAGTTCGAGAAGCAATGATGACGGATGCCTTATTGGCAGAGGAGGCAACCAAAAAATTAGACTCCACTTACGTGAAGGTTAATCCACCAGACTTTGGGCATGAAGGTGGGAGTCTGCCGAATCCGCAAGAGGTTTCAAAAGGGAATGATATCTCTGGGCAGGTACTTCTTGAGACAATTATTAATCAATGAAGGTTTTTTCGTGGAACTGTAGAGGAGCCAGCTCCTCTGAATTCTTCAGACATTTAAAAGCCTATATGCAAGACTACCAACCGGATGTTTTGTTTCTCTTGGAAACCCGAGTACCTAGCACGAAAGCAAAACATATTCTTCAGAATTTTAATTTCACAGACTTAATTGCTGTTGAAGCTAGAGGGTTCAATGGTGGAATGTGGTGTTTTTGGAACAACTCGGTAATTAATCTCTGCCATCTCTTTGCAACGCACCAAACCGTATTTTTAGCCGACGTGGTGAATGGTAAGGTAGTTCGCATTTTGTCTCTTACTTATGCCTCTCCCAATCCTTATGTCCGAGAAGAGTTGTGGGGTTTGTTTGAGCAGGCTGCAAGATTTATTACTGTTCCGTGATGCATTATCGGAGATCTTAACCAGGTTGTTAACGAGGATGATAAAAGGGGCGGTAGACCGGTCTCCGGACCTGCGGTTGAACGCCTTCGCAGGCTCATTAATGTTTATGATCTAATTGAGGTTCCTTTTTATGGACCAAAATATACTTGGTCTAGTTCCCCTCACAGTTTGTTTGCGATTGAACAACGGTTGAACCAAGCTCTCTGTAACAATAGTTGGTGGAATCGGTTCTCTTATTCTGTAGTTCATCACTTGCCCCGTACCCGCTCGGATCATCACCCGATCCTTCTATCCTTGAATTCGGGCTCGAATATAAAGCAAAGAGACAAACCCTTCCGGTTCCAAGCTTGTTGGAAGCAACACAATCAATTTCAGCACTTCCTTGAAAATACATGGTGCAATGATGGTGAAAAATTGCACCTTACACTCAGTTCTTTGGCAATTAAAGTTACTCAATGGAACAGAGAGGTTTTTTGCAATTTCCTTTACCGAAAACGGAGATGCAGAGCTAGAATTGAGGGCATTCAGGCTTCTCTTTCCATGGCACCTTCTATTTATTTGAGTGATATTAATGAGAAGTTAACCGCGGAATACGATGAAATTCTTGCTCAAGAGGAGATTTTTTGGTTCCAAAAATCACGTGTAAATTGGATTGCGGACGGGGAAAGAAACACACGATACTTCCATCTTTCTACTATCCGTAAACGCGGTAAGAGCAGCATAACTTATCTCAAGGATGCAAGTGGAGTTTGGGTGGATGATGATCTGACTTTGCAAGCCATGGTGCGGAATTTTTATATTGACCTTTATACCGAAGAACCGGTGATGCCCTTGCCCGCAAACATCTATACGCCCACTGTTTCCCAAGCTGATAAAAGGCTTTTGAACCGGCCTGTTTCTGAAGGAGAGATTCGTGCGGCTGTGTTTCAAATGGGGGCCTTTAAGTCTCCGGGTCCCGACGGTTTCCCACCAATCTTTTTTCAAAAAAACTGGAATATTGTTGGTGCTGCCCTCATCTCTTGGGTGACCAAGGCTTTTAATGATAGACGCTTCCCGGCATCATCTAATCGTACTTTCATTTCTTTGATTCCAAAAGTCCGACCGCCTGAATATGTGTCCCAATTGCGTCCTATCGCCCTTGCAAATGTAACTCCGAAGATCATTACCAAAATCATTGCTAACCGCTTGCGCCTTATTATTGGGAGTCTCATCGATAATTTCCAAAGCGCCTTCACTCCGGGTCGACAAACTTCAGACAACATCATCATCACTCAAGAGGTGCTTCATACAATGCGCAAAAAGACAGGCCGCAAAGGTATTATGATAATTAAAGTAGACTTGTAAAAGGCGTATGATAGGGTCAGTTGGGATTTTCTTAAGCAACTCCTATTATTGGTGGGGTTCAATGATGGCTTGATTGAATTAATTCTCTATTCACTCTCTAGTACAACGCTCGAAATATTTTGCAATGGCAAACCCCTCACTGGCTTTCAGCCAAGACGCGGCCTTAAACAAGGAGATCCATTAGCACCGTATCTCTTTGTTCTTGTCATGCAGATTCTTAGCCAATTGATCAAGCAATCTATCGCAGCACGTAAATGAAAGCCAATTGCGATTTCGAAAGGGGGCCAAAAGCTTTCACATTTATTTTTTGCTGATGACCTTATTCTGTTTTCCGAGGCCTCGGTTTACCAAGCAAGGGAAATGGAGCGAGTTTTATCAGTCTTTTGTAAATTTTCGGGGCAGAAAATTAGTATCGCCAATCGAAATTTGCGGTTTCTTCTAATGTCTCCCTTCAGACCGCAACCTGCATTGCCGAGATCTTAGGCATGTCTCAAACGTGGAACCTTGAGAAATACCCGGGGGTCCCTCTTCACCACGGTAGAGTTAAAAAAGGGGATTTTTGTTTTGTGGTTGACAAAGTTCGGTCCAAGCTTCAAACTTGGAAATCTTCAATGTTATCCAAAGCGGGTCATTCCATTCTTGCTCAGACAGTGCTTACCACGACCCCCTACTACCATATGCAGACGGTTAAGCTTCCATCCTCCACTTCTAGTGAGCTTGATAAATTGACCCGCTCTCTTTTCTGGGGTGACTACGAAGATAAGCGGAGTATCCATCATGTGGCATGGGATACAATATGTCGGCCGAAAGTCTTGGTGGGCTAGGGATACGAAAGGCACGAGATATGAATATTGCGCTTCTGGCTAAATTTGTTTGGCAATTTTTGACGGACCAAAGCAAGCTTTGGGTCCAAATTCTACAGAAAAAATATGGTTCGCCTTTTGATCCTCCTAAACCAGGGTGTTCTTTTATTTGGAGGCACATATGTTATGCAGCTAATGAGCTAAGGGATGCATTCGCTACGGACATTGAGGGACGACCTATCTGGAAGCCATCCACTTCAGGTAAATTTTCTGTCGCCTCAGCCTATTCTGAGTTAATGAGAGCCTCCCTCCCTTCAACGCCGGAGGATATGGGTTGGAAGCAGATTTGGAACATCAAAGGTCCCCACCGAGGTAATCTTCTTCTCTGGCAAATTCGCCAAAACTCCCTCCCGATAGCAGCTAGTTTATACAGACGTCACATCATTGCTTCAGATATTTGTGCTACTTGCCAAATTCATGAAGAAACGAGCCTACATACTTTGCATGACTGCGGCTAGGTCAAGAAAATGTGGAAAAATGTAATTCACTCACAATATTGGCACGAGTTTGCTTCGGTTCAAGAAACACCCCATTGGCTTGACAGATGTCTCAGCACAAATATGTATAAGAAGGACAATCTGGAGTTCTGGAGGTTCCTGTTCAGAGAGATCATCTTGAGTATCTGGCATTGGTGATGTGAATTTCTTCATCATATTGACAAACAGAGACCCCCGGTAGAGGTGCTTTTATCTCAAGCGGTTCGGAAAGCTCGCGAGCTTAGATTGGCCTGGGAAACATAGCTTTTTTCTGTAGTACAGCTTTAGTTTCATATGTGTAGCTTGTATACGCTTGGTTGAATCTTTTGTACAAATTGATGTCCATAAATAAATATCCCCTTTTAACCAAAGCGGAGACTCAAACCGACAACCTACCCGAGATTATTATGTAAGCCCAACCAACTCTGCTACGCAGAATTTTTTGTTTTATTTTATACAACATTTTAATTATTCATACATTTTGCTTAATAAAAAGGCTATAAGGGCGATCAGGAATCGAGTGGGGAATTTAGGACTTTTGCTTCAATTAGTCTTTCACCGCAACAGAGAGGTGAGAGCTGCAAAATCCCTGCGGATTCCTTCTCTGCGAATTCCTCTTTCATGTTAAGGTGAGATTTTTGGTTTTAGTTTATGATTCTCATATTAAGGTGAGATTCTCTGCGAATTCCTCTTTCAGGTTAAGGTGAGATTTTTTGTTTGGTTTGGATTATGGTGCAATGTATTATGTCACATTTTGAAAGGCTTCGATAGCATTAGATAATAGTGTGAGTGGGTTGTTCCTGATTTGAGGTATAAAAGGTTAAATCTTATCTAAGTTGGTTAGGGGCATTAAGCCTACTTAGGGCTGTAAATTACCGATTTGAAGTTTCAATATGCTCTCAGCTGATAATCTCTCATTTGAATGTTCATAAACAAGCAGCAATTTATTTTCTGAAAATTCATTTGCTAGCTTTCTGGAAATTCCTGTTTAATTTATGCAGTGTCATCTCTAATGTAGAGATTTTGCTCATTCTGTCAGGATTCTCAATTCAATTCTAAGTTTCATTTTCTGGAAATTCTGGGTGGCTACCTTTGAGAGCTTTAGTGGCTTTAGTTTATCTTGTTTAATTTATGCAGTATCATCTCTAATGTAGAGATTTTGCTTATTTTGTCAGGATTCTCCTTTGTTTTCTCATCATGTTAGCTTTACTTTCAACATGGCTTTAGTTTCAACGGATTCTGGAATCATGTTAGCTTTATTGGTTTACAGGTTTAGTGATAATTTATGTAGTGTCATCGTAGTGTCATCTGTAATGTACAGAAATAGCTCATTTTGTCAATGCTAAGATATGTATGTTGTCTAATACATGTATGTTTTTTTTGCTGAGTTTGTCTTCTTTTGCTGTCTCATGAGTCTTTTTTGTTTTTTTTGTGAGTGTGTGTTTTGAAGAGGGATGGTTGCGTACATGAAACTTATGAGGGCTGCATTGGCTGCGAAGACACCTTCCATCTCATCTCCAATGAAGTTTGACTTCATCACTAAAGCTTTTAATGAAATTATACAACAACTTAGCCGAGAGCTGCTCACTGAAATGAGCAAACTGAAGGAAACTATTCATGAAGCTCAAAAGGAACTGAAGGAAACTGTTCTTGAAGCTCAAAAGGAGATAAGGATGAAGTTGAAAGACATTGGGTACCTATCTACCATGAGCCATAGGGTTTTTTTTTCTTTCTTTTATAATATTACTATAATAATATTAAACTAATATAGTTTGATGATTCAGATGTTGCTTGATAGGGAGATCAAGAAAAGGCTTCCTTTCAAGGGGAAGAGCTTGAAGGGCAAAGTGAAACACTTCTCCAAGATTATATACTATGGAAGAGGTAGTCGAGCTCGTAGTAGGGCACATCAACGTCACCCTTGCTGGAAGGTGGAGTGTTCATGATATGAATATGAATATTCTGTTGGTGGGACTGTCTGACGAAGTGAACCATTTTCAATTCATTCTATTAGGAAATGACCCATTTTCAATTCATTCTATTAGGAAAGACCCAAATTTCTGCATGTAGCGAATGAGGTTGGGGAAAATGTAGCATGTAACCAGATGTAGTGAGATAAATGTCTTTTTGAACGGTAGCATCACAAAGGTTACCGTGTATAAATTCCGGCTCAATATGGTTGAAGACTATGAAGATGACATGATTTTATCCATAAATGAGAAAGAAACACCGATGTAAACTGAAATATAAGATAAATTATATTTGTTAAATTTATCAACATGCCATACTTTTTTAATATTACTAACGAGGTTGGATCTCGTCGAGAATAAATATGGGCCAAATAAACCCTAGTGACAATGAACAAGATTAAAACCCTAGAACAAAACCTAAAATCTGGGGTGGTGTTTGATTATTTCTAGACTGAGTCTGGAATAAGTGCTATCCCAAGTTACCTACATATCCTGTAATTATCGAGGAATCAAGTCTCTCATAGTTCCTTGGGATTGTTTATATAGAGGACATCACGTTCTGGCAAGCCTGTGTTGTGTCCATCAAGGGTTCTTCGCGTGTTAATCCCTTTAATTTTGGTGATAATCACGGATAGTTTAAATCTTAGGATCAGATTCCTAATGGGTAAAGAATCTTCCCTTAATTGTATTGTAATATATGCACGTGTGCTAATATCGGATAAGGGAGGCTCTGGCCGACCTACGTCGAACCCCCTAGGCCATCTCGGCCGAATCACTATGCACTTCCCACTTCATAACGACCGACCGCCCCTGCGCGGTGGTCGATGGAAAGAACATGACATCTCCCACCTAGATCTTATTAGTGCATGCAGTGGACTCTGACCCTTACTATTATATTTCTCTGTCTATATTTAATGCTCAATCAATAGCAGAAGATGGCACGCATACTGATGGCTATTCGACCGCATCAATTACTATTTCCAATATGCATATAATTATTATTTTTTTAAAAACTCATTTTTCCCTTAAAAAATATATGTTTGGAATTCACATACAAAGATAAAACTAATGCTTTTTATGCGGTCCCATAGGATATTTAATGAAATTATATCGAAGATAATCCAATTTTGTCCTCAATAATGAATAAAAAATATTTGATGACGTTATATTTAAGATCAACATACGACAAATAGATTAGATAATTTCAAATTTTAAGTTAAACAACGTGTCACCGCATAAATACATTTTACGGATTAAATTTGACACTTAAAACTTTTTTTAAGAGTTGATAACTCTTCTTGTCTGCTGCTGACTATTCTTATCTGCTGACTTATCTGCAACAGATTAAACTTAAAGCCTTTTAATTTGTTGTTCTTGAAACTTGATTGCTCAAAATTGCTCAATACTTTGTGTTCTCTAGGCTTTCAAGGTACCCTCTTCAGTTTGGTAAGTTCTCTATTTATAGGTGAATATCCAACGTTTAAATTTTGAATTTTGTATTCGTTCCTTAGATTTTTCTAAATATTCTCCCGACATACTCTGCTACACGATCTTGTGTTAGTGTCAGTGTCGGTGTCCTCCTAAAATGTCAGTGTATCAACAAATGATAATGCTCCGTTTGATGTGGTCCTGAAATCCTCATAACGATGTTCTAACCTTAGCCAGGGGCGGATCTACCCTTATCAAAGGGTGGTCCATGGACCCCGCTAAAACTAAAAATACTCTACATTTTATCTATAGAAAAATATTTCGGATCCCGTGAAAAAAATTATTTACTGTGTTAAATATTTACGGACCCCGCTGAAAAAAGTTTCTGGGTCCGCCACTGACCTTAGCAATTGATTGACCCCTTGATCATACGATCATTATTGATTCTTATCTTCAATCTTGCTCCCAAAGTAACATTAAATCATTTGGTAGGATATTTACGAAAACGTTAGGCCTTTACCCTTGTCGTGTTGCGGGTTCTATCAAATTATACGTACTCAAATGTAGGGGTGGCATCGGGTCGGGACCCGTCCCGTAACACACCTTTCCGATCCCGACCCGATTCGATTCGGGATTCTATTTTTCTTCCCGGACCTGTTCGATAAATTCGGATCCCAAAATCGGGATCCTGGATATTCGGAATGAATTTCCCAATATATGATCTTAAAATATATTCATGTTTTTATATAAAAGGACGACAATAACTTGATCATAGTTCATAATAAATACACCAAAAATAAAAGTTAAAACAATAGTTCTTTTTCAATACGAGACAAACAACTGAATTATGATTCTATCTTCAGCAAAATATAATGCATTACTACTACTACTACTACTACTACTACTACTACTACTATATATATATATATATATATATATATATATATATATATATATATATATATATATATATATAGGGTTGGGTTCCCTCACATACCATACTATCCATGCTATCAGTACATACTACTAAAATAGTGCATCGATCACTATTTTAGTGCACCTGGTTATTGTTTCAGTGCAACTACAAATTGAGGAGCAGGTTTCTAGTTAGGTTTCTAGTATTACCTAATAGCAGATTTCCCCCGCTTCATTAACTAGGTGCACTCAAACAATAACCAAGTGCACTAAAATAGTGATCAGATGCACTATTTTAGTAGTATGTATGTGATAGCATGGATCAATAGGTATGTATATGAACTCATTTATATATATATATATATATATATATATATATATATATATATATACATACATACATACATACAAATTGATGATAAAAAGGACAAAAACTTGTTCAATGTTAATGAAAAAACATCATTGACATAATGACATTTATGTTCACGCGGACAGCTTCATGCTGAAAGGAAAATACAACAGAAGACTAAGAATCTTCAACACCCGATTTGAGATTTCTTGAATGAATAATTTCAACATTAAAGTTGGGGACCAACATCAAATTAGAATTAAAAATACCGGAAAAATAATCTTCAATCCCAATTCGATGTACAATTTGACTTATCTCCCAGAGTAATGAAACACTAAATTCATAAATAGCTAGTAAATCGTGTGAAATCATGAGGAAAAAAATGAGATAGAAAATTGAAGACTTGAAGTAAAGAATCGTATCTAAGGCTGAGATAAATAATTACCGACTGAAGGTGGTCGGAGAAGACACTGATCGGCGGCGGACTCTGAGCAGCAGAGCTGAAGGTCTGGAGCGGGCAAGCGGCGGCGAGTTTTTCTTTAGGTTAAGGGT
The DNA here is from genome assembly GCA_026214975.1 of Gentiana macrophylla. NCBI lineage: Eukaryota > Viridiplantae > Streptophyta > Magnoliopsida > Gentianales > Gentianaceae > Gentiana > Gentiana macrophylla. The sequence continues at coordinate 65,057,453 of CM047815.1, forward strand.
AAAATGTGGGAAGAGGGTATTTATATGGGTGGTATTCAGATTATATTATATATATATATATATATATATATATATATATATATAAATACAAAAAAATACAAATTCGGGTCGGGATCGGGATTTTTACGGGACTAGGTTTTGAACCGGATCCCATTCCCGTATTAATTCGGGTCGGGTAAATTCCCGAATTTTCGGGTCGGGATCAATTCGGGTCGGGAACGGGTAAAAAATCGGGTCGGGTCGGGAAAACGGGATTTTTGCCACCCCTACTCAAATGTGCTCGGGCCACCTTTACAATCATTTGGTAAGATATTAATGAGAATGCCAGATCGATCGGTTACTTAAAATGAAAAAAATGTAATATCTCGTATTAAAAAAAGAGTAGAAGAAACGTATTAAGATATAGTGTTTAGATATATTGAAATTAGTAATTTGAGTTGACCATTTCACATCAAACGAGAACAATATTTCTATCTAGTTATTAGATTCATCACGACTTAAAATAACGTCATTAGACCTGAGTATCATATTAGACTATCAAACTTAATTGTCTATACGAAATGAGAAACGGATAAACACAGAAACTTATGAACTAAGAGGAATGCAACACACCGACTACGTGTTTAATTACGACTTGCAATACCTTATGTTCTAAACGACACATCATCAGAATCATAAAATAGACGAACCGATCTTGTTCTGATATCTCTTCTTCTTCACTCGAAATGCACAGAGACGAAGAAACAAACGAATTGTATTTCTACAGTAGGTTTTTAAAATTGTATTAAAAATGGTATGTTTTTAAAATCTTTTACGATGTTTGCTCTATTTCGTATTTAAAAAGAATTATCGACCCCAAAACAATACTCCTATGTTTCAATTTATCTGATGCATCTGCTAAAATCACAAATATATTTAGAATGTGAATTAATGTATTTCCTTTTACGAAATATATGTTGGAGAAAATGTGGAATTGAATTAAAAATGAATTAAAAATGATTTTATAATCATTTTATTCAGTGACTTTGTAAGCGTATTTCGGATATATTCGTGTATAGAATATATGTAATGTTTTATTAATTCTGAAAACTACGTGAGTCGTAGATGAATTCAGGATTTGGAATCATTCAATTCAGATAACGAGTGAATGAGAAATTAACGCTTAAAGTCGGTTTGTTGGACAATTGATGATATGTCATATTGGGCCTATTGGGCTTAAGTGTGTGTTATGAAAAGGAAAAATGGGAAGAAACTTTTCTCCCACATTGATTGGAAGAAGGAAAAAGAAGCAATATTTATATGATATTGTTTTAGTGTAGTTGGAATAAGAAACCAACATTATACACCGTTTCACGCTGGCGCGAGGGGTGCAAATCCAATCCGATTTACCTTGGGCTTGTGCATGCCAGCGTGTCCTGCGTATTACGAATGCAAATCGATTTGAAGGTTCACGATCGAGTTCGGTTTTGCAAATCATTAATTTATTTTTCATCACATCTGCTTTGAGTGAGACTATTCATGTTCTACTTTAAGTCGTGATTAAAGTGAGGCTTTTAGCTTTCCAAGTTCCAACATAATGCCGATATTTATGACATTCAATTCGAAATGAGGTCGTTCATTTCCATCGCTTTTCCATGTCCTCTCGCTATATAAACGAGCTACATGAATGGGAAGAAAAGACACCGATTCACAACACCGTAAAATAGCATACATATCACTCTTTTGCATAAGTCCATTTCTAGCATCAAGTGAAGAGAAATCTCTCAAGCACTGTTCGAGTTCGCCGGTGTTCAGAATCTGTAGTACCACTATTCTGAAAGGTAATCTGAGAATTCCTGGGAGACAATTTTTGTAGACCGGGATACATACCGGAGCAAATTTGTCTTAAGGAAAGAGTTCGTCTCGGCTCAGATCGTAGCATATCCTTTTATCATTGTTATTGTATTTTCTTTCTATATTTTGTTGTATCTGTTTCGTCATCAAAATTAATAAAATTGTTGTTTAATTCGGTTTGATTATTTTAATTATACACGGGTGGTAACAGCTTAAGACAAATTTTTTTTTTTAGAACCATAGTTCTAAATCAAACCTGTGTGTAATCGAAATATCCTGACGAATTTTTCATCTTTTTTATTGGTTGTCTAGTCTGTTGCAGTCTGTGTACAACCTGTTCCTAATAAAATTTAAAAAAAAAGGAAAAAAAATTGAAATTCGCTAAGGTCCACTCCAAATTTCGGTGACTAAAGTGAAGTTCGCTAAGGGCAGCTCGAAATTTCGGTGAGTGAAGTGAAATTCGCCAAGTGCCGGTAATTGAGTGAAGCATAAATTCGCTAAGTCTTTGGCGGCCGAGTAAAGATAAAATTCGCCCAAGTGCCGGTAGTGAGTAAAAATAAAATTCGCCAAGTGCCGGTAATTGAGTGAAGCATAAAATTCGGCTAAGTGCTAGCGGTGAGTAAAGATAAAATTCGCCAAGTGCCGGTAATTTGAGTAAAAATAAAATTCGCCAAGTGCGGTAATTCGAGTGAAGCACAAATTCGCTAAGTCTTTGGCGGTGAGTAAAGATAAAATTCGCCAAGGGCCGGGCCGAAAGTGAAGCATAAATTCGGCTAAGTCTTGGGGCGGTGAGTAAAGTCGAAATTCACTAAGTGCCGGTAGCAGAGTGAAGCGATAATTCTTTGAAACTGCTCAATCATCATCACTAATATTGTTCGGGCCAAACTCATTTTCTCTCTCGATTAAAGTTTATCTTCTGTCTTGAAAGAAATGGCATCCGACGGTCAAGTGACTCCTACTCTCGATGGTGCGCCAAACGGGGACGGACTTCCCATACTACGGGAATTGTAACACGATTTACCACGATTCTTGGTGCAAACCATGAGAGACCGGAGAAGTTCAACTGCTCCAACTTTAAACGTTGGCAAATGAAGATGTTGTTTTACATCACAACACTTGGGCTAGCAAGAATGTTGGTCGATGACCCGCCAAAGGCGCCACCGAAACTCCCGAAAGAGACGGTTTTTTCTTGTCAGAGAAAGTCGGAAGCACAGTGATTTTCTCATGCAAGAATTATATTCTTAATGGTTTAGATAACATGTTGTATGGTGTGTACTGTACTTATGGTACTCAGCTAAATCATTGTGGCAAGCATTAGAGAAGAAATATACAACCGAAGATGCTGGTGCCAAGAAGTTTCTTGTCAGTAGGTTTTTGAAGTATGAAATGAATGATACTAAATCTATTGTGAAACAGGTGGAGGAGTTGCAAATTCTGATATCTGAGATGATAGCAGAAGATCTGAAAATCAATGAGAATTTTCAAGTGGCATGTGTGATTGAGAAGCTTCCCGACTCGTGGAAGGAATACAAGAGCTATCTCATGCACAAGAGGAAGCAAGTAACGATGGATGATTTGATTGTCCGACTTCGTATTAAGGAGGATAATAGAGCATCTGAAAAGAAACGTTCTATGCCTGTTGGACAAGCAAAGGCTAACATGGCTGAGGTGAAAAACCAGAAGAGAAAGAAGCTGGAGAAATTTCCCAAAAAGACTGGGAATCGTCCAGGAAGCCGACACCATATAAATTCAATGGTGATTGTCGAATCGCGGGCAAGTTTGGACACCGTCTTTGCGGATCGCCGGTCAAAGAAGCCTTACAAACCTACGGCTCATATGGCTGAAATCGAGGGAGATGATGACAATCTACGTGCCATGGTGGATCGAGTGCAACACCGTGGGAATCCGAGGCAGTGGTTTGTGGACACATGTGCCACTAAACATGTATGTGCTGACCGTGAGATCTTCTCAACCTACAAGGCTGGCAATGGTGAGAAACTGTGGATGGGAAATTCTTCCCAATCAACTATTCAGGGAACTGGAAACGTGATTACAAGATGACTTCTGGGAAGAAGCTGACACTCACGAATGTTCTCCATGTTCCCCGACATACGTAGAAACTTGATTTCTGGTGGTATGCTGAATAAGAATGGTTTTAAACTTTCTTTTGGTAATGACAAGGTCATTTTGACCAAAAATGAGATGTATGTTGGTAGAGGTTATTTTACTCAAGGTTTATTTAAATCCGAATGTAATGGCTATAATGCCAAAGAATGTTGTGCCCACCGAGGCTAATAAAACCGCTTTACTTCGCTACTTGATTGAGTCTTGTACTTTATGGCATAATCGTTTAGGACACGTTAATAATAAATCAATTCAAAGAATGATGAATTTGGATTTATTACCTAAACTAAAATTTAATCAAACCGAAAATGCCAAGTATGTGTTGAGGCTAAAATGACTAAAGCACCGTTTCCATCCGTGGAAAGAAATACAGAACCTTTAGAATTAATTCACACCGATTTGTGTGATTTAAAGTTTGTGCAATCGAGAGGCGGTAAAAGTATTTTATAACTTTTATCGATGATTGTACAAGATATCATTATGTTTATTTGCTAAGTAGCAAAGATGAGGCTATCGAGGCATTCAAAAATTATAAAACCAAGTTGAGAATCAACTTAGCGCATTTAATCAAGAAGGTTCGTAGTGATAGAGGTGGAGAGTATGAATCGCCATTTGAAGGATTATGCCTAGATTCGGGCATCATTCATCAAACTCTCGCCCCATATGCTCTCAATCTAACGGAATTGCCGAACGCAAAAACCGTACTCAAAAAGAGATGATGAATGCTATGTTGATCGATTCTGTTTACCTCGTAACTTGTGGGGAGGCTCTTCTCTCCGCCAATGTAATTCTCAACAGAATTCCATCTAAAAAGATGGATAAGACCCCATATGAGTTGTGGAAAGGCCACAAACCAAGTTATAAATACTTGAAAGTGTGGGGGTGTTTAGCAAAGGTGGAAGTGCCTAAACCTAAACAAATCAAGATTGGGCCTAAAACGATAGATTGCATATTCATTGGGTATGCACATAACAGTAGTGCATATAGATTTCTTGTGCACAAATCTGACAACCCTGATGTGCATGTAAACACAATCATGGAGTCAAGAAATGCGGTGTTTTTTGAGGATGTCTTTCCAAACAAAGAAAGACATAATGAAGACTCAAATTCGACTAAGAGGGCACACGAAAATGTGGGGGATGATGTTTCAGAACACGAGGAAGTGGAACCTCGAAGGGGTAAACGGGCTAGGACTTCAACGTCTTTTGGGCCAGATTTTCTCACCTACATGGTAGAAAATACTCCAAGGACATATGCCGAGGCTATGTCTAATCCAGAAGCACCTTTCTGGAAAGAGGCAATTAATAGTGAGATAGATTCCATTATGCAAAATCACACTTGGGAATTGGTTGATATTCCACCGGGACATAAAGCTCTCGGATGTAAGTGGATTTTCAAGAAGAAGCTTAAAGCTGATGGATCTATTGATAAGTATAAGGCCAGGTTGGTAGCTAAGGGTTATCGGCAAAAGGAGGGTCTTGATTTCTTTGATACTTACTCACCAGTAACTAGAATCACTTCTATAAGGGTTCTAATTTCTCTTGCTGCAGTATATAACTTGGAAATACATCAGATGGATGTTAAAACTACATTTCTGAATGGTGAATTAGACGAAGAAATTTATATGGAACAACCCGAGGGGTTTGTGGTTCCAGTCGAGAAAAAAAACAAAGTGTGTCGACTCGTTAAGTCATTGTATGGATCAAACAAGCACCCAAGCAATGGCATCAAAAGTTTGATCAAACTATGCTATCCAATGGGTTTAAGATCAACGAGTGCGACAAATGTGTCTACATCAAACATACACCTAATGCTTATGTGTTAGTGTGTTTATATGTTGATGATATGTCGATTATGGGAGTACTCATGATATGATCATGAATACCAAAAAGATGTGACACGTAACTTTTGATATGAAAGATATGGGACTCGCGCAGATGTAATTTTGGGGATTAAAATCTCCGGATATCTCGAGGACTAGTGTTATCACAGTCTCACTACATTGAGTCCGTCTGAGGAGATTCGGTGTTTATAATGAAAGTCCTGTGAAAACACCTATTGACTTGAGTCTTCTCTTAGTCAAAAATAAAGGTGACCACTGTGTCTCGCTTAAAATATTCTCAGATTATCGGTTGTTTAATGTACATAACTAATTGTACTAGACCGAAAATTGCATGTGCTTTGTGAATAAACTAAGCGAGGTTTACAAGTAATCCTAGTGAGGATCATTGAAAGCTCTTATTAGAGTACTAAAGTACTTGAAATATACAATGAACCTAGGATTATGCTACACAAGATATCCAAAGCAGTATTAGAAGGATATCTTGTGATGCAAATTGGATTTACGATACAAAAGAATCAAAATCCACAACCTGGATATATTTTCATGATTGGTGGTGCCGCGGTGTCCTGGAAGTCCACTAAGCGGGCGTGCATATCTCGTTCCACAATGGAAGCCGAGTTTATTGCATTAGACAAAGTCGTGAAGAAGTCGAGTGGCTTCAAATTTCCTGAGGACATTCCATGTTGGACAAAACCGATTGCTCTTATTAGCATACACAAAGTGATAGTCAATCGGCTATACACCGAGCACGAAAAATAGTATGTATAATGGTAAGTCCGGACATATACGTCGACGACACAATACCATTAAACAACTGATCTCTAGTGGTGTGATTTCTATCGATTATGTAAAATCGAAGGAAAATCTTGCGGATCCGCTTACAAAAGGTTTACATAGAGATCAAATGTCAGTTTTGACACTCGGAATGGGACTGAAGCCTATTGAAAGATAAGCTCAGAATGGTAACCCTACCATGTTGACTCCGAGATCCCAAGATCTTGGTTCAAAGGGACAACTAAGTTATGAAGTCGTTGATGAACACTTACCCATTCTCGTGAATAAAAGTGTTGTGCCGCCGTAGTGTGAAGGATAAGTGAAAACTTTTAATGATTCCTATAACTTGATTAAATTCGAGTGGGGTATGGCAGAATACTCTTGATAGGAGGTCACCTATGTAAGTGCGAAGTGGGGCCGCTTCAAAGAGAGTTTAGAGGCTAGAATTCTCTAACGCACTTTCAAACCAGTGTGATTCAGGCCAAACGAATCCAATCATGAGAACCAAGCACGAAGCTAAGGAAATATTGTGTGAGTACTATTGTTATGGTTTTACACTAAAGGTGAATACTTCAAGACTTAAGTTCACCGATTAGCCGTAAATCCGATAGTATTTCACTAAGGCAGGTTCAAAGCCGAAGCTACCTCTCCGATGCAATATTTTTCTCTCCGAATCTCTTCTCAGAGTCTGCATTTGCATTAATTTCCATTCATGTGGGGGATTGTTGGAGAAAATGTGGAATTGAATTAAAAATGAATTAAAAATGATTTTATAATCATTTTATTCAGTGACTTTGTAAGCGTATTTCGGATATATTCTTGTATAGAATATATGTAATGTTTTATTAATTCAAAACTACGTGAGTCGTAGATGAATTCAGATTTGGAATCATTCAATTCGGATAACGAGTGAATGAGAAATTAACGCTAAAGTCGGTTTGTTGGACAATTGATGATATGTCATATTGGGCCTATTGGGCTTAAGTGTGTGTTATGAAAAGGAAAAATGGGAAGAAACTTTTCTCCCACATTGGTTGGAAGAAGGAAAAAGAAGCAATATTTATATGATATTGTTTTAGTGTAGTTGGAATAAGAAACCAACATTATACACCGCTTCTCTACGCTGGCGCAGGGGTGCAAATTCAATCCGGATTTACCTTTGGCTTGTGTGCATGCCCGCGTGTCCTCCGCATTACCTAATGCAAATTCGATTTGAAGGTTCACAATCGAGTTCGGTTTGCAATCATTAATTTATTTTTCAGTCTGTCTGCTGAGAGTGAGACTGTTCATGTTCCTACTTTAAGTCGTGATTAAAGCTGAGGCTTTTACCTTTCCAAGTTCCAACATAATGCTGATATTTATGACATTCAATAGGCTGTTCATTTCCATCAGTTTTTCCATGTCCTCTGCTATATAAACGAGCTACATGAATGGGAAGAAAAAGACACCGATTCACAACACCGTAAAATAGCATACATATCACTCTTTTGCATAAGTCTGTTTCAGCATCAAGTGAAGAGAAATCTCTCAAGCCTTCGCTCGAGTTCGCGGTGTTCGTAATCAGTAGTACCACTATTCTGAAAGGTAATCTGAGAATTCCTGGGAGACAATTGTTGTAGACCGGGGTACATACCGGAGCAAATTTGTCTTAAGGAAAGAGTTCGTCTCGGCTCAGATCGTAGCATATCCTTTTATCATTGTTATTGTATTTTCTTTCTATATTTTGTTGTATCTGTTTCGTCATCAAAATTAATAAAATTGTTGTTTAATTCGGTTTGATTATTTTAATTATACACGGGTGGTAACAATATATGGTTCGGTTTGTTTAACGGAAAAACGAAATAACATGTAACGGTTCTATTTGGTCATAAATGGTTCGGATAACGGTTCGGTTATAAGCAGTTTTTATAAATAAATATAATATTTTTGTTATAAAACTAATTATACATGTTGGATATAAACGGTTCGGTTACGGTGTTTTGTTTGGTACGGCTTCGGTTCGGTTAATTGTTCGGTTTTTAATTCGGTTTGGTTTTCAGATCTGTTACGGATAATTTGTACCGTGAACTGTAACCGAACCGAACCGAAAATTTCTGTTTCTCTCAATTATTAACCGAAACCAAACCGGAAACAAGTATTAACCAAATCGAACCGAAAGTAAGTATTAACAAAAACCGAACCGAATGATCTCTGATCGGTTCGGTTTTCGGGAAAACTGTATCTGTGTACGTCCCTAAATAGCAACTGTCATTTAAATCCTATATTTACTATACAATAAAACCTTGAGAAGGATTGTTATATTGATGCTCTTCTTGATATTGTGCAAGAGATCTGTTACCTGATTTGAACGTAGAATATAATACGGCTTACATTATTTATTATGATGATGCTTTATATATTAATATGTTTTATATCATAATCAGTTGTGTAAGAAATATGTCATTTTGTTGTATCCATATATGTCTTACAACATAATCAACGGTGTTAGATATGTGTGTTTTTTTGTATCCATTTTCTTCTGGACACAATATTACTTGTGAATGTACGAGAATATTTAAACAATTCGCCACTTATGTTGGTTTTAGTCTTAAATGTGATATGGTGTGGCATTATGTTCCTTGTTTGTTGAGAAATAATTTGTGATACATCGATGTAAACCGAAATGAGGTAATACATGTCTTTTGTAATTCATCTTTTTGGATTTCAGGTTTGATTTGTTGATATTTTTGGAAGTCTTTCAATAAATGACTCGGGCAACGGTGCTTGACATCGTGATTGAATTTGAAAGGTTAGTGAAGAATTTTGAGTTGATTGAGAGGTACCAGATCGCATTAACGCATAATGGTTTTTTACACTGTCAACTTTATTCAAACCAGGGTCGGATCTATATATGTTAAGGTGGGTCTCGTGACCCTACTGTGGTCTGAGAAATATTTTTTTAATATTAAAATGATATAGTTTTGTTATAAAAAATGTTGTTTTGTGGTTAAAAAAATGTTGTTTTAGGTTTTGGTGAGTATATTGGAACAAATTTATAAATCAAAATATAATTTTAAACTCTAGTGATTCCGCTGGAACAAATTCCTGGAATCGCCCCATTCAAAGTTCAATTTTGTCCCCTGGGTTCTTTTGTTGGCGTTTGCATTTTCATGTGATGTGTTAGTTGTCAAAGCAATATTTTATTATTATGTTCCGAATCCCCCGCAATTATTTATGGTGGAAAGCGAAAGAGATGATGATGGAAATATACTAAAAAATGAAAATGGGTCACGTTTGACTACAAATAATAATGAAAAGGGCAAAATGTGCTTTGACGTTATTAAAATGATTTTATTTTTATAAGCAAAACAACCAATCTAGAACAAAAAAACCAGTTTTGTCCGAATGACAATTACTTGTTTCAATTGTTAAAATGAAAGTCTGTGGTGTGCATTTGTAGTAAAACTAGTTCACAACACATTGAGTGTTCTGCTCCTAGGTTGTCGAAGCTAAAGTTATTTAAGACAAGGGTATGGGTAAATCAATGCACCACGAATTCATTGAATTCAAAACTCGTAATGATGCCGAGAAGTATTGCATAGATATCATGGTACCTTGATGCCCGATTCTACTCATCGGTTTAATATGAATTGGACAGAGGCGGTCAAAAGACGTGCGGGAAAAACATGCTCACGATTGTTTCACAGGAACGCTCGTGTAAAAGCAAAGCATCTTTGATTTAGATTAAGCAAGTTACATGTAAACTATCATTACTTTATAGAAACAAGAGCCCACTAATTACAAATGAATTACACATGGCTTTGAAACCAAGGGCCCCTAATAACGTAATCAAGGGCCCTAAAATCAAGACCCCCCTAATTACACAGGAATGCCCGTGTATTAGAAGAGTATCTTTGATTTAGAATAAACAACTTGCATGTAAACTATCATTACTTTGTGTGAAATCCCGAATCTGCTCTGTTCCGATCACTTTTGCTCTAACTTGAAGTGCAGTTGCAGTATTAAGATAATCCTGTCACAACACAGATATAATAATCAACAGTCATACTTTGTTGGTATAATGATAGTGCCACAATATTGTGCACAACGCATTTTTGGATCATTGATTATGATGTGGGGCTATTGATCTATATGGGACACAAGAAAAATCAATAGTGTCACTTTGTTGTGGTATAAACATTTTCCTACTTTGTTGTAGGAAAATGTTTCAAATATTTGAATTTGAAATATGAAATTATAATAGCGGGAATTTTTCTTGTAGTGAAATGTTTCAAATATTTAAATTTGAAAAATGAAACTATAATGGGGGGAGATTTTTTTTAAAATTTAAAAATTTGAATTTTTTTAATCAATTGGGCGGGAACTTGAAAAAAGAAAGTCTATTTATATCTTCCAACAAAAAGTTTTATTTCCACACAAATTTTAAACATTTTCACCTCAAATCAACTAATAATAAAAAAAACCATTTTATTCCGCTAACAGCCATTAATAACCCATTCATTTCCCCTCCAACGGGTTAGTAGCTGCCAAACTTCAATTGAATTAAAGGAAGAGACTTATTCTAGAGACATCTTTGAGGTTAGTTTTGTGATTATGATAATTTATAGAGAAAATCTTGCTTCATCTTTGTTAATTACCTGTAATTTATTCTCAAGATTTGCTTTTGTTGGCCATTTCTGAACTTGACAAACTCTTGATTAGCTCAAAGTATTCTTTAATCTATTTTAGTTTTTGCTACTTGTGTCTGTTCTGGCAAATTGATCTGTAATTTTGAATTGGTTTTTGAGTGAATGAATCTGATTTGCTTTTGTAATTTTTGTTTTGCTCGAAAAGCTTTGGTGATATGCTTAATAGATATTCACTAGGATTCAGAATCAATTCAAGCTGGATAGTATCTATATAGATCAAGATTTCTTAATCGGGTTCTCTGTGACGAATGAAGAGATTTGATCTCTGTTTTGTTTATTATTATTATTATTATTATTATTATTATTATTTTTTTTTATTATTTATTATTATTTTTTTTTTTATCAAGTCTAGTAGCTAAACCAAAACATTTCGGATATATAAGTATGAAAATTTTGTGGTGTGCTGCACTTTGGAGTTCTTCTTTAATTTGGAATGTGCAAAGTGGCTCTAATGTTTTTGGGTGAAAATTTTGTGGTGATATATAATGTTCCTGGGTGATGCTTTTCTTCGGTCATTGTTGAGAAGTGGTTGAATCCTAAACTTGGTACTATCTGGTCTATTAAAGGCTACTAGTGTGGAACTGGCATTGAATCATGAAAAGTAAAATTGGTTTCAGCCGCCTTGTAATTCTGATTTGTTGGTGTAGCTTTTGCAAACTTGTGTAAAAATGTTTGTTTGCTCTGATTCGATCAAGTTTGATGTGGAGTTATGTTCATTCTTTCGTTGACATTGCAGGTCTTTGGTCTCATTCATGTTAAAAAGATTGAATATCCGTACCATGTCAAAGTTCCCCGTGTATAAATTCCGGCACCATTTGGTTGAAGGCCATGAGATCCACGGTGAAGGAATTTACACTTGAATGGAAAAGAAATATCGATGTAGTCCGAAATATAAGGTAATTTATATTTGTTAAATTATCAACATGTCATAATTTTATAATATTACTATTTCCAATATGCTTAAAAGAGATGTTTGGGTTTTCGATGCATCTTGGATATCGGTAAAGATTTGAAAGTCGGTATAAGTTGCATGGTCAAATTTATTGGTGAATAATTATATGCCCAATAGGATGATTCTGTGAATCTTTCCCCAACCTATAAATTCAGCTGTTTATGCCCAATTGGTTACATTTTTTTCTTCTCAATATAGGTAGTTTAGCTTCGTATGAGCTCATGAGTGATGGTTAGTTGCCCTTAATTTGATCTGTGATTGATGTGGTACCAATTGAAATCAATGTTGTGTTGTCTGTGTTTTAGTTGTGGCATACAGTTTTAGATCTAAAATGGTACGTTGAAAGCGATTTCTTAACATCATGATATGCGTACTATCTTTCAAATTTTAGTACATAATCTTAGGCAGAATAAGTGTTTGTTTGTTTTTTTTTTTTTTTGAAAGAAAGGCAAAATAAGTGTTTAGCCACACTATTTTGTAATGCTGAATTGTTATTTTGTGTAGCTGAATTGCGATTGTTGGAACATTCTGTCAGAATTCTCAATTCAATTCTAAGTTTCATTTTCTGGAAATTCTGGGTGGCTTCCTTTGAGAGCTTTAGTGGCTTTAGTTTATCTTGTTTAATTTATGCAGTATCATCTCTAACGTAGAGATATTGCTCATTTTGTCAGGATTCTCCTTTGTTTTCTCATCATGTTAGCTTTACTTTCAACATGGCTTTAGTTTCAACAGATTCTGGAATCATGTTAGCTTTAGTGGTTTACGGGTTTAGTGATAATTTATGTAGTGTCATCTGTAATGTACAGAAGTTGCTCATTTTGTCAATGCTAAGACATGTCTGCTGTCTAATACATGAATGTTTTTTTTTTTTTGCTGAGTTTGTCTTCTTTTGCTGTCTCATGAGGTTTTTTTTTTTTTTTTTTTTTTTTTCTTTGTCTTTTGAAAGCTGATATAGCAAATAGGGATAGAGAACCGAGGCTTTCTTATATGAGTGAAGTGTATGTTACAGAACATAAAATTCTCAGTACTCATCCTTAATCAAATTTTGAGTGTTGAAAACCGCTCAATCGATATTTACCATATTGCCCCCATGCTTTTCAACCTAATTTCGTTTACCATGGTTCAGTCATTTTCATGACACATTCGCATATACTAGAGACTATAGTGTAACATTGTTATGAATGCCTAGGGCCTGCCTGAAATATGAAGCTGATGAGCTTGAACCTTACATAACTTAGTTTGAAGGTCACTTAATTGATCTGAAAGGTATGGAAGAAGAATGTCTCATGAGTTTTTTTTGTTTCTTAAAGACTGATGGCGGCTTATACGAAACTTATCCAAAACATGAGGGCTGCATTAACAACAGCTGCAAAGACAACAGCTGCCAAGAAGTTTAACACAGGTGGAGCTTGCAAACAACAACTTGGCAAAGATCTGCTCACTAAAATGAGCAAGCTAAAAGAAACTGTTCATGAGTACAAGCAACTTGCTAAAGATGGTCAAATGGAGATAATGAGCAAGCTCGAAGATGTTGGAAAAAAAATCTACAATGAGCTATTGGGTACCCACAACAAAAAAATTTCATTCTTTTATAATATTACTATTATACTATTAAACTAATATAGTTTGATGATCTAGATGTTGCTCGACGTGGAGAACAAGAAAAGGATGTCATTCATGAAGAAGGACTTCGACGGCAAAGTGAAACATGTCATGGTACCTTGATGCCCGATTTTACTCAAATGTTTAATATGAATTGGATAGAGGCGGTCAAAAGACGTGCGAGGAAAACGTGCTCACGATTGTTTCACAGGAACGCTCGTGTAAAAGTAGAGCATCTTTGATTTAGATTAAGCAAGTTACATGTAAACTATCATTACTTTATAGAAACAAGAGCCCACTAATTACAAATGAATTACACATGGCTTTGAAACCAAATAACATAATCAAGGGCCCTAGAATCAAGGCCCCCTAGTTACACAGGAATGCCCGTGTATTAGAAGAGCATATTTGATTTAGAATAAGCCACTTGCATGTAAACGATCATTACTTTGTGTGAGATCCTGAATCTACTATGTTCTGATCACTTTTGCTCTAACTTGAAGTGCAGTTGCAGTTGCAGTATTTCCAGAATGCTAATGACGCCGGAGCGTACAAGGAAACGCAAACAGGGAAGCGAAAAAAGAGATGAACTCACAAATAGGGTTTCAGAATATGCTCTGAAAGGCAAATTTGTTATATTATTCAAGTCTGACTAAAATCATCCCACAAGCCGGGATTTTATAGTTGCACGAATACGATACTTTCCAAAAATATAAAATCACAGAATTTATTACGGAAATAAATCCGCGTGGAAATCACGATGCTGAAATCACGGATCCGGAATCGGATCTTTATTGAATTCGTAAATAAAATAAGAAAATTGTGAAAAACGCGCAAAAATCTTCGGCGGCCGAAATGGAAGGGAAAACAGCTGATTTTGGCATCGAAAAAGCTGTGAACGGCCTTCGGTTCACCGTGACGTCGGCGTCGGAGAGAGCTTTCCGAAATGGTGTCCTGCGTACAAAACGGACGTCGGAGTCGAAAGTTACGGCCAAAATACTAACGCCGGTCCGAACGCTCCCTTTGGTCCATGTATTCGATCGCAGCCAATGTGGAATCCGACAACTCCGCCTCAGATGCTGCATCAGCTAAGCAAGCAGCAATTCATTTTCTGAAAATTCTTTTCTTAGCTTCGTATTATGTCACATTTTGAAAGTTTAATTTGAAGTATAAAAGGTTAAATCTTAGCTGAGTTGGTTATTTTTGTCATTTTCATTTATCAGCAAGTTAACTTTGTTGAGCAAGTTAACTTCTGTTGCATATGTTTGTTCTTTTAAAGAACCAATTATGAATTGTTATATGATAACATTCTTAGTATTAAACTGTGATAGAGAAACCATGATAGGCGATTATGATTGATGAGATCTCTAATCACTTTAATAAGTTTGAAACTTAAATATCTTTAGGCTAATGTACTATTAAACAGGGCATTGATAGTACGAACATGCTAGCACGTATTAGATGTCTTATGTCTTTAAGGGCAGGGATAGATCCCGTCTATCGAAGTGTAGAGACACTTGGACTGTACATGGACGTGTATTAGAGAATACGTACATTAGACTGACCCACTTATACTGTTAAGTGTCACAGTATGTGGCTGTTGTGTAATTATCCTTAGGACCGGAGTCTACATGGCATCACAGTGTGGATTGTCATGCTTTGACACTATTAAGGTTTCCCCTAGCCATGGGGCGATCATGCGGTAGTGATTGGGTGTGATACTGAAGAATGCGGAGTATACATGTTTGGTCGTCCGGAAATCGTGTACCCTATCAGTAGGGGTGAATATCCGAAAGGCCTTCTTATAAGGAATGTCTTACTCTCGTGAATCTTTGCAAAGTTGAAGTAAATGAGTTACTTCGAGAGAGCATGATATCCAGATTATAAGATACGGTCGTTGATGTTTGACACTCGACAAACGACCGTATGGATATTATTACAGCGATAGAATTTTATTTACACGTACGGTAACTGTTTCACATGAAAGGTAGTAGTCATTGCATTTTACTATTCCGATTATTGTGGGTCACGGTGTGTTGCTAGACGCTATCCCGTGATCGTTAAGCATGAAGGACATTTTCGTAATTTACACTTTGTGTCTACGGCCAACATATTCGGAAGCCTATCGGGTCACACACATAAGAACATCTAGCCATATTAAAATGTGGTTATAGTTGATAACCAAATAAGGAAAGAATTTATCGCATACTATAAATGTTATTGTGGTAAATTAATATGGTGGTATTTATTTATTATGAATAAATATAATACAAGATATTAATTATAATGATTAATTTTATATATATATATATATATATATATATATATATATATATATATATATATATATGAGTATTTTGTGAATAATTAATCATAGCATTATAATAATTAAAGAATATTTCGGATGCCAATTAATTTGCAGATAAGGGGCGAATGTTTCTTGTGTATAAGATACACTTGGATTGTGTAATTTAATTAATAAGATTACTATAATATTAATATTAGATACTAATTGGTTTTTGGAAAATTGGTTTATGGTAATAAGATAAAGATATATTACTTATAAGATATTGTCAATATATATCTTGAAAATATATTTAATATAAGATATTGAATATTAAATGAGATAAATCAATCAAAATTATTTTCCTTATTTTATTAGGAAAAATGTTTTATTTCTCCTCAATTTACTAGGAAGCTAATCTCAATCAGTTTGGGAGACACATAGGGCGCCCCACCATAAGAGAAGAGTTGACTAGCTCTTTTGTACAACACAGTTCCAAGAGCTAATAGTTCTTGTGAAAATTAGAGAGCTTCTTTGAGAGAGATTTATGAGAGAGAAAATATCGGTCTAGCAACCGAGTTTTTCTGGTAGCAATCCATGATGGGATTCCGGCGAGGTGTTCGTGTGGATCACCGGTAGAGGCCGAACAATTGAGCGGCTTCATGCAGAAACTACAACCGTAGACAAAGCGTCATCCAATTCGATCAATCAATGTATTCTTTTGTCTAGTTTTTTATGCTTGTTGCTTAAACGAAGTCGATCTTGGGAAAAAAAGAAATCAAATTTTTTGAATTCCGCTGCGTTCCCGTGTTGATTTCCTAACATCAACTAGGCAACAAGGTCACAAGCTACAAGCGAAGAGTCCGCAGCAGTCGAGATGAATGTCAGCCCGCACGCACGGAGTTGACCCGCATTATTATATTATTTTCGTACATGTTTGCTGCATGTACTCTTTATATTCGCCACGTAGGCACCGACTATGTAAGCCCTAAGAATAGAGGCAGCTTAAACCCTAACAAAAGAGGCATAATATAAAATATAGTTGAAGCCCTTTCAATTTGTCGACTGTCTTGATGTTTTTGAGTATTCTTCATATCTTCATATATTTTATGAGCTAAAACACTACAAAATTCCATAAAATACACCTTCAATCCAGATATCCACCCAAATAAACCGCCAAATCTTGTTTGTGATATTTTCGACAATATCAGTTACGGTTCATGGTCATAACCAAAACTGAACCGAAACTGAGTCGTTTGTTTCAGGTAACCGAACCAAAATATATGCTTTGGTCCGGTTCGGTTCGGTTAACCCGAAAACCGAAATAATTTTTTACATTTCTATTCATTGGTTATAAATGGTTAAAAAATTTATTCGGTTATTTCATTTGGTAATAAACAGCTCGGATAACGGTTCGCTTATAAGCAATATTTAATAAAAATAATTATAATATATTGGTTATAAGAAGTAGTTATAGATGTTGGATATAAATAGTTGGTTTATGGTTTTTTATTTGGCACGGTTTTGGTTTGGTTTTTTCTTTTGTTCGGTTATGGATATTTTGTAAAGTGAACCGCAACGGAACCGAAAACAATTATTAACTTGTATCCAAACCATTTTGTGTATTTTTTTACATGTGAAGACATATTGGTTTTTTAAAAAATAAAATATTAAATACACCAAATAACAATGCTTGAAGGCATATTGGTTTCTTAAAAAAAGAAATAAATATAAAATTATTTCATGTTTTTTTTACATGTGAAGACATATTGATATCTAAAAAAGAAGAAATAAATATACTTTTTGCGTATTCTTCATATCTTCATATATTTTTTGAGCCGAAACACTACAAAACTCCATAAAATACACCTTTAATCCAGATATCCACACAAATCAACCGCTAAATCTCGTTTGAGATATTTCCGACAATATCAGTTACAGATCATGCATGGCCGTAACCAAAACTGAACCGAAACTGAGTCGTTTGTTTTAGGTAACCGAACCGAAATATATGCTTTGGTTCGGTTCGGTTAACCCGAAAACCGAAATAAATTTTTACATTTCCATTCATTGGTTATAAATGGTTAAAAAATTTATTCGGTTCTTTCATTTGGTAAGAAACAGCTCGGATAACTGTTCGGTTATAAGCAATATTTAATAAAAATAATTATAATATATTGGTTATAAGAAGTAGTTATAGATGTTTGATATAAATAGTTGGTTTATTGTTTTTTATTTGGCACGGTTGTGGTTTGGTTTTTTCTTTGGTTCGGTTATGGATATTTTGTAAAGTGAACCGCAACGGAACCGAAAACAATTATTAACTTGTATACAAACTATTTTGTGTATTTTTTTCCATGTGAAGACATATTGGTTTCTTAAATAAAAAAAATATTAAATACACCAAATAACAATGCTTGAAGACATATTTGTTTCTTAAAAAAAGAAATAAATATAAAATTAAAATACACCAAATAATAATACTTGAAGACATATTGGTTTCTTCAAAAGAAAAGAAGAGACTCGAACCGACAACCTACCCAAGATTATTATGTAAGCCCAACCAACTCTGCTTATTATTCAAGATTATTTGCAGAAATTTTTGTTTTATTTTATACAACATTTTAATTATTCATACATTTTGCTTAATAAAAAGGCTATAAAGGGCATCCTGGAATTGAGTGGGGAATTTAGGACTTTTGTGTCACGAATTGAACAATTAACCGGATAAAATTAACAGAAATTGGAGGTAGAGGAGAAGAAATTGGGGACGAAGGAGAAGAAGTTTTATTGATAAGAGAGAAAATCAGACTATTACATTCAACATGATCCCAATGACATCCCTTTTACACCCTTATATAGCTAACGACTTAAATTGACGTCACTTTATAGTTAAATGACATCATAAACCGCCAAATACATAAATTCAAAATACATATAATAATTATAATAAAAGGCAATATCGTGACATAATAATGCATATCAGGTTCATCACGTGATACCAATGTACACTATCATCAGGCCATATTGAGATGGACTACAAGTGATATGGGTTTGGATCTAGATTGAAGTATTCTAAGAAACTACAAGTAAGAGCACTTTTTTTTGTAAGAAATAATAAGACAGATCTTACACGATTTTTATGGAAACAAGGATAGATGAGCACAAACTTAGATCAACCCGTGGAGTCATCACCTCGGGATTCAACAAGCTGAGAACACCGCACAAAAGTTGCTCAAACTTTTGATAAGTTCTCAAGTTAAAACAATCACTCAGTCAGCAAGGCAAAATGTTTAACTAAAATAAGTTTTCAATCACTGAAAAACTCATAATATATAAAGTTTTCACTCAAAAGTTGTCTAACTATTACAATAGCAAGCATAGGCTTATATAGACTACAAGAAATGTAGATTAAAGCAAAGTTTCCAATGTGGTACCAATTTTCCACCCAAATTTCGATGTGGGAGAAAAAGACATGCTCCAAAACAATGTGGAAGACTTAGGCACGAAATTTGAGACAAGTCTTGGGCTTAGGAAAAGCTTACTCCAAAAGTGGAAAGTTGAGTTTCCCAAAATTAAGGTGAAAATGGTATCGGTTTTTTGGAGGGGTAAAAGGTAGGACATCGAAGTTTAAGGTTAGGTATACCTTAAAAAGATGTTGGATATGAAGATGGAAGTTTTAGAATCCAAAAATAGTAAGTGGATGTCGGGTTGGCTTCTCATAGGCTATTTTAAGTAAGGTTGCCAGAAATAGACTTAAACTTCCCCAAAAACCCCTTTATCCTCAATTACAAGTTATCATTGAAAAAATAGACAAGTCTTTATTCTTAAACTCCCCAACGAGTTCCTTAGAAGTTACCAAAACGAGGTTCTTCACAAATTTCCTCGAATCTTCTTTTTTCAGAGCTCGTAATTGGGCCTTCTTGCATGTGAAGTGGATCCGCACTTACACCATCCTCAAGACCGACATTTGAGCTTTCTTGATATGTATCACTCCCTCCCGGTTGGAAAGGATCTGTCCTCAGATCTGAAGCTGCTGTATAAGGTGATAAGTCGGCAACATTGAAGGTAGGAGATATATTCCACTCCGGAGGAATGTCGAGCTTGTAAGCGTTGTTGTTGATACGTTCCAATATCTAAAATGGACCATCCCCACGTGCATTGAGCTTTGACTTGCGAAGGTGTGGAAATCTATCTTTGCGGAGGTATAGCCACACCAAATCTCCCGGTTCAAAAATCAGCTCTTTGCGCCCTTTGTTTGCATGCTTTGCATAGCTCTCCGTGGCTTTTTCCACATTCAGCCTTGCTTTCTCATGAAGTGTCTTCACTAGCTCATCTTTAGCTTCACCATCCAAGCTAACCTGTTCACCTGGAGGAAGAGGAACAAAATCAAAAGGAGTAGATGGTAAAAACCCATAAACAAGTTCGAACGGTGCAAATTGAGTAGCTGAATGCTTAGCGCGATTATACGCAAACTCCACAAAAGGCAAACATGATTCCCAGTTTCTTAAATTGCTTTTCACAACAGTATGAAGTAATTGACCCAACACACGATTGACAACTTCGGTTTGACCATCTGTTTGTGGGTGAAAAGAAGTCAAAAATAGCAAATATGTACCCAAGCGCATCCATAACACACGCCAAAAATGACTCACAAACTTCTTATCACGGTCACTCACTATTGTACGAGGAATCCCATGTAAACAAACTATCTCCTTAAAGAACAAATCAGCCACATAAGACGCGTCATTTGTCTTAGAACATGGAATAAAATGAGCCATCTTAGAAAAACGATCGACTACCACAAACACAAAGTCTTTCCCAGTCCTAGACCTAGGTAATCCTAACACAAAATCCATTGAAATATCAGTCCAAGGAGTCGTAGGAATAGGTAAAGGAGTATACAATCCATGTGGTTTCAGTTTCGACTTTGCATGCTTACACACTAGGCACGATTCACAAAACTTAGTCACATCAGAACGCATTCTAGGCCAGTAAAAATGTGTATGCAACATTTCCAATGTTTTATCAATCCCAAAGTGTCCCATTAACCCTCCCCCATGAGATTCTCTTAACAATAGCTCACGCATTGAAGTCCTAGGAACACACAACTTATCTCCTTTGTACAAAAAACCATCATGTATCGAATACTCGGGAAAAATGGAAGATGGACACTTAGCATACATATCGCTAAAATCAATATCTTTAGGATATAATTCCTTAATACTCTCAAACCCAAACAATTTCGATTGCAAAGATGTGATTAATGAATGACGCCTAGACAACGCATCCTCAACGACATTGTCTTGTCCTTTTTTAAACTTTATGACATACGGAAAGGATTCGTAAACTCAATGTACCGAATATGTCTTTTACTCAATTTACCTTGACCTTTAAGATATTTTAACGACTCGTGGTCCGTGTGAATAATAAACTCTCGAGGTCTAAGGTAATGCTGCCATGTTTGCAAACAACGAATTAGTGCGTACAACTCCTTATCATACGTGGAATAATTCAAGTGAGCACCTTTAAATTTTCAGAAAAATATGCAATGGTGCGCTTTTCTTGCAATAAAACTCCACCCACACCCACACCCGAAGCATCGCATTCTAACTCAAACACTTTATCAAAATCAGGTAATGCAAGTATAGGTGCAGAAATAAGTTTAATTTTCAAGGTTTCAAAAGACTCCCTTTGGCCATCTCCCCAAGTAAAAGGAGCGTTTTTGCGGATTAGTTCCGTTAATGGAGCAACAATGGTGCTGGAAATCCTTCACGAAACATCGGTAAAAGCCCGCTAAACCGAGAAAACTTCGAACATCAGCCACGGTTTTGAGTGTAGGCCACTCCTTGATAGCTCATACCTTTTCTTGGTCCACCTCAACCCCATCTGCACTCACCACAAATCCAAGAAACACAATTCTATCCAAACAAAAATCACACTTTTTCAAGTTAGCATACAACTTAGCACGCCTAAGTGTGTCTAGTACGGCTTGTAAGTGTTCAACATGACTATCGAGTGTGGTGCTATATATCAAGATATCATCAAAATACACAACCACAAAATGACCAATAAACTCTCGTAGGACCTCATTCATTAAGCGTATAAAAGTGGACGGTGCATTCGTAAGTCCAAACGGCATGACTAACCACTCATAAAGCCCAAATTTAGTTTTAAAAGCGGTTTTCCACTCATCACCCTCACGGATACGAACTTGATGATACCCACTTCGCAAATCGATTTTCAAAAATACTTACTACCGTGCAACTCGTCGAGTATATCATCTAAACGTGGAATCGGATAATGATATTTAACCGTAATATTGTTGATGGCACGGCAATCCATACACATTCGCCACTCCCCACTTTTTTTTGGAACAACTATCACCGGCACGGCGCAAGGACTTAAAGATTCTCGTATCTTTCCTTTCTCCAACAGCTCCACGAACTTGCCTTTGTATTTCCTTCGTTTCTTCGGGATTTGCTCGATAAGCTGGTCGGTTTGGAATTGTAGCTCCTGGAATCAAATCAATCTGATGTTCCACACCATGCAAAGGTGGTAATCCATTCGGTTCCTCATCCGGAAACACATCAGCGTATTCCTGCAAAAGTGAACAAACAGCACTCGGAAGAGGAGAGGTTAAGTCGTCAAAAGAAACCAAGCACTTAAAACTTGGGACGACTTGTTTGAAGTAAATAAGAAACACGAATTGCCCACTGTAGTTAATCGTAGTTGTTATCAAACTAGGCTTTGCAAGAAAGCTGTGCTTCACTCCCTTAACAATATTCTTTTCAACTTTTATTTTACCCTCGTGTTTTGAGGATCCCGCTCCCTTACCAAGCTGCACCATCCTTGTATCACCCTCGTTGGGAAGAATCACACCCTCCCTTACTTTACATTTTTCGACTGTTCGTCCCTCAATTAGTGAAAATGCGCCCTCCGTTCTTTTCTCTCTCAAATTGACGCCATGATTTTCAACTTTAACGCCCTCAATATCATTTTTTCTCACGTAAAATCGCAGCTTGCCTAGAACTAGCCATACGCAATTGTTCGGAATGAACTTGCGTAGGTGTCATCGGATGCAAAGTAATCGTGCGACCATCCAAAGTAAACGACCAAGTGTTAAGACGACCATTATACATCGTTGTTCTATCAAATTGCCATGGTCTACCTAACAACAAATGAGTGACACAAAGTGGTACGACATCACATAAGACTTCATCAACAAGTTTACCGACACGAAACTTAACAAACGCTTGATGTGACACATGAATATCAGCCACATCGTTCATCCATTGCAAGTTATACGGTTGTGCATGCGGTACTAATGGAATATGAAAATCCTTAACCAAAGTGTTACTTACCAAATTTGCGCAACTCCCAGAATCAATAATGTAGTTGCACGTGCGTCCCGCGATGCCACAGGCTGATTGAAAGATGTTTTCCCGTTGGATAGAATCAACCAACTTAGCATGAACAGCCAAGGTCTTCCGAATAACATAACACGCCCCATATGTGTTAGAAGCATGCGCATTCAATTCCTCATCGTGATCATCATCATCGTCCACGTTATCATCTTCGGAATAAGATTCGTATGTTGCACCCGGCACCGTTTGTCCCACAACAGTCATGGTGCATTTGTTAGGACAATTAACCGTATAATGTCTCTTTCCCTTGAACTTAAAGCATTCGATATCCCGAGAACGCCCAACTGCAGCCTTGCCTTTATCCGGTGTTAAAATTTCGGAAATCCTTGCTTTATGATTAGAAGAACGTGTTGATCCTTCGACTTGCTTCGAAGGAGCTGTAGTAGAAGAAGTAGAAGATACCCCTGGCTGAAATGAAGGCATGAAAGAACTCTGAAAACCATAAGGACGATTGGTTTTTGCTCTTTCTTCACGTCTACTCCTTAACCGTCTTTCTACCATCATGGCGCCATTAACCATGTCATTCAACGACTGATAATTCTGTAGTTCAACTTGGCCAGTGATATCATCCCTCAACCCACACAAAAAACGCTGCATCATAACATCTTCGGGTTCAATGATATTAGCCCGAAGCAAAGTAACTTGCATTTCCTCGTGAAATTCTTCAACCGTTTTTCCGATCGTGATAATCAAGGTAATTTATAGCCTTGGTCCCGAAAATAGTGATTAGGGACCCACTTAAGTCGCATATGTTCAGTGAGAAGCGTCCAACTATTAATCGGTTGTTCACCCCGTCGGTGACGATTTTCTTGAAAACTGTGCCACCAACTCATCGCATAACCCGTGAATTCCAACGTAGTAATCCTAGCTTTCTTGGCGTCACTATAATTATGAACCGAGAAGATTTGGTTCATTTTCATCTCCCATTCCAAATATTTTCCCGGATCCGATTTGCCCTCAAAAGATGGTATTTTATATTTTAAGCCACGCAAATTATCATCAGTAACTGCCTCAAAATCCTCGTGCTCAAAATTATCAGCTATGTCACTATAGTCATTAGCCTCCACATGACCTCAACCACCAAAACCACCACGTCCCCCAACATCGCCACGACCAGCCATATTACCACGGCCCCTATGACCTCTACCACGTCCACGTGCACCACCATTACCAATACCACTGTTGGAACAATTTAGCAATTTGATCTGCAATACCTTGTTGAACTTCCTCAAAACGACGATTCATATCACCATTTACTGCCTCTTGATGAAGGCGAAATCTACCTTCCCGATTAGTTTCGTCTTGTTCAGCCATGATACCTCACAAATATGCTCGTGTTTACACTCACGCTCAAAACTTGCCGTAGGTAAGTGCCAATCGTCAAACAAATCAAAAACAAGAGCAAATAGTGCAAACAATCCACAACCAAATGAACACCAAAATTTCAACTCCCAAATCAATCTAAGAATTGAGAAAGAGTGGAAGCAAGGCTAAGGTGTGTGAATGGATGAAAAGAGAAGAATGTGTGTTCCAAAAGAGTTATCAAAAGTAGTAACCAAATTTTGTGCACCCAATAATTCAACAAACAAGTATTCTATCCCCCCCTTTTTTTTAACTTAGGCTCGTATTTCTTTTCTTTTTTCTTTTTTTTTTAATCACGGCCTGATTGTTTTTTTTATTGTTTTTTTTTTATAGAATACTAGACAACTATGAACTAACAAAAAATATTAAAGTACACTTACTACTTAGAATAATGGTTACTAAATGAAACTAAATACTCTTTATGAGTAAGAAATGAAAAGACAAAAGTTACCAAAAAAAAAACGTGGAGAAGACGGAAAAATTAGTGCTGGAAATTGATGGTTATGATGTGACAATATGAAGGTTTGAAGATTAAGCAAGGAAGGAGATAAAACTATGTGTGTTACTAACCAAGTTATGGAAAAAATTAACAGTAACACTATAATATATATAGGATCTAACACTTAATCAAGCAATTGCACATAGAAGAGAGGAAACAAGGATGAACATGAGATACTAGATGAAAAACTGCGTTTTTTTTTTTATATATAGACGAATGAAAAAATAAAATTGATAAGAACAAACAAGAAAACAAGAAGATGAATACCTCAATCACCTATGCTCCGATACCAAATGATATGAACTACAAGTAAGAATACGTTTTTTTGTAAGGAATAATAAGACAAAACTTACACGATTTTTATGGAAACAAGGATAGATGAGCACAAACTTAGATCAGCCCGTGGAGTCAGCACCTCGGGATTCACCAAGCTGAGAACGCCGCACAAAAGTTGCTCAAACTTTTGATAAGTTCTCAAGTTAAACAGTCACCTAATCAGCAAGGCAAAATGTTTAACTAAAATAAGTTTTCAATCACTGAAAAACTCATAATATATAAAGTTTTCACTCAAAAGTTGTCTAACTATTACAATAGCAAGCATAGGCTTATATAGACTACAAGAAATGTAGATTAAAGCAAAGTTTCCAATGTGGTACCAATTTTCCACCCAAATTTCGATGTGGGAGAAAAAGACATGCTCCAAAACAATGTGGAAGACTTAGGCACGAAATTTGAGACAAGTCTTGGGCTTAGGAAAAGCTTACTCCAAAAGTGGAAAGTTGAGTTTCCCAAAATTAAGGTGAAAATGGTATCGGTTTTTCGGAGGGGTAAAAAGGTAGGACATCGAAGTTTAAGGTTAGGTATACCTTAAAAAGATGTTGGATATGAAGATGGAAGTTTTAGAATCCCAAAATAGTAAGTGGATGTCGGGTTGGCTTCTCATAGGCTATTTTAAGTAAGGTTGCCAAAAATAGACTTAAACTTCCCCAAAAACCCCTTTATCCCCAATTACAAGTTATCATTGAAAAAATAGACAAGTCTTTATTCTTAAACTCCCCAACGAGTTCCTTAGAAGTTGCCAAAACGAGGTTCTTCACAGCTTCCTCGAATCTTCTCTTTCGAGCTCTCGTAACTGGGCCTTCTTGCATGTGAAGTGGATCCGCACTTACACCATCCTCAAGACCGACATTTGAGCTTTCTTGATATGTATCACCATGGTTACATGGAAATAAGATGTGAGGTCTTCATCAATAATTCTGCTGTTTACCATTCTTATTAGGAAAAGAAATGCCCCTTTAATTGTTCCGATTCGTTCGTATATGAATTCAGATTTGGAGAGTTCACACCGCAAGGGAACAACTTCTTCAACTAAATGCTGACCAAATTCATCATATCCACCGGGATCAAACATGAACATCAAATATTTACTCAAAGTAATCTCCTCACCAACCACATCTAAGGTTTTCAATGACATTTTGAGATATTCAAGCCCATGCCTAAGGCTGGGTAAGAATAATAATGTCTTTTCCTTTCTCATTGCAAAAAGGGCTTCAAGCAATTCATCCACCGTAACGTTAAGGTCATTTAGCAAAATGGCAATATATTGATACTTCTTAAGATCAATTACCTTTCCCTTTTTATTTGACAGCATAAAACATGTCCCATGAGTCACTCCTATTGGAGCTCTTGTCACAAACAAGATTTCAAGCACCTCATTCAGCTTAAATGAATTCGACATGAATCGATAACTCACCATTTTGCTTTCTGAATTGTCTACAACTTTATCCCAACGCAGGGGCTGCAATTTTAGTTTGTGACTGTCCACCTTTTTCTCAGACTCATCGTACGAAATTTCTCTTGAAGCGAGGATACTCTCTCTGTACTTAACTTCGAGACCAATGGAACCAGTCCTCTTTTGGAAACAAGAGTTGCCACCCGGATCAAAATAAAAAATGTCATCGTTATCAATCAAAGCAATCACAATATTCTGCTCAAGAGATACGTCAACAAGAACCGGTGGAAATCTTGTCATAGCTGAATGTAATATTATTTTTCTGCTTGATGAACTCACCGTATTACCCTCAATGTTTGCAGAAAATGTGAAATCACCAATAGGCAGGATATAATCCAATAGCACATCATTGGGCATGATAAGAGCATCGAAATTTATCTTTCCGAATCTGAATTGTTTTCCATCTGTACAGCCTTAGGATTCAAACTCTCCAACTTCTTCATACTTGGTTCATCCCTTATGGCCTCGTCAGTGGAGTCGACTTCAACATCTATGCTTTCCATTTCATGTTCACTCCAAAGATCAAGTATCTTCAGTTGTTGCTCATTACAAATCAAATTCACATGAGACTTAACATCTTTTGAGCCTTGTGTATTATTGCAATCAGCTAGGAGTGACTCAGATATTTCATCAGACAGGTGGTGGGCATCTTTCACACCTTCAATACCCAACAAGTCCTCTTCTAGAATAGACTCAGACATTTCAACGAACACCTTTCGAGCGTCATTCTGCACAACAATTTTACCAAAAATAGAACTATCATTTTCCTCCAATTCCCAACATTCTGCCAACTCTAGCCGTCTAACATCCCGTAGCACCCCAACCGCCGGATTTTCTGTTGTTATGGCTGATGTAGGATCTTCATTTACTTGTGTAGGAGCCCGTACGCAATTAAAATAATTAACACGAATTAAACAACAATTTTATTGAAAATAAAACGAATTACAAATAAAAATGAAATATTCTAAAATAAAAGTGGATACAATAACTCCGAGACGCAGTAGGACACTCATCCTTAAGACAAATTTGGTCCGTGTGTACCCGTTAAAACCAATTGTCTCCCAGGATAACTCGGATTACCGATTCGTATAGAGGTACTTCTTACACGAACCTTCAACGAACTCTTCTAGTGCTCAGAATCTCTTCTTCAAACTCGTATGCAACTACTTCAGAACTATATGAATGTATGAAACTTTCTGGTGTTGTATTTCCAAAAATGTATATGTAGCTTCAATCCATATGGAGGCTATATATAGGAGAGGGCTGGGCTGGAATGAATTAATTACAGCCGTTTCATCAGTTACAGCAATGAATTACCATAACTCATCTTAATTACAACCGTTTATCGATTCTGACAATGAATTACCATTAATTATTCTTTGAACCGAACTATGTTGGATAACCGAACCGAGTGAACTCAATCTTCACTCAATCGAATGTATATGAATCGGACCAAGCCCAATTAACTTTTGTATAAAAGTTTAACACAGTTGGGCTGTGGGCCTCAGCCCGTAAGGCCCATTCCCATTCCCAAAGCCCAAAGCCCAAAGCCCAAAGCCCAAGACCAAGGTCAAGGTCAAGGTCAACGGTCAACGGTCAACGGGCACGGGCACGGGCACGGGCGCGAACGCACGGGCACGGCGGGCGGCGGCGGGCGGCGCGCGCGTGCAGTGTCCATTTTAGCGTAACGTCATTTGCTAAAACCAACCCGCTATCTCTCTTCTTCAGGAGCTTATACCACATATAACATTCTTCCCACATATATACCGGAAAACATTTCTCTCTTTTTCCAATGTGGTACACGATTTAGTTGAATACTCTTCAACTTCCACTTCCAACAATAGTTCTTTCAAACACCCGACTTCAAGCGTTAATTTCTCATTCACTCAGTACTCGAATTGAATGATTCTAAATCTGAATTCATCTACGACTTACGTAGTTTTGAAATTATCAAAACATTGTATATATTCTATACAAGAATATAATCAAATTAAGCTTGCAAAGTCGTCTGAATAAAATGATTATAAAATCATTTTTATTCACTTTAATTCAATTCCACTATTTTCTCCAACAATCCCCACACATGAATGGAAATTAATGCAAATCTGAGACCACTCAAGAGATTACGATAAAAACATTGCATCGGGAGAGGTAGCTTACGGCTTTGAACTCCTTTCTAGTGAAGTACTATCGGATCTACTCGGCTAATCGGTGAACTTAAGTCTTGAATCTGTTTCACCTTTAGTGTAGAACCAGCAATAGCACTCACACAATATTTCCACTTTAGCATCGTAATTGGTTCTCATGGATGGATTCATTTTGGCCCTGAATCACACTGGTTTCAGAAAGTGCTTTAGAGAATTCTAGCCTCTGAATTCTCATAGAAGCGGCACTTCACCGCACTTACATAGGTGACTTCTATCAAGAGTATTCTGCCATACCCCACTCGAATTTAATCAAGTTATAGGAATCATTAAAAGTTTTCACTTAACCTTCACACTCTGGCGGACAACACTTTTATTCACAGAATGGGAAAGTGTTCATCGACAACTTCATAACTTAGTTGTCCCTTGAACCAAGATCTTGGGATCTCCAAGTCAACATGGTAGGGTTACCATTACAAAACTTAACTTTCAATAGGCTTAAGTCCCATTCCGAGGTCAAAATTGACATCCGATCTCTGGTAAACCTTTAGTAAGCGGATCCATAAGATTCTCCTTCGATTTTACATAATCGATGGAAATCACACCACTAGAGATCAAGTGTTTAACGGTATTATGTCGTCGACGATATGTCTAGACTTACCATTATACATACTATTTTGTGCTCGGTGTATAGCCGATTGACTATCACCGTGTATGCTAATAGAGCAATCGGTTTTGTCCAACAAGGAATGTCCTCTAGAAATTTCAAGCCACTCGCTTCTTCCCGAAGCTTTGTCGAAAGGCTATAAACTCGGCTTCCATTGTGGAACGAGATATGCATGTCCGCTTTGTGGACTTCCAGGACACCGCGGCACCACCAATCATAAAGATATATCCAGTTGTGGATTTTGACTCTTTAGAATCGGAAATCGCTTGCATCACAAGATCCTTCTAATACTGCTGGATATCTTGTGTAACGTAATCCCGTGTTCATTGTATATTTCAAGTACACAGTACTCTCATCAGCGCTTTCCAATGATCCTCACCGGGATTACTTGTAAACTCGCTTAGTTTGTTCACAAAGACACGCAACATCAGTCTCAGTACAGTTGGTTATGTACATTAAACACCCTATAATCTGTGAATATTTCAATCGAGACACAGGCTCACCCTTATTTTTGACCAAGTGAAGACTTAAGTCAATGGGTGTTTTCATAGGACTTTCATCAAAAACATTGAATCTCCTCAGAACGGATTCAATGTAGTGAGACTGTGATAATACTAGTCCTCGGATATTACGGAGATTTTAATCCCCAAAATTACATCCGCTTGTCCCATATCCTTCATATCAAAATTGCGTGTCAACAAACTTTTTGGTATTCATGATGATATCATGAGTACTTCCCATAATCAACATATCATCAACATATAAACACACTAACACATAAGCATTAGGTGTTTGTTTGATGTAGACGCATTTGTCACACTCGTTAATTTTAAACCCATTAGATAGCATAGTTTGATCAAACTTTAGATGCCATTGTTTGGGTGCCTGTTTCACCCATACAAAGACTTAACGAGTCTACACACCTTGTGCTCTTGCCTGGAACCACAAACCCCTCGGGTTGTTCCATGTATATCTCTTCTTCTAATTCACCATTTAGAAATGCGGTTTTAACATCCATTTGATGGATCTCCAAGTTATAGATCGCAGCAGAAGAGCAATAAGAACCCTTATAGAAGTGATTCTCATTCTCGGTGAATAAGTATCAAAGAAGTCAAGACCTTCCTTTTGTCGATAACCCTTGGCTACCAACCTGGCCTTATACTTATCAATAGATCCATCGACCTTAAGCTTCTTTTTGAAAATCCACTTACACCCGAGTGCTTTACTTCCCGTGGAATGTCAACCAATTCCCAAGTGTGATTTTGCATAATAGAATCTATTTCACTATTAATAGCTTCTTTCCAAAAAAGGTGCTTCTGATTAGACATAGCCTCGGCATATGTCCTTGGAGTATTTTCTACCATGTAGGTTAGAAAATCTGGCCCAAAAGACGTTGAAGTCCTAGCCCTCTTACTCCTTCGAGGTTCCACTTCCTCGTTTTCTGGAGTACTATCCCCCACATTTTCGTGTACTCTCTTATTTGAGTCTTCATTGTGTCTTTCTTTATGTGGAAAAACATCCTCAAAAAACACCGCATTTCTTGACTCCATGACTGTGTTTACATGCACATCAGGATTGTCAGATTTGTGCACAAGAAATCTATATGCACTACTGTTATGAGCATACCCAATAAATATGCAATCTATCGTTTTTGGCCCAATCTTAATCTGTTTAGGCTTAGGCACTTCCACCTTTGCTAAACACCCCCACACTTTCAAGTATTTATAACTTGGTTTGTGGCCTTTCCACATCTCATATGGAGTTTTATCCATCTTTTTAGACGGAATCCTGTTGAGAATTTTATTGGCGGAGAGAAGGGCCTCCCCCCACAAGTTCTGAGGTAACCCAGAACTAATCAACATAGCATTCATCATCTCTTTCGAGTCACGGTTTTTATGTTCAAAGAATTCCGTTAGATTGAGGTGCATATGGAGCAATAGTTTGATGAATAATGCCCGAATCTAGACATATTCTTTCAAATGGCGATTCATACTTCCACCTCTATCACTACGAACCTTCTTGATTAAATGCGCTAAGTTGATTCTCAACTTCATTCTTATAATTTTTGAATGCCTCGATAGCCTCATCTTTGCTACTTAGCAAATATACATAACAGTACCTTGTACAATCATCGATAAAAGTTACAAAATACTTTTTACCGCCTCTCGATTGCACAAACTTTAAGTCACACAAATCAGTGTGAATTAATTCTAACGGTTCTGTGTTTCTTTCCACGGATGGAAACGGCGCTTTAGTCATTTTAGCTTCAACACAGACTTGGCATTTTGCAGTTTCATTAACTTTAAGTTTAGGTAATAAATCCAAATTCATCATTCTTTGAATTGATTTATTATTAACGTGTCCTAAACGATTATGCCATAAAGTACAAGACTCAATCAAGTAAACAAAAGTAGAAGCACTTTTTATTAGCCTCAGCGGGCACATTTAATTTAGGTACAATAGTCAAAAGATTTCTCTTGCATACCCAACCATCACTTTTATGTAAACATAAAATTATTCTAATTTTATTTTACAATACGAAGGTCCATAAAAAATAATCTATCGACTAGAGTGCCTTCGCCAACTACCAATCCATTCTGAGAAAGTGTGAATTTGTTTGCAACAAATTCTAACTTGTAACCTGACAGTTAGCCGAGGACCGAAATATAATTTCTACGAGGTCCGGCACATGCAAAACATTTCGGATAACCGAGATAGTTTCCATTCTTTAAATTTAACGTGATATTCCCATATCCGACAATTTCGGACGTTGTTAAATTTGCCATGAAAACATTTTCTTGAATTTCTGGTATCCCCGAACAAAGATTTGTTCGCACACATATGTTGAGTAGCTCCAAAGTGTCTACACACCAATCATATGTCTCTTCATCGAGGTCTCTGTCAGGCTCAATTTTGACCTGTTTTAAAACCACTTCACTTCCCGCAACCTGGGAGCTTTCTCCTTGAATTGGCGCACCAATAGGAGTCATCTGATTATAAAATTCCATTTCTGTTCACTTACAGAAAACAAACTTTTATCAGAAAAGAATAACTGATAATACAACACGTAGGTTTTTCACCCAAAGAAAACAATGTGAAGATTGTTTTGACTCGTCAGAACAAGCTCAAGTTTGTTTCAACTCGATTCTCCAACAATGTTTGTATTTCAAACTTGTTTTAACGTGGTAGTTTTTACCAGAAAACACCAAAAGGAGGTGGACCGATTTTGCCAGAAATCGATACCAAAAAGGAAGTGGACCGATTTTACCAGAAATCGATACCAAAAAGGAAGTGGACCGATTTTACCAGAAATCGATACCAAAAAGGAAGATTTAACTAATTATAAAACGAGTGAAGTTTGAAGTTTGAATCGAACCGTTCGAATAAGAGCGACATGTTCGATGCGAGTGAAAATTCGAAATAAGCCGAATTAATCGATGAACGAGCGAACCGATCGTAAACCGAAATGATCGAATCGATTCGATTAAAACAAGTTTATTTAATTCGTCTAAACTCGGAAAAATTGAGTAGAAATTCGTATAAAAATTTCGATTACATACGGGTTAAAATCGAACATCGGTTCGAAATTTGTCTTAAATTTGTAGGAGCCCGTGCACGCAATTAAAATAATTAACACGAATTAAACAACAATTTTATTGAAAATAAAGCAATTACAAATAAAAATGAAATATTCTAAAATAAAAGTGGATACAATAACTCCGAGACGAGTAGGACACTCTGTCCTTAAGACAAATTTGGTCCGGTGTGTACCCCGGTTAAAACCAATTGTCTCCCAGGATAACTCGGATTCTTGATTCGTATAGAGGTACTTTTACACGAACCTTCAACGAACTCTTCTAGTGCTCGAGAATCTCTTCTTCAAACTCATATGCAACTACTTCAGAACTATATGAATGTATGAAACTTTCTGGTGTTGTATTTCCAAAAATGTATATGTAGCTTCAATCCATATGGAGGCTATATATAGGAGAGGGCTGGGCTGGAATGAATTAATTACAGCCGTTTCATCAGTTACAGCAATGAATTACCATAACTCATCTTAATTACAGCCGTTTCATCGATTCTGACAATGAATTACCATTAATTATTCTTTGAACCGAACTATGTTGGATAACCGAACCGAGCTGAACTCAATCTTCAGCTCAATCAGAATGTATATGAACTGGACCAAGCCCAATTAACTTTTGTATAAAAAGTTTAACACAGGCCTGGGCCTAGGGCCCTCAGGCCCAGAAGGCCCATTCCCCATTCCCCAAAGCCCAAGGTCAAGGTCAAGGTCAAGGTCAACGGTCAACGGTCAACGGGCACGGGCACGGGCACGGGCACGGGCGGGCGGCGGCGGCGGCGCGCGCGCGTGTGTCCATTTTAGCGAACGCGTCATTCGCTAAAACCAACCCGCTATCTCTCCTTCTTCAGGAGCTTATACCACATATAACATTCTTCCCACATATATACCGGAAAACATTTCTCTCTTTTTCCAATGTGGTACACGATTTAGTTGAATACTCTTCAACTTCCACTTCCAACAATAGTTCTTTCAAACACCCGACTTCAAGCGTTAATTTCTCATTCACTCGTACTCGAATTGAATGATTCTAAATCTGAATTCATCTACGACTTACGTAGTTTTCAAATTATCAAAACATTGTATATATTCTATACAAGAATATAATCAAATTAAGCTTGCAAAGTCGTCTGAATAAAATGATTATAAAATCATTTTTTATTCACTTTAATTCAATTCCACTATTTTCTCCAACAACTTGTCCCTTCACTGTGACCTCGAATGAAGTAGTAGAAAGTCAAGCTTCAACCAGTTGCTCTTCGACCTGCTGTACATCACCAATGGTGCTACCTGGGTGCAGATCCATCGTTGGGAGCTCAGACTCACATTCATTTTGCCCAGCATTTTTCTCAACCACCATGTGTGCATCAATCCTCTTGACAGACTCTTCTATTTCAATCATTGATTCTTCAAATTTTGCATTATAAAAAGCATTTATCAGTCTAATCCTACTCGATCTGTATTTAGATAGCCTCCATCGAATGTCCCGCCTCAAATTTTCAATGAATCCATCAATATAATCCTCTTCTTCAGCTGGAAATGATAAGCTAATCATTTCCTCTTTCCAATCACGAAACTGAGTGTAATAATCTTCAACAGTCATTCCAATCCTTTGGCGAGGTCGGAAGAACCATTTTGATTGCCAATGAAATTCTGCTTCAGCGAATATGAACACCATAGCTGAGTTTTCAATTTTTTTGAACGAATTAGACCTAGCAGGAAGAAGAACGCTCTCTCTGATACCAAATGTCACGAATTAAACAATTAACCGGATAAAATTAACAGAAATTGGAGGTAGAGGAGAAGAAATTGGGGATGAAGGAGAAGAAGTTTTATTGATAAGAGAGAAGATCAGACTATTACATTCAACATGATCCCAATGACATCCCTTTTACACCCTTATATAGCTAATGACTTAGCCGACGTCACTTTATAGTTAAATGACATCATAAACCGCCAAATACATAAATTCAAAAATACATATAATAATTATAATAAAAGGCAATATCGTGACATTTTGCTTCAATTAGTCTTTCACCGCAACAGAGAGGCGAGAGCTGTAAAATCCCTGCGGATTCATTCTCTGCGAATTCCTCTTTCAGGTTAAGGTGAGATTTTTTGTTTTAGTTTATGATTCTCTATTATGGTGCAATGTATTATGTCACATTTTGAAAGTTTTGATAGCATTAAATAGTAGTGTGAGTGGGTTGTTCCTGAATTTGAAGTATAAAAGGCTAAATCTTATCTAAGTTGGTTAGGGGCATTAAGCCTACTTAGGGCTGTAAATTACCTATTGAAGTTTCAATATGCTCTCAGCTGATAATCTCTCATTTGAATGTTCATAAATAAGCAGCAATTTATTTTCTGAAAATTCATTTGCTAGCTTTCTGGAAATTCCTGTTTAATTTATGCAGTGTCATCTATAATGTAGAGATTTTGCTCATTTTGTCAGGATTCTCAATTCAATTCTAAGTTTCATTTTCTGGAAATTCTGGGTGGCTTCCTTTAAGAGCTTTAGTGGTTTTAGTTTATCTTGTTCAATTTATGCAGTATCGTCTCTAATGTAGAGAGATTTTGCTCATTTTGTTAGGATTCTCCTTTGTTTTCTCATCATGTTAGCTTTACCTTCAACATGGCTTTAGTTTCAACGGATTCTGGAATCATGTTAGCTTTATTGGTTTACAGGTTTAGTGTTAATTTATGCAGTGTCATCTGTAATGTACAGAAATTGCTCATAATTTTGGCAATGCTAAGGTATGTATGTTGTCTAATACATGTAAGTTTTTTTTTTGCTGAGTTTGTCTTCTTTTGCTGTCTCATGAGTTTTTTTTGTTTTTGTTTTTGTGTGTGTGTTTTAAAGAGGGATGGTACATGAAACTTATGAGGGCAGCATTGGTTGCGAAAGCATCAATATTGGCTGCGAAGACACCATCCATCTCATCTCCAAAGAAGTTTGACTTCAACACTAAAGCTTTCAATGAAAGTATACAACAACTTAGCCGAGAGCTGCTCACTGAAATGAGCAAACTGAAGGAAATTGTTCATGAAGCTCAAAAGGAAGTGAAGGAAACTGTTCATAAAGCTCAAAAGGAGATAAGGATGAAGTTGGAAGACATTGGCTACCTATCTACCATGAGCCATAGGGTTTTTTTCCCTTTCTTTTATAATATTACTATAATAATATTAAACTAATATAGTTTGATGATTCAGATGTTGCTCGATAGGGAGATCAAGAAAAAGCTTCCTTTCAAGGGGAAGAGCTTGGAGGGCAAAGTGAAACAGTTCTCCAAGATTATATACTATGGAGGAGGTAGTCGAGCTCGTAGTAGGGCACATCAACGTCACCCTTGCTGGAAGGTGGAGTGTTCATGATATGAATATGAATATTCTGTTGGTGGGACTGTCTCACGAAGTGAACCATTTTCAATTCATTCTATTAGGATAGGACCCATTTTCAATTCATTCTATTAGGAAAGAACCCAACTTTCTGCATGTAGCGAATGAGGTTGGGGAAAATGTAGCATGTAACCAGATGTAGTGAGATAAATGTCTTTTTGAACGGTAGCATCACAAAGGTTACCATGTATAAATTCCGGCTCCATATGGTTGAAGATTATGAAGATGACAGGATCTTATCCATAAATGAGAAATAAACACCGATGTAAACTGAAATATAAGATAAATTATATTTGATAAATTTATCAACATGCCATAATTTTTAAATATTACTAACGAGGTTGGATCTCGCCGAGAAGTAAATATAGGCCAAATAAACCCCAGTGACAATGAACAAGATTAAAACCCTAGAACAAAACCTAAAAACGGGGGTGGTGTTTGATTATTTCTAGACTGAGTCTAGAATAAGTGCTATCCCAAGTTGCCTATGTATCCTGTAATTATCCAGGAATCAAGTCCCTCATAGTTCCTTGAGATTGTTTATATAGAGGACATCTCGTCCTGGCAAGCCTGTGCCGTGTCCATCAAGGGTTCTTCGCTTGTTAATCCCTTTAATTTAGGAGATAATCACGAATAGTTTAAATCTTAGGATCAAAGTTCAAATGGGTATAGAATCTTTCCTTAATTATATTGTAATATATGCACATGTGCTAATATCGGATAAGAGAGTCTCTGGCCGACCTGCGTCGAGCCTACTAGGCCATCTCGGCCCGAACTGCTCTGAACCCCACTTCATAACGACCAGACCACCCTGCGGTGGTCTAATGGAGAGAACAAGACAGATCTCCCACCTGGGGCTTAGATCTGTTATTAGGTACGAAGTGGACTCCTGACCCTTAATATTATATTTATCTGTCTATATTTAATGTTCAATCAATAAGGAGATGACACGTGGCGATGGCTAGCTCGACTCGCATCAATAACTATTTCCAATATGCATATAATTATTTTTAAAAAAACTCATTTTTCCCTTAAAAAGATATGTTTGGAATTCAAATACAAAGATAAAACTAATGCTTCTTATGTGGTCCCAATGAAACTATATCGAAGATAATCCTTTTGTCCTCAATAATGTGCTAGGACTAGTAGCACCGATCAAGACGCTCGATCTTCGCACAGCGGAAGCTTATGCGATTTACGATATGAGACATAACTAATTAATCCTACGAGAAGGTTGAACATTTACCTTATCGGAGAGAAAGAGTAAATCGACCAAGGGAGAAGCCATGGTCTTCCGGATAGTATCTCCAAGCGACGACTGGTGGACGTCGATCCTCGCCATAGAACCTCCTCGAATATGCACATAATGACTAAGGCAAGAAACTAAATTTTTCTTCCTTTTAATTTGAGTGTGGTGCAATTTATTGTTATGTATTGTGTTAGGAGGAACTCTCTTTATATAGAAAAATAACTAGTCAAGAGAGTTATCCATTTCACACCACAAAAACCTATTCTCATAAGGAAAAGATATTTTTGCTACAAAATAAGAGATAATTCCCAAAAAATCTATCTCTTAATTTTTCTATTAATTATCCAACAAATAGACAATTAATTAATTACACAAATGAGATAATCTAGGAAAATTTCTTCTTCCCATTTATCCTAAAAGTGGCGCCTCATATGTCATTAAATTTAATAGAAAATGTCTTTTTTATTTTACATATTACTTACTAAATAAATAATATTGCATATTCATTAAATAGACCAACTATTTAATTTAATTTCGAGGTTCCATAAAATGAGAAAACACTCGCGTGTTAGGAGCCAACCCGGGGACCATGGACCTATAACCAGTAGCTACAATAAATTAAGTAAAATATTCATCGAACATAATATTTCTACTTAATTCATTAATTCCGGAATTACGCCACCATAAATCCGAAAATGAACTCTATCGATTATAGATATAACTTATACTCAAAATGTCGAGTCGAGTCGATAAGTGTCCATTGATATAATCATTACATATAAACTAACCCTCCATAGACTATCCGTAACGAAGCGGGATTATTTCCTTAAACCTTCTTCAATACATCTTATCCTTATTTACCATTAACCCACTAGTGATCAATTAGTTCATAACCAATACAAACTCCCGGGATCGATCAGTTTCGAGGATCAACAAATAAGTGGATCGTCTTTCTACTTCCCGCAGGAAGGAATGGATTCCATATCTGTGAGACGCACACTTCTCACTCATTCCAGAATAGTGCCAACGTGAAAGTGATTCGGACCGCGCCTCTTGCGCGATCCTTAACGAACACATCAAACCCTATCCTCGAAACAAGTAGAGTCTCAGAATCACTTCAGATTAAGGTTAATCCATATATGATCATCTTGTGATTTAATATGATTTCTCAATCACGGAATTATATGAGAAACTCAGATTAAATCGGTCCAGTCCTATATGACTCTCATCATATATAAATGCCCCACTTAGACAACCAATGTCGACGGTGTCCGGATAAGACGGTCACACCATAAAGTGTTCTGGGCACATTAATGGTGGTTTAATAAATAGACCCCATACTTTGATTAAGTTCACCATGGACTAATAGTTCAAGTGTATCACCATAAACTTAATCCTCATGTGTGACACACACTAAGTTATATGGCTACATATGATACGACTTGGGGTTTTCAGTAGTGTATTACTTACAAGCACGAAGCAAGTAATAAGATGAGAATAAATCTGTCATTTATTAATTCTAAAAACAATTACATAAATTGTCTTTCGGGCGCTACTTCCAACAATCTCCCACTTGCCCGTAAGGACAAGCAAAAATTGTCTTTCGGGCACACTAAATCTAACAATCTCCCACTTGCCCGTATGTAAAGACAAGCAATGATTGTTTTTAGAGCACCATACCCTTATTCTTTCTATCCTCAACATTCTCCACTTGCTCTAAAGCAGATGAGACATATCTCCCAATTTCATACACGGCTTGGTAAACTGATAAGCTAGGTTGTCGGCTCAAGGCGGTCTTTAGGACCAAAACGTCGCCTGTTTGCACGATCTGTCTGACCAGGTGGTACTTTCTCTCAATATGCTTTTGACCTCTTGTGATTACGAAGATCATTTGCATGAGCTACCTCTCAACTATTTTCACAGTAAAATGGTATCGGCTCGTTGAGACCTGTAATCACTTCCCGATCCAACAAAGAACTTCTCAAGCCACACTACCACTTTAGCTGCTCCGAAAGCTGCTATGTATTCGACTAACAGAGTCAAATTGGCAGTGCTGGATTGCTCCAGACTTTAGCTCCATCACTATGAGCAAACACTGAGCCTAAGATTGATTCACGATCATCCTTAATCCGACAAAAAATCAGAATCAGTGTAGTCAACGACACTCAGCTTCGCACCCGAATGGACAAGCATACTATTCATCGTTCTCTCAAGATACTTGAGGATGCACTATACTGATTTCAACATCCGAATCCAAGACTCGACTTTTATTGACTTTCAATAACCTGACTTTCTCTATCCAAAAGAGAATTTATCCCATTTTCTCTATATCCGAAGATTTAAAGAATTATTCCGTGAGGGGTTGGGTAGGAAACCTCTCATTGAACTTTGCATACGAAAATGCATCATCATCTTAAACGGTAAGATGTATGGGAAACTGCCACAACTTGTTCTCATGAATTCGACGAATCGAATATAGTCCACTTCTCTGATTCAGAGAAGCTTTGGCTCGTCAGTTCTTGACTTCAGATAACACACCCATGTCGTTTCCAACTGTTGTAGTGTTATCTTTTATTAATACTAACGTCTACTACTTTACCAATATTGATTCTCTGGTCTACAAAAGACTCATCAATATTATAGTCAATCTCACACATTCCAAAACAGGTTAATTTTAATGACCTGAAGGATTACTTTAATCCACCGATGGATATAAGCATAGGCAGTCAATCTGCCATTGGCTTTAAGCTAAAACCTTTATGTTCCGAATGAATCTAAGCTCCATTGATGGGCAAGAAATTTTTAGGGCATTACCCCTGGAAATCTTTCTGCTTTTCATGGAGTCAAGCAAGGCTGAATGGTGAGAGAGTTTAGGGCATCACTCCTATTGAACTATCTACTTCTCAGGGAATTACCCTTAGACCACTTGGCTTTGCTTAGAAAGACAAACTGGAGTATCTACTTCTCAAGGAACTATTCGACTCTTTTGCATGTAGATCCAATTACTACCACTGGGCCTAAGACACTCAGGTGGTTCCACAAGAGTATGAACAGAACTGGAGTACCAAAACTTCATTTTCAGGCTTTATGGCTTTAAACCAACCACTTTTATCAGAATCCTATACAGTCCTTCAAAAGGGACCATAGGTGACCAACCACCCCCAGCAGACTGTAAAGTCTGCTTAATCATGGTGAGTCAATGGATAAACCATACTCCCACTGTAGTTGGGTGGATTGACATTCTGATCTGGTTCAGTAGTATTTATCAGCGTAACCCTCAACAACCAATGTTGGATGTGGTCTGATTAAATCAGATAGTAACTTCTTGAGTAATTGTACTTCAAGGTCTAAGGTAGTTATTTAAACATCCTTTCAGAAAGGCTGTGACAATACAACCGTCACTTTCCTGTTGGAATAGTGTCCTAAACCCAATCGAGTTGGACCGGATCCGACCGGGTCGGATCATTTCTACTATTTCTTTATGTTTATATATATATTAAATGGATTTTCTGTTGTCATATATATGTTCTTTTAAAGAACCAATTATGAATTGTTATGTGATAACGTCCTTAGTATTAAACTGTGGTAGAGAAACAATGATAGGCGATTATGGTTGATGAGATCTCTAATCACTTTAATAAGTTTGATACTTAAATGTCTCTAGGATGATGTACTATTAAACAGGGCATTGATAGTATGAACAGGCTAGCACGTATTAGATGTCTTCTGCCTTTAAGGGCAGGGATAGATCTCGTCTATCGAAGTGTATAGACACTTGGACTGTACGTGGACGTGTATTAGAGAATGCGTACGATAGACTGACCCACTTACACGGATAAGTGTCATACTATGTGGCGGTTGTGTAATTATCCTTTGGACCGGAGTCTTCATGGCATCACAGTGTGGATTGTCATGCTTTGACACTATTGTGGTTTCCCCTAGCCACGGGGCGATCATACGGTAGTGATTGGGTGTGATACTGAAGCATGCGGAGTATACATGATTGGTCGTCCGAGAATCGCGTATCCTATGATTGGGATCGAATATCCGAAATGGCCTTCTTATAAGGAATGTCTTACTTTCGTGAATCTTTGCAAAGAGGGAGTAAATGAGTTACTTCGAGAGGGCATGATATCCAGATTATAAGATACGGTCGTTGATGTTTTGACATTCGACTAACGATCGTATGGATATTATTACAGCGATAGGATTGTAAGTTACACGGTAACTGTTTCACATGAAAGGTAGTGGTCATTGCATTTGACTCTTCCGATGATTCGGGGTCACGGTGTGTAGGTAGACGCTATCCCGTGATCGTTAGGTATGAAGGGCATTTTCGTAATTTGCACTTTGTGTCTACGGCCAACATATTCGGAAGCCTATCAGGTCACACACATATGAACATCTAGCCGGATTAAAATGTGGTTATAGATGATAACCAAATAAGGAAAGTTTATCTCGTACTATAAAGGTTATAGTGGTAAATTAATATGGTGGTATTTATTTATTATGAATAAATTAAATACAAGATATTAATTATGTTGATTAATTAAATATATATATATATATTATATATATTGGTGGCCGAAAATTTGTGTGTATATGACACACGTAATTATTGGCAAACTAGTTGATCAAGTTGATTAAATATATGTGTATTGATATATATACATATGGCGCCATATTTTGGTGTATTAAGATACACTTGGATTGTGCAATTTAATTAATAAGATTACCATATATTAGATATTAATGACTATAGATTTGCACACATGTGTAAATTGATTTATGGAAATAAGATAAATATAATCAATATAAGATATTGACAATATATTGGAATATTTAATATAAGATATTAAATTAAATGAGATAAATCAATCAAATATATTTTCCTTATTTTATTGGGCAAATGTTTTCTTCTCCTCCACACCTAGATGGGGCGCCCCTCTCACTATAAATAAGAGGTGGGTGTCAAGCTATTTTGTACATCACAATTCCAAGAGCTAATAGTTCTTGTGTAAAATAGAGAGCACCCCATAGAGTGTTGGAGAGAGGGGAAAAAGGCCGGTCTAGCAACCGGAGTTTTACAATAGCAATCCATGATGGGATTCCGTGGTCGTTCGTGTGAACTAGCGGTAGAGGCCGAACACTTGGGCGGCTCTATGCGAGAACTACTCTCCTAGACGGTCAAAGCGTCGATCTTTTAGATCAACCAAGGTAACCACCGTCTACTAGCTTATTTGTTTATTGCTTAAACGAAGTCGATCTTGGGTCGATAGGAAATAAATTTTGAATTCCGCTGCGTTCCCGCGTAGATTTCCTAACATTTCCCACCTTCACTTATTGTATTAAGGCATTTCACGACCAGTCACCATCTGAACGTGTATGCAAAATCTCCAGTCCAATCTTCAAGCACCGAGTGCTCAATGCCTCTATTTACGGAAGT
The DNA here is from genome assembly GCA_026214975.1 of Gentiana macrophylla. Taxonomy (NCBI): domain Eukaryota; kingdom Viridiplantae; phylum Streptophyta; class Magnoliopsida; order Gentianales; family Gentianaceae; genus Gentiana; species Gentiana macrophylla. The sequence goes on from CM047815.1 coordinate 65,101,121, forward strand.
GGAGTAAACGTGGTTCATTCCTTATCCATAAATTCATAAGCATCTTCTAAGTAGACTTCTTGGTATTACATTATAATGTACACCGTTATTTTGCAACTAATATCTTAATTGAGTTAAGCAGTGTAGTGTAGAATATCAATAACTATATAAGACGATACATGGTTTATCCTTTCAGTGATTTCGTTTCACCTGGAGGTAGGCCAAGCATTAGCGCCAAAACTATGTTATAATAATAATGTATATTAAATTGCACAATCCTCAAATGGTCTAAGTTGCCTATACCAAATATTTGTTTGGTATAGGCCTAGGCCATTTCCAAATATTTGATTTGGAAAGTGGCCAGGCCTAAACCAAAATTATTTGGCCTTTCTAAATATTTGATTTGGAACAGGCCTAGGCCCCTTTCAAATATTTGATTTGTAAAAGTCTAGGCCTAGGTCACTTTCAAATTTTTGATTTTGGAAAGTGGCCAGACCTAAACCAAATTTGGTTTAGGAAGATACCTTTTGGTTTAGGAAACCAAAGGCATCCCTTTTGATTAGGAATCAAAAGGAAATAAACAAAAGAGACCTAATTTTAATTTTGATTTATTTTAGAATAGTTCTAATTAATTAAAATTAAAATTAAAATCGTTTAAAATTAATCGTTAATTTTATTTTGATTAAAATCATTTAATTAATTAAATGTTAATTAGTTAATTGATTGGATAAAATTATTTAATAGATTAAACGTTAATTGATTAATTAAGACGCAAGTAGTTAAATTTTAATTTTATCTTTTTCATAAGATGTTATTGTATGAATTAGATATAGTAGATATAATATGATTATATGGACCCCGATTGATCATGGACTCGACCGATAGGATAGATGTGAATGACTTGATTTTTCTGTTGGTTTAAAAATTGTCCTAGGCCGTTATGAAGAACGTGACCTAGTTTATTTTCTGCATTTATCCCATTCTCATTGGCTCCCCCCGTGTGCGGCGGGTGTATTTATTTTATTAGATAGAATTAAATGTAACAAGAATGGAGCAAAAGATGGAGACCAAAGAAAGAAAAATAAAGATCCCATTGGAGATGGTGCATTAAAGATCCTATTGGCGGTTGCAGCTACCCTTAGATTGTGACCCGCGGTTTCGTCAGTGTGTATTCGAAACCGCACCTAGGAAAAGTCCATGATCATACCGGTTACTTTACGCATTTATTTATTTTGTGCTTGTATTTATTTTATATGATACGATAGATGCATGACTAGGCACGATCTAGATAAATGTGTAGGATATATATCTATAGAGATAGATATAATTGATGAGACCGAAATTAAAATTAATTAAGTGAATTAATTTACATAAATACTTCCACAACAAAAATCAAGTCGAAATACTGTCTCCCAATATTATAACGACGGTGAAGAGCCTGTGCTCGGATCCAACTGATCGACCACTGCCGGGAGTTGACCTACCTCGGGTATATCGTCGTTATTGAGATATGATCGTATGAGATCTCGTTAATATTGGCTTATGACTTGACTAGAGTCTTTCGGTGATTGGCCACCGTCGAGGCCTGACGACTTTAGAGACAAGGGTTGACTAACACATAATGATGTGTATCGTCAAAGAGTTGACTAGTCAACCACTGAGAATCACATAGAGATGTGAATGGTAAAGAGTTACCTACCTTTCGAAATTATCTTGGTTGATCGACCACCGCCGGGAATCGAGGTAAATAGATTGGATCTCAGCCACTAAAGAATTTTTGAAATATTCTTGAAAGTCAATTGGGAGTAGTTGACTAGTGGGAGCAAAATCATAAACCAAAAGACCATTTTTGATTTTGCGTGCATAAACAACAACACTCTTTTATCTTTATTTTATGTTGTAGTTTTAGCAAACTTTATATTTATGTTTTTATTCTCGTTTAGTAAAACCAAATTATGACTGTTACCTTTTGAGAAACGTTCTCAAATATGGTTAAGTAATTTTAATCTTTTTAAAATAAGCAATGACACGAGCAATCCCGTTATAGTAGTTAGAGACAAGGAGACTACATATTTTATGGAGTACACCAAGGCTTTAATTATTAATGAAAGCGGAAGCTCATGATATGATTGAATCATTTGAAATAAGTTTTAACGAATTAATCATATATTGGATACGATTCAAGATGATCATTCAGTCATATGATGACAATTAATTCAAATGTTGGATAAGAATGACCACATCTAATTTTGGAAAGGTTGTTTTCAAAATTGTAAGATTTAAGTATCTACTTAATTCTATCATTGCTTAAAGGTTTTCAAATAGTCAATGTTATGAATACGATTCAAAATGTTAAATAAACTATTTAATAAACTTTAGATTTTCTTTATGAAAGGAAATTAAAGACATAGCTCTTGTGATCTTTCTTAAGTCTTATGAAGACTACAATAAGAAATATTTTTCAAGTGCATAAAGGATTAAAAAGGAAAGTTAGGCGATGTGCTTAAATAGAGAACTTATTGAAGTTTCTATTCTAGGCAAGTGAGTTGAGATAAATCTATCTAAGTTCAAAGTCGACTCTAAGATATATGATACCTTACGAGTGTGATTAAATTAGAAAGATTGAATACAGAAATGGAAGGGTGAAGCAAACGTTGTAACACTTACCATATTCCGGATCTAGTAAACTGATAAGGGAACTAAATAAATGTTATTATGTTCCGGTTCTTATGAAGAACATACTTTCAGTTATTTGTTAGGATTTAGTAGACATATTCAATCGTAAAGAATAAATGTTATTCCGATAAAGTTGGAAGGTCACTGAATCTAACATACTAGATTGTTGTCACTATATAGTTGATATATGTGATGAAATCTCAACTAAATATTTGTATGGCTGTTATCCTTGATTTGTGGCTGTTCTAGACATAGTCTCTTTGGAAGGGAAGCGTGTAATTAAATGTCATTCTGATGATGTTGAACCATATGATTATGAATCATGTGGGTAATACATATCTTATCTAAAGATGACTAAAATACCCTTTTATGAAAAAGGTTGTAAAATCTAGAAAAATTGTCTAAAGCCTAAACATACCGATGTTTGTTGGCTTGTGACAATTAATGCCACAAATAATTGTTTATTAGTCTCTACGACTATTTTTTTGGAATAGTCAAGTGTACTCAGTGAAGTGCATGATTCGGAAAGCCCGAAAAGTTCGAGCTAGTACGAATATGAGATTGATGAGCTATTTAGGAATTAATCTCTAAGTGGATTGAAGTAATTAATACCTGAAGGGTGTTTCAGAAGTCGTCTGAAAGGAATAAGATTCTCCCTTGAAGGATACCATCTTTGGGATACGCAATTAGATTGTGTTCCCAAAATGGAAACAACACTTTATATGATAAAGGTGTGACTCAAGCCATCGCAAGTATCCCTTACCCGCTTCGGATAGTGCCCTTATACTTAACCGAGTTCCAAAGAATAAAGGTTGAATAAATTCCATATTAGATATGGAAGAGGATAATGTCGAATCTATCTTAACCGATGATTTGAAGTTTTCATAGGCAAAGTCAGAAAGGCTTGGAGCCTAGTACGACATATGCGACTTTGTGGAATATCTTAGCAAGTACGTGATGAGAGATAAACTTATGATCATTATTATGACATTTCGCCCCATTTCTGATACCATTTTGAGCATTTATGTATCAAATCAAGTCATAAATACTAAGTTTTATCAAAATGTATGAGTAGTAATTATTATATAAATTATCGTGTTTTTATGGTATTTTTATAAGTTTTTTATCGATTTAATAACCGGATCAAGTCGTGATAAAATTACTATATTTTATAAACGTTTTATTTTTCACTATTATGTTAGATCTAAAAATATCATAGCTAAAGACTGTAATATTAACCTAAAAAGAGTCAGTAAAATTCAACGCAGTTTACGAACTTTTGTTGTCAGATTTACTCGCGGTTCGTTTCTTTGTGTTCAGGTAAAAAAGATAAGATTTACTGCGGAGACGGAATTGAAGACTGAATAACGAGACGAGAGTTATGTCTGATTGAAGAAATGGCCGAATGGATATTTATTATCCTTGGCATATTCCAAGCATATTCCCTTGGATATTTTCTTGGCATATTCCAAGCATATTCCCTTGGATATTTATTTGATCACCAAAATAAATATCCTTGATATTTTGCTCACCAAACTTGGAGCCCAAGGCCAAGTCAAAATACATCACTTTTGGGCTTAAAAGATGTCTTTTGAGGGATAGAAGAGTGTGCCCGAAGCATAAATGTTCAAACGCATCAAAACGCAGTGGTACTACAACTATACTGTCATTGATCTGCATTTCGACCCAACTTAGAGGCATTTTCAGGGGAAGAGTCCTTGATGAAAGTTTTAGATCTTCAAATGAGCTTTCCAACGCACTTTGAATCACGTCAATCGGAGGTCTACAACTCAAGTTATGGGCATTATACCAAAACTCGGCTCGAACTAGACTTTGACTCGGTTCGAACCTAAAAAATCCTATAAATACCCCCCCCTTGCTAGCATAATTCCTTGCCCCTCTTGGCCTCTTCCATGGCCAAGACAATCCATGCTCCCATTTTCCTCTTCTATGTTGATCTATGTCCATTTCTTTTCTTCCATGAAGTAGCATGTATGTATATATACATATATGTCTATGTATATCCATATATATGCATATATGCAAGCTTCTTCCATCTTTTCTTCTTATTTTGGGCCCGTATATGTATACATATGTCGATGTATGTATATATATATGTATATGTTTGAATAAATAAAAGTAGTAATGTTGTAATGCTCGAAAAAATTATCGAAGGAAAATGCTTTTGGAAAGGTTGCTATACAGCTTTGATCCGAAGTAAACGGGTAATTTGATTGAGTATTATGCTTATTATGTTTATCTATATATACTATATCTATAATTACGTATCATTAAAAATATATCTAGCCAAGATATGAATCTGAATTAGTTAATCTTTTTGGTAAAATGGATGATTGACTCTGGTAATAATGATTAAAACCGATTATAATGAATCTCTTTCTATTTGCACGTAATGACATGTTAAAAATTGACTTAGCTACTCGATTTTGACTAGAAACGTAATCTAATGAATTGACAACTCGCGATTAGAATACGAGATCGTAATAGAAAGACCGGAGGGTAAAATTGGCCGAGTGAAAACGTGACAACGGAATCCGATTTCCTACCCGGGGGCAGATTTGTCTTGGGAGAGATAAATCTTATTAAAATTGTGCTCACGATATTATTACGTTAAATCACCTGCTTAATTGATATCTTAAAAACTCGGCCGTATGACAAAACGGGAGTGACCCATGCTTAAGATGACATTGGATGAGAGGACTGTATATATGACAATTTCATACGCTGTGTGAGGAGGAGTTGTCTAGCTTAGAGTACACCGATTCATATATAATTGACCTCCTTGCAAAGAAGGAAAAGATCTGCTCATTTATTTCTACTAAAAGATATTGATTCAAGAAAGTATTCTTGGCTAGATCCAAAAATATATATATTATCTATTTTTATATTTTTATTTATTGCACTACTAACCTCTAACATCTAACATTACTAACTCGATCTAACCCGAGGAAAATGTTATAAACCTCGCGACTTAGATCGAGTTAATAATAGCTTCTTGGTGTTTAACCCCACTTAAAAGAATTACCATGTTTTCCCGAGGAATACGACTGACTCACCGGACTAGAGTCGCAATTTGACCCGGTACACCGCCGGTTAGGATCTGTATAGCCTAGGTAATGTCCGTCAGCTTTCTGGCGCCGTTTCCAAGGTTAGGTTTAGGTCTGTCAGTACGCTAGATATTATTTACTTGTCCGCGGAGCAAAATGTTTGTCTCCAAACATGCTGTCTTCTAGAGGAAGTGTTTCTTCCAAAAGAAACTGTGGGAGTACATTTAGATCTCAAATGTAGTTTGAGAACCACAAAGATTTATTCAACCAATGGGACAGGAGTAGACGCCGCATAGCGATGAGGTGTAGAACACTGCTCAATGCACACATAAGTTCTGTAAGTTTGTGGATAACCTCAAGCCCAAAAGGGCTACTGGTATATTCATCTTGATGAATGAATATATTACGACTTATGTAAGAATGTTTGAAAAGCAAGATTGAGAGATATGGCCAGAAGCCATAATATCTGAATTAGGTTCCATCAGTTACAACCAGGTTATGAACCTAGTCTGTCTTACCTACAGGGAATGTCCCTGTAAGGCTGAGCCCAGTTCCATTCAGACTATGCTTGTTATAACTTCGTATCATGGCTATATGATAGTGTTGATGACGTTGGGCAGAAAGCTCAATGTTGATAGACGATAACATGATATGTGAGCCCACGAGATCCACTCAAACAAGTTTCTCTAGACGATTTCTTTGTTTGATAATCAAAGGAGTTTTGATTTAGACAAAAGAAGAATATGCCCAATGTGCAAGATGGATAGTGGGAGTGTGTTACGATTTTTGAGTAAGGTATTGGATATCTCTCTCGAGAATTATCACCCCATGTCACAGTCAATTAATGTTTGGTAATTCAAGATCTTTACGAAAGCACTTGGATTGGCAACTCTTATTTTAGAAACAAGAATCTATAGCGATTGATTTAACTGGTGTTAGATTATAGTTTACCTATATAGATGTGATGCTAAAAGAAGTTTAGCATAGATTGCGACGGGGGATACTGCTAGCCGGTGTTCTCAAGATCTATCTATGTTAGGACATTAGTCCTAAAGATAAGGTGAAAGATAATGCTTTATGGAAGGTTTCCTTCGCTACTGTGAAAGGAACCATCATAAAGGTAATGCCGGATGTTCATAGTCCATGAATGGTCATGAGCAAGTATGAAGTAAGTCTGGTGAATGTCGAGAATGTCCTTAAACAAGTTAAGGAAGAGTTCCAAGTTTATTGAACCTTGGAATTAAATGAACGTAGATATACAGACATGTATCATGAGTCTTATGAAGGCGAGTGGGAGCTACAGTCTGGGTTTGCAGTCACTTTGATTAAGTGGTACAGTGAGCTGGAAATGTTCTTAGCTATGGGTCACTGTGAACTCTACAACTTAGCCAAAACACAGTAGTGCCTTAGAGGCGCAGCGGGAGCAGTACATGAGTCTAGAAGGTTCATTCTTTCCACCTTTTCTATATAGCTGATATAGTAAGTGGATTCATTGCTTGAAGCAAGGACCAAGGTCTCGTCAGAGATTCGTGTGTGTGTTGAGGCGGTTCCTTTGACTTGATCATTTGGAGCATGATATGAAGATAGTCTGCGTCCCCACAGATAGCGATCCGTTCATGGCTAGGGCTAGTTGCGAGTATTGCATGAGATTCTTGTGTTTCAACTTGGTCTTTTGGGTGCTAGTGATTGGTTTTAGGCCAAGTGGGAGATTGTTGGAATAGTGTCCTAAACCCAATCGGGTTGGACCGGATCCGACCGGGTCGGATCATTTCTACTATTTCTTTATGTTTATACATATATTCAATGGCTTTTCTGTTGTCATATATATGTTCTTTTAAAGAACCAATTATGAATTGTTATGTGATAACGTCCTTAGTATTAAACTGTGGTAGAGAAACCATGATAGGCGATTATGGTTGATGAGATCTCTAATCACTTTAATTAGTTTGATACTTAAATGTCTCTAGGCTGATATACTATTAAACAGGGCATTGATAGTATGAACAGGCTAGCACGTATTAGATGTCTTCTATCTTTAAGGGCAGGGATAGATCTCGTCTATCGAAGTGTAGAGACACTTGGACTGTACATGGATGTGTATTAGAGAATACGTACGTTAGACTGGCCCACTTACACGGATAAGTGTCACACTATGTGGCGGTTGTGTAATTATCCTTTGGACCGGAGTCTTCATGGCATCACGGTGTGAATTGTCATGGTTTGACACTATTGTGGTTTCCCCTAGCCACGGGGCGATAATGCGGTAGTGATTGGGTGTGATACTGAAGCATGCGGAGTATACATGATTGGTCATCCGGGAATCGTGTATCCTATGATTGTGATCAAATATCCGAAATGGCCTTCTTATAAGGAATGTCTTACTCTCGTGAATCTTTGCAAAGTGGGAGTAAAATGAGTTACTTCGAGAGGGCATGATATCCAGATTATAAGATACGGTCATTGATGTTTTGACACTCGACTAACGATCGTATGGATATTATTACAGCGATAGGATTGTAAGTTACACGGTAACGGTTTCACATGAAAGGTAGTAGTCATTGCATTTGACTCTTCCGATGATTGGGGGTCACGGTGTGTTGCTAGACACTATCCCATGATCGTTAGGTATGAAGGGCATTTTCGTAATTTGCACTTTGTGTCTACGGCCAACATATTCGGAAGCCTATCAGGTCACACACATATGAACATCTAGCCGGATTAAAATGTGGTTATAGATGATAACCAAATAAGGAAAGTTTATCTCGTACTATAAAAGTTATAGTGGTAAATTAATTATGTTGATTAATTAAATATATATATATTATATATATTGGTGGCCGAAAATTTGTGTGTATATGACACACGTAATTATTGGCAAACTAGTTGATCAAGTTGATTAAATATATGTGTATTGATATATATACATATGGCGCCATATTTTGGTGTATTAAGATACACTTGGATTGTGCAATTTAATTAATAAGATTACCATATATTAGATATTAATGACTATAGATTTGCACACATGTGTAAATTGATTTACGGAAATAAGATAAATATAATCAATATAAGATATTGACAATATATTGGAATATTTAATATAAGATATTAAATTAAATGAGATAAATCAATCAAATATATTTTCCTTATTTTATTGGGCAAATGTTTTCTTCTCCTCCACACCTAGATGGGGCGCCCCTCTCACTATAAATAAGAGGTGGGTGTCAAGCTATTTTGTACATCACAATTCCAAGAGCTAATAGTTCTTGTGTAAAATAGAGAGCACCCCATAGAGTGTTGGAGAGAGGGGAAAAAGGCCGGTCTAGCAACCGGAGTTTTACAATAGCAATCCATGATGGGATTCCGGCGGGCTGTTCGTGTGAACTAACGGTAGAGGCCGAACACTTGGGCGGCTCTATGCAGAACTACTCTCCTTAGACGGTCAAAGCGTCGATCTTTTAGATCAACCAAGGTAACCACCGTCTACTAGCTTATTTGTTTATTGCTTAAACGAAGTCGATCTTGGGTCGATAGGAAATAAATTTTGAATTCCGCTGCGTTCCCGCGTAGATTTCCTAACATTTCCCACCTTCACTTATTGTATTAAGGCATTTCACGACCAGTCACCATCTGAACGTGTATGCAAAATCTCCAGTCCAATCTTCAAGCACCGAGTGCTCAATGCCTCTATTTACGGAAGTGGAGTAAACGTGGTTCATTCCTTATCCATAAATTCATAAGCATCTTCTAAGTAGACTTCTCGGTATTACATTATAATGTACACCGTTATTTTGCAACTAATATCTTAATTGAGTTAAGCAGTGTAGTGTAGCACATCAATAACTATATAAGACGATACATGGTTTATCCTTTCAGTGATTTTGTTTCACCTGGAGGTAGGCCAAGCATTAGTGCCAAAACTATGTTATAGCCTATTTCTGAGCATGGAATACTCGTTTCTCTGGTAATATCAGAGATTCCTCGAAATATCTAGATAAACTAATCAGCATTTTGAGTAGTCGTCAGACATAGTGTCAGCCACTCAAAAGCTCCCACTATCTTGTATTCTTCATAAGAACCTGAAGGTCAATATGAACAAGCTGTGATACTTCTTCAGCTCTATTACCCTTTCCAAATTGAAAGGTTACTTAGTCATTTTTCCTTTGAGATAGTGTTCTTAGACTGGGAGATAGGAATCACCCTTAGCCAGTCTTCAAATCTTATCTTTAGGATATATGCACTAATTAATAGATGCTGAAGAATCGTTCATCTAAATACGGAAACCATTTGTCTTAATAGTTTATGTTGTGTTATATATACCTTTTCAGCATTACTTAGTGGTTTTGACTTTATCAGACAAAAGTCTGAGTCTCAGAATCGTATACAAATGTCATATTCACTTTCTTTAAGGTGTTGGAAAGGTGTCCTAAACCCAATCGCGTCGGACCGGATCCGACCGGGTTGGGTCATTTACAGTCTAACTTTGTTATGATTAATAAAAGAACTTATGTTATTATATATTGTTTAATCTTCAAATTATTTGTTGTATATATATATAGTAACGTCCCTATTATCAATCTGTGATAGAGAAACCATGATAGTGATTATGGTTGATGAGATCTCTAATCACTATAACAAGGTTGGTACTTAAATGTCTCTAGTCTTATGTATTATCAAATGGGACATTGATAGTATAATCAGACTAGCACGTATTGGATGTCTTCTATCTTTTAGAAGATAGGGATAGATCTCGCTCATCGAAGTGTAGGGACACTTGGACCGTGCGTGGACGTGTATTGAGAATGCGTCACGTTAGGTGACCCACTTACATTAAGTGTCACACACTATGTGGCGGTAGTGTAATTATCCTTTTGACCGAGTCTTCATGGCATCACGGTGTGGATTGTCATGCTTTGACACTATTGAGATTTCTCCTAAACACGGGGCGATCATGCGGTAGTGATTGGGTATGATATTGAAGCATGCGGAGTATACATGATTGGTCGTCCGGGAATCGCGTATCCTATGATTGGGATCGAATATCCGAAATGGCCTTCTTATAAGGAATGTCTAGCTCTCGAGAATCTTTGCAAAGTGGGAGTAAATGTGTTATTCCGAGAGAGCATGATATCCAGATTATAAGATACGATCGTCAATGTATTGACACTCGAGATACGATCGTATGGATATTATTACAGGGTTAGGATTGTAAATTACACGGTAACTGCTTCACATGAAAGGTAGTAGTCATTGCTTTTGACTCTTCCGATAATTGGGGGGTCACGGTGTGTTGCTAGACGCTATCCCGTGATCGTTAGGTATGAAGGGCATTTTAGTAAATTGCACTTTGTGTCTACGGCCAACATATTCGGAAGCCTATCGGGTCACACACATATGAACATCGAGTCGGATTAAAATGCGGTTATTGTTGATCACCAAATAAGGAAAGTTTATCTCTAGACTATAAAGGTTATAGTGATAAATTAATATGGTGGTATTTATTTATTATGAATATATAAAATGCAAGATATTAATTATATATAAAAATTATAATTAAAGAGATAAATCAATCTAGTTGATTTTTCTTATTTTATTGTGAAAAGGTTTTCTTCTCCTCCACACCATATGGGGCGCCACTTTTGACTATAAATAAGAGGTGGGTGTCAAGCTCTTTTGTACATCACAATTGAAAGAGCTCATAGTTCTTGTGTAAAATAGAGAGCAATCCATAGTGAGTTTGTGTGGGAGGAAAAAGGCCGGTCTAGAAACCGGAGTTTTCCGATAGCAATCCAAGGAGGATTCTGTCTACGGATTTTATCTATGCAAAACAAACAAGTGATAAATTTATAATCCGGTTAACCCCAAGTATAAGGATCGTAAGTACTAGTGGTTAATGCCGGGTCGATCCTACGAGGAACTAGACGATTGTGGTTCCTAGTTTTGTCTAACTAAACTATGTCACGAAAAACTAAACTAAACAATGAGTAAAACAAAACTAAACTACACATATATGCTGAAAATAAACTAGACAGAGGACGAAAATCCAAAGCTAGGAAGGTTTGGTTGCGAACAAATTAATCTAAAGGTGCAATAGGAAATAGACTAACTAAACAGGTTCAAGTTTCAAGGGTTAAATCAAATTTAAAGCGGACAAACGAGTATTGATCCACCTATCCAACAAACACTAATCTCTCATCCTTATTATATTGCGCTTTCTATCAAGTTGTGATTCATCTTATCAAAGGTATGAATCCTACTTTCAGATGATTCGCCTATTAATTTCTATCTTTCGATTTACGGAAATTAACGCGTCATAACATAAACAAAGATGTAAACTTTAACGTTTTAACCTAGATATTCAACCTATCAACTTTCGTTTGACATAGATCAAAGATCTATTCCTAAGTCATGGTGATCTAATGTTTATAAAGACTTTCATCAAATATAAAACATCATACATGCACATCTTTCGATATAAATGCAATTAATCAACATGAGACATGATAAAGGAAACAACTTGATTAAAAACTTACAATATAACCGAAGAATCAAAATTAATGAAAGTTGGATGGCTTCACAATGCTCGTTTGATTGAAGCCTAGCCTCTTAGCATCCTTGAACAGCTCGAATTGTTGAAATAAATTGCATAAACTAAACTAACTGTATCTAGGAATTGAAGAACATAAAAAACTGGAAAAACAGAGTAAAAGCGCAGCCTATAGCCGCCCCTAGGGTTTAGGGTTCGAAGATTGTCAATTGGTATCTCAATGTGTGAAAAATAGGCAAGTATTTATAGCCTCCAAAGTCGGTTTCTCTAAGTCGGTCGGATGGACGAGCGTTCACTATAATGGCCGCTCGTCCGACATTCTTGAACTCCCCAGACGCCGCCCCGACTTCCGCTCAAACTCTCGTATCAAAATCGCTTTCATGGACGAAACGTCCGAATTGCCGGACGCTCGTTCAGTATGGACGCTTAATGGACGAACGTTCATGCTGCCTTGAATGGGATTCTTGCATACTTATCTCTTTCCTTCCTTCCAAATCATCACTATCTCTTTCTTCAATCAACTTAGCTCGACTTTTAATTTCTTTAAATCATCATTTGAGCACAATAAACATACCTATAACACATGGAAAACATCGCAAACTGTAATAATATTCAAATAATTATAATTTAACCATGAAATCACATAAATATATCATTATTGCGATTAAGTCTTCAAAAATACCGTTTGCTCAATATTTTAATATAAAGACCAATTTTTATGCAAATTACACAATATCGAAGAAAAACATCGTAAAATATATCCTTATAATTCATAGATTTTCACCCTTAACAACTCCCCCACACTTAGCTTTTGCTCGTCCCGAGCAAAACAAAACGAAAAATTAGGCTCGAGAAAGGAAAACAGGCATCTAAACAGGATATAACATATATTCAATAACTTAGGTGTTCACCATCGTGTAAGTGCATAGCCATAGAAACTTCCACTAAAACCAAACTTGAATAACTCAAAGCAAAACTAGCTAATACCCCTCGTAGAATAGTAATAAATGACACTCATAAGATGTACCCTACAAACGTGACATATCCCGAAAGAATGATCGAATATACCTAGGACCCTTCTTACAAATACTCGAGGATAATCCTACAAACATATCTATCGCTTTATACTTTGGATAAGATTAACGAAAACTAAGCCTTATTCATTTCATAACATATCTTAAGTTGATTGAATTCATTCATTTTTTTGAACACACATTAGAAGAAGCTATTGCCCTCATAGCGAATAGGACATTTCGAGATAATCCCCACCGCATCTCGATCATAAGGCGCTTTTTCTAACCGCCGTGAGCTCTTGGTCATCATGGTGGAATAGGACATACGTGGTATACCCTACCTCACTCAAATCATCGACTAGCTTTCGACACACCCTTTTTAATCAACTATTAACTTATCCTTTTAATTGACATTAGCCCCGTGTTACTTATCACATTCAAACTTCTAGATATTCACAGTATAACATACTACGGAACTAAATACAAACTATCATAAGTCTCACGATATATACGTAGCACTAAGCACGTGACTTATGAGATAATCAAAAACTACTAATCCAAAACGGGGTATAACTTTATAAAAGTAGCTCATCATTAACTATGGCTCGTGAAAAATAGTGTCGTGAAACAACTAACTTATCAAGTACATGAAATATCGCATAGATGACTATAAAACAACGGACTTCAAATTGAATTGCCTACTGGACAAAACAAAAACAAAAGTGTCGGAAAATTTGAAAAATTACGCTCATTTTGCATAAAAACAATCTAACGTATTAAACAAACGTATACGCATAGGTACAAATCGAACTAGGTACAAATCGAACAAACGTATTAAACAAACGTGATACGATAGTACAAATCGAACTATCCTCCCCACACTTAAAAATGCAACATGTCCTCATGTTGTGCGAAAGTAAAAGGATAAGAAACTCACCAGTATGCGCGTAGAAAACCGAGATGTTGGTCGGCGGAGCATGAAAGAAACAACGCTACGCAAAAGCGCCGGAAAACGCCCAAACCGAACTCAACCGAGCTCGACAAAAACTAGATCTGCAACACTCGACAAAACAACAGAATCTCGGGAAAAAAAACGGGGTATAATAACATAATAATAAAGTGAAACGGAATAGAATAAAGAGATATAACAATAAGCGTCCTCCAAAAATCATCATAATGGCAACCAAGTTCAAACCTAAGCACGGGATGCTAGATACGACACATGATTTCAAAGAAATAAAATCACGCCTACGATAAACGACAGTAGCGAGAAAAGTAGAAGGTACAGAAATCATGAAAGCATCAAAAGTAAAGTAGTCAAAGTCATCGTACAACCAGATCGAATGTGGAGAAAAGTAAGAAATACAACAAGCAGAAAATGCATAAAAATCTCAAGATCGCTCGGGCGGAGGAATCGGATCATCAGACGGAGGAATAGCAGCAGCAGTAGTCGAAGAAGGTCCCGGCTGTGTAGTAGAAGTAGTAGCAGGGTCTACCGGGGGCTCATCCTCCTCATCGTCAGATGACTCTCGAATCCGGGCCGCAATCGCCGCTTATGTCGTCATCGAAACTATAATCCACCATGCCGTGGTCATAAATCCGCTCATCCTCGGCGATCTACCCTCAAGCACACACCGGGTAAGGTGACAATGTTATTCTCAGATGTTCCGGCGATCAAGCATCCACCGCTTAAAATCAGGCCATGCGGAGCCGCATCCGCACGGATGGAGAAATGGTAGGGGCAGGAGGTACCGGAGGTGGGCTGCCGCACTCACTCACCCGCAGCGGAGCTTTCTCTCTACGAATGGGGGTAACTCTTTGTCTTGTGATCCGATGTATACTCAAAGAACCCCAAAGATCCAAACATAACTGATGTATCAAATATGGCACTATCAAACTCCGGGTAGATACCTTCTGGTTCGCCAAAATGTCATCAAACAAAGCTTGCCCGACATCAACATTCAACCCGAAAACCAATGCATACAACATCCCAAGATCACCGATATAGAAATGTGTGAGATTATTCTTAGAATCAACCGACTCGGATAAACCGACGATAGACCCTCCAATCCTCAGTCCAAGTCGTGGTGATTAACTCCTTCCTATCACCATTCGGTCTCAACACCCATGCCACATCCGGACAAACTTGCAATCGCAGCTCCTCCATCGGATCCTTACCTCCTCCTCATTTTGCCGTCTAGCGATCTCCTCCTTGTAATCCAAGCCGCTAAACGCCGGCAACTTATATTTCCGGTTGATCACCTTGGCGGAAAAAGGAACTTTGACACCTCGAACCATCACAAAACCGTCATCCAAATCCGTCTCGAGAACAATTCGCATAAAACTCTCTCACTATAGAATCATTGACCGGGTAGGAGGAATTTTCAATAACTCATCCCATTTCCGAGCCTTTAACATCTTCACGAAGGCGGATCAACTTGTTGTGTCTTGACCTCTCTCACAAAAAGATCATACTCCTAGTCACATAATCCTTAGTGTAGGCACTATTATGAGCTCGCTGGATTTACTGAATCGACGGGCATAGCAAGAGGGACAACATTCTTAGCTTTCTTCTTAGGGTGCGAGTGTAGCTTCGGTTTCACCTCCCTCCCCAACGACATCCTCGGTACAACCTCATTTCTGAAGATTCACCACCCCGAGTGCCTCGAGACATCCTAACGAGAGGACCTCATCATCTTCCTCATTTTCGAATCGGAAGGGAATCATCTCTTAATTCGATCCCCACGTTGTTTGAGACGCCCTGGAGGGTTGCTCTCGGAGGACAACACCTTGGTTTGGAACAATTGTGGAGGATCAAACTCTAAACGCTTCGCTTTACGCTCTCCCTAGCTAACCCTTTACCATAACGTTTCACAACCGCCTTCACGCACCATTGTCAAACTTCTATCTAAACCAAACAATTCACACAAATGGTTACCCGTTTATCGTCCAAATCGGGATTTCAAACAAAGCATACCACCAACAACCACCACAAACGCACCACATCATCATCACAACCGAGTTCGGGGAAGAAAAGGGCAACAAACGAAAAATAGAACAAGATGAGTGCATATTCAAGAAAATGAGTCGAGCCGAAGATCGAACTCACAAAAACTTGAATGGAAACGAGAAAAGTTGTTATAGACTTACCCAACGCTATGAGAGGATGATGATTGAACAGATTAGAAGCCCGAAACACCAAGATTGGCCACCAAAATGCCAACTTTTGTCAAAATGGCCGCGATCGAATAAACTCGATTCTTCAAATCTCGTTGATTGTTGGAGGAAATGGACTGGATAAATGAAAAGAGGGTGCAAAGACCGTTCTTTTGCAACAAGAATCGCCAAATTTGGTTCAGAAACGAAGATTTTAGGTTTGGAGAAGGGGGAAAGTCGGGTTTCACTTTTGAAAATCGCAGGAAAATGAGGGTTCACGCCTAGAACAGGTATATATAGGCTCAGAGTGGACGCTCGTCCATCCTTACGGACGGGCGTTCACTAGTAATCATAAGAACCGGACGGGCGCCCATAAATTCGAGGCGCTTCGTCCCACGGGCATTTTGAATACAGGATAGGAGGAACTTTTGTAGACGGGCGTCCATTATATTGGACGAACGTCCATAAAAACAGTAGTCCGGACGGGCGTTCATATTCATGAACGGGCGTCCAGTCAGGAAAAATGCAAAATTGTCCTTTTTGTTTAAAAAAAATTATCATATAAAACAACTAAATGCGAAACTTTTATTATCGATAATCTCAAATTCAAAAGTACAATACGGAAACGCAACGAACTTAAAAGAGCTTGAAAATAAAACAAACACAAATAAAGCAGTGGGTTGCCTCCCACCTAGCGCTTCCGTTTTACGTCGGGGCTCGACGAAAGCAAAACTAACTAAGAAATCACTAATCTGCGTAGATCTCGTCCCAATCCACTAAGCGAATGAGACGCCGAAGCATGTCGATAGCCGGAGGAAAGTCGTACTCATCCTGCAAACACCAATCTTCACCAGCTACCTCAACACCTCTAAAATGCTCAGCCCGCAGCACTAGTGCCAAATCCGTCAGCATAGGATCATTAAGGATCGTGTAAGGACGTCCTATGGCCTCCTCTCGCAACTCCTCGATCGTGAAATCGCCCTCCGAACAAGGTGGAACTATGATAACGTCACGTGATGGTCTTAACCTGAGTGCTAATGTCAAAATCTACATGAAGAACTATAGTGCCTCCCGGTCCATCATCTCATCAGATCGGCGGGATCCGACTAATGAGTGGGAACTCCTCGTACGAACTCCATAAAGATCCATATCTAGAAAGCAACTCTTGGCGAGATAGAAACATAAAAGCTTAGTAAAACTAACTAAAACAACATACGAAGATGAAAAGAACTAAGGAAAACTAAAACAAGATTGGATATCTAGGATGCCCCTAGTGGCGCTTTTGGTTTATGTCGTTAGCTCGACACCATTCAAGCTCACTGGATCGTGCCATTTTACTTTTCTCGCCGCCATTACCTCGCCTAAGTTCGATCGAGATTGTGGTCGCAGAAACGACACTTAACGCATGGGATTAAAGCTTTGACGATTTTCCGTGATCGCTTGAACCTTTCCCATGGTTGACTTTCTCCTTTGTAGATTTCTCTGATGACGCTTTAAGTTGTTGCTCCTTTCATATTCCTCCATATCCCAACTACCGGCTAGAACTTCTTGATGATAGACCACTACCGTTATCCTCGTAAAACAGACAGGTGAGATCTCGTCAGAGTCATCGACTTCATTAACACCACATCCAAGGATATCGAGAAATTTAACAATCAAAGGCTTGTCTGTAGGTTCACCAATGTAGTGTTTGCACCTCTGACCATTAACTCGAAACGGCTGATCTTTATAACCGAGTAGTTCTAGAACGCCTCCAGGAATGATTTTGAGAATCGTAAAGGGGCCGGACCATCGTGTCCTCAGCTTTCCAGAAAACAAATGTAATCTGGAATTATAAAGAAGAACTTGTTCCCCTACTTGAAATTCTCTTTTCTTAATTTTGGCGTCATGGAGGAGTTTCATCTTATCCTTGCTTATCCTGGCGCTTTTACGTAAGCTGAGGAGTCGAACTCGTCTAACTCATACATTTCTTTGCAATGATGTTTTCCACAAGTTTGGGAATCAAAGTTAAGAAACTTTGTCGCCCAATAAGCCCGATGCTCTAACTCAACTGGCAGATGACATGGCTTGCCGTAAACCATCTGATATGGAGATGTACCCATAGGGGTTTTATAGGCGCTTCTATCGCCCATAGTGCATCATCCAATTTCAAACTCAAATCCTTTCTATGACTCACATTCCTTTGTCTTTCCAGATTTGCTTGATGCTCTGGTTGCTTCGCTCCAACCTGACCGCTAGTCATCGGATGGTATGGTGTGCCGGTCTTATGGCGAACACCATACTTTTCAAGAACTCTCTCTAGAGGTCGGTTGCAGAAATGCGTTCCTTCATCACTGATCAAGGCTCGAGGACATCCAAATCTCACAAAGATATTTTCTTTAGGAATTTCATGGCTGCTTTATGGTCATTGTGAGTTGTGGCTTGAGCCTCCACCCATTTCAAACATAGTCGACGCAGACTAAGATGTATTTGTTGCCACACGATGATGGGAAAGGTCCCATAAAATCGATGCCCCATACATCAAAGACTTCGCACTCTAAGATGGGTTTTAAAGGCATGTCAAAACGCCTTGTCAGAGTTCCGGTTCTTTGACACCTATCGCAAGCTTTACAGAAGGCTTCTGTATCCTTAAAGATCGTAGGCCAATAGAAACCGGACTGGAAGATCTTAGCAACCGTTTTCCAAGGACCAAAGTGACCTCCAGTGGGTCCACTGTGGCATTGCTCGATAATCTCTTGTTGCTCAGATTCAGGAACGCATCTCCTAAGCAAACCATCTTTGCAGATTTTAAAAAGATAAGGTTCATCCCAAACGAAATATTTCATATCAGAGAAGAACTTCTTCTTCTCTTGATAAGACATTTCAGGGTCAAGATATTGGGAATGAAGATAATTGACGATGGAAGAATACCATGGGACGCCCTGAGAGCGCCATCGATCAACATGATGTTTTCTGTGAGGAAAGTAAAGATCTATATCATCAGGATCACCCTTTTCCTCACTTAACATCCTAGAAACATGATCCGCCACTACGCTCACCGCCTTTTTATCTTTAATTTGAACGTCAAACTCTTGGAGGTCGGTATCCAACGCAGATAGCGCGGTTTAGCTTCCTTTTTGGTCATGAGATAACGCAGCGGCGTGGTCACCCACACAATCACTTGAGCACCCAAAGAAGTAACTACGAAACTTATCCATAGCAAAGACTACGGCTAATAATTCCTTTCGGTTGTCGTGTAGTTAACTTGAGAAGGATTCGAGTGTGTGATCAAGGCGTAATAGATAGGTTGGAACTTTCCATTAAGCTTTTGCCCTAAGATCGCACTAACCGCATAGTTTGATCGTCACACACATAAGCTCAAAGGGAAGTTCCAATCGTGAAATAAGAATTGGAGCGGATATTAACCGATTCTTGAGCTCCTCAAACGCTTTGCTTGCGCTTTTCATCGAAATTGAACTCAACGCCTTCCTTGAGCAGAGTAGATAGGGCTTGGCTACTTTGGAAAAATCTTGGATGAATCTCCTATAGAAACCGACATGTCCGAGGAAACTTCGACTTCACGCACATTCTTAGGATAACTCATCTTCTCAATGGCTTCTACCTTGGCCCTATCTACTTATACCGTTGGCGGACACTTTGTGGCCAAGAACTATCCTTTCATCGACCATAAAATGGCACTTTTCCCAATTGAGTACTAAGTCCTTTTCCACACATCTAGACAACACCGATCAAGATTATCGAGGCAATCATCGAAGGATTGACCAAAGACCGAGAAATCATCCATAAAAATCTCCATGCACTTTTCAACTAGCCCGTCAAAGATTGCCATCATACACCTTTGAAAGGTGGCCGGGGCATTACAGAGACCAAATGGCATCCGCCTGTAGGCGAATGTCCCATAGGGGCAAGTGAAAGTGGTCTTCTCTTGGTCAATAGGATCGATGGGTATCTGAAAATATCCTGAATAACCATCCAGGAAACAGTAGAATGCGTGCCCCGCCAGACGCTCAAGCATCTGGTCAATGAATGGAAGGGGGAAATGATCTTTCAGTGTGACCTCATTGAGCTTTCGATAATCGATACATACTCTGTATCCAGTAACGAGCCTCAATGCTATCTCTTCTCCTTTCTCATTTTTCTCAATCGTAATTCCACCTTTCTTGGCAACTACTTGAGTCGGGGAAACCCATTCACTGTCAGCAATGGCGTAAATGATACCCATATCTAGAAGTTCAATGATCTCCTTCTTGACTACTTCTTGCATGTGAGAGTTAAGCCTCCTTTGGGGCAGTCTAACTTGCTTTGCACCCTCCTCGCCTTGATCTTGTGCATACAGATGTCGGGAGATATCCTCGGATATCTCCCACCGCCATCCAAAGGCTTTCTCATTTTTGCGCAAGACGCTTAACAGCTTTAAGCTCTTCTATTCGAGACACTGCTTGGTAGAGATGATCAAAGGAAGCTTGTCACCTTCTCTTAGAAACACATACTTGAGATGTCTAGGCAACGGCTTCGAACCAAATCTACAGGAGGTTCCTCTGACTTGATTTAAGATCTCCACTCTTCAACTCAACATCGTTGAGCTTACTTAGTGGCCCTACTGCCAAAGCTTCTTCTCTTAGCTCATCCTCAAAATCAGCTGCTAACTGGTCTAGACCGACCACACCATGATTATTCAGATTATCAATCGGTCGCTTCATATTCAGATTCTACAAACATGACTTGCTTAACCATAAAGTCATCGAAATCATCGTAAGTCTCCTCAACGGAAAAGCCGGTTGGAGATCCGTATGGTATATTGATAGATTTTGAAACACTATAGCTCACATCCTGGTCACCAACTCGAATGGTCACGTGCCCACCATCACAATCGATGAGGGCTCTAAATTAGAGATAGAAAAGGTCTTCCAAGAATCAAAGGACATACTCACTTTTCTCAATATCTAAGACGTGCTCAGTAACCGGGAAAGGTAAACCTATCTATTTGAACTAATACGCCCTTTAGATCCCTCAAGCTTTTTAGAGATCTATCAATGACTGTAAGTTCATGGTAGTGGGTTCTAGAAGACTTTGTAAACCAAGCCGATTGCAAATGCAGACAATGGCATCGTCGATGGATGCACCCAGTCACATAAGGAATTTGGGAAGACTAGGCCTCCCATCCGCAGTGTGAGCACAAATTTGCCTGGTCGCCTCTTGGTTGGTAAGTCTTGATAATTGACCATCGCGCAGAGTCTTTACCAACCGCTGATCCATTTCGATAATTTCTTTTTGGAAGATACAACATCCTTAATGAACTTGGTATACTTAGGCATCTCAACCAAAACTTCTGACAATGGAAGATTAACCTGAGTGTTTTTCAACAAATTGAGCACCTTTTCATACTTCTTATCTTCGCTCAATGGGATGTTGCTCTTTCTGGGTGGAAATGGAAGCTTCTTAAGATCATTCTCAGAGAAAACCTTCTTTGAAGATGCGCTAACGGCCTTGTCTTCCAGATCTTTCCACCGAATAGACTTTTCAGAAGTTTTCGTAGTCGGGGATCAGCCACCTGACTTTCTTTTCCTTTTTCAGTCCTCAAGGGATCAGCCACTTGAGGATTTCCAACCTTTCCACCTATCAGGGGATCAGCCACCTGATTACTTGCTTGTAGCCAAGGGGATGATGGGTGCTCAACTTCCCCTCCTGCCTTATCAGTGGCAGGAGGGGCTAGTGGTTTCCCTGGAAACCAGGGGGACCACTAAGTCGTATACGCTTAAACTCATGGTACTGGCCTCCTCTTTACCATATTGCATTGATGGCACGAGGTCAGTACACTGGCCGCTGCTTAAGTCAGCCTGAGCAACATGACCACCCTTAGGATTTTTCTCAGTAAAGCTGGGCAAGTGCCCTTGGGGTCTTGATGCTAATCGCTTTCCACCACCGCTGCCTACCTCTGTCTCTCAAGATTTTTATTCGTACTCATTAGAGCTGAATATTCTTATTTTGCTCCTCTCTAAATGAGTTCCATTCGGCTTTAAGATCGCTTGAACTTGAAGGGCCTTGAGAGTTTGGGAAGTTTGGAGAGTATGGTTGGTCGGGTCGACTTTGATAATTAGGATTGGAATTAGAGGCCAATTCGATTGAACCTTGGTGTGGAATTGGAAAAATTTGAGTTTTGGTTACGATTGAATCCAGGTTTCTCGTTGAAGTTTGGACTCTGATTAAAGCTTGGATTCTGGCCGACGCCCTGATTTTGAGCATTATTCTGGCCAGAGAATTGGTTATTGAACCTCGGATTAGACTGGCCAGAAAAGGCATTCACTTCTGCATTTTATCCAATCATGGGGCAGAAACGAGCAGTATGCCCGGATCATCACAAACTTGGCATGTGATTGGATTATACTGTCCATTATTATGAACAGCGTTGACTTGATGAGCAGAAGGGGGTTGAAATTGACACCGCCGATATGTGGCGGCGGCCGACAACAATTTTTCGCAATACGTGAACTCGAGAGTTCTGTGGAAACGAAAGAGTCTGATTACTCGGATTAGGAACAGTTTGGGATGTTGTCAGCTGAGAATTAGCCATTTGCTTTTGCAACATGGCAATCAGATTCTGCATAGTCACTTCCTCGACCTTGGGAGGAGGAGGAGGTGCCTGAATAGCTTGATAGGATGGGGCATAGTTATATTTGGCAATGTCTTCAAACAATGCCCATCCTTCGTCTCTGTCTTCTTCAAAAACGCCCCACTGATGAACTATTGACCATGCCCTTAGTGAGCTCGGTCAATCCGCTAAAGAATGTATTGACTTGCCTTTGCATCGGCAAGCCATGGTGGGGACATTTTCGGAGGAGGACTTGAACCTTTCCAAAGAATCAAAGAAAGACTCATTTTCCGCCGACGGAAAGTGAAGATTTCATTCAAATATCGGGCCGTCTTTGATGGAGGGAAATATTGACTCGTAAATTCTTTTTCAAGACCGCCCAGTTGTAATGGATTCCGGGAGAGAGTGATACCACTCTAGTGCTTCCCCCGCAAGGAAAATGGAAAAAGTTTGAGCTTGATTGCGTCCTCACTTACACCTTGGATGCGGGTAGTACCGCATATGTGTAAAATGTGTGTAGCGAGTGTGGGTTCTCTCGATTGATAGCCGTGAAAAATCGATGCATGCTTTGCATCATCCGAATAAGTCCTGTCTTTAGCTCGAAAATTGGAGCAATGAATGGCCGGTATAACAATTGCGGGTTGACGGTGATCGCGTGCTGTGCATGGCGTAGTCTCGCCAACGATCGCCTCATCTTCTCGCGCCATTATCACTATTTTTTCGATTTCTCTCGCAAGATTTTGCTCAAATTCTTGATCAAAAGTGTTTCCTTCGTCGAACCGAAGTCTCCGCCTATTGGGTCGGACTATGGTCCGCTCGGGGTCAGGGGAGTAGATTAGTGGTCCCTTCTGACTACGAGTTTGCATACACCGAAATCCAAGATCAAGATGTTGAGCAAGAAAGAAAGAAAGAGAGAAATAGAACTATAAACTAAGAAACTAACAACTTAAACTAAAGACTTACAATCTAATCTAAGATCAAAACCTAGAGAAAAGAAAAGAAGAAGATGATAGGAGGAAAGAGGAACGGACGGACGTCCAAAATTATGGACGAAGCGTCGACTGGCTTCGAAATGGACGGGCGTTCAAAATATGAACGCTCGTCTCTCTTTTTTCGTATTTTTTGGACGGGCGCCCGTATATGAACGCTGTCTCATGGGTCGAATTGATACAGATTGAAGAATTTTCAGCCGACGGGCGCCCAAAGGAACTAAACGCCGTCCGATCAAGCAAGAATCGACGGGCGTCTGGTGAAACGGATGCTCGCCCAATCAAGCGTAACGATTAGAAAAAGAGCGTGATAAATGTAAAATGCAGAGTATAGACTAGGAGCAAAAATTTTATATTAACTACTAATGTAAACACAATTAAAACGATGCACAAGTGAACTAAAACAACTAAACGATTAACTACAAACAAAATCGAGAAGATCTAACCTAAAAACAGAATTGAAAACAAAACAAAAACTAGGCAACGCCCGGTTCCCGGCAACGGCGCCAAAAACTTGTCTACGGATTTTATCTATGCAAAACAAACAAGTGATAAATTTATAATCCGGTTAACCCCAAGTATAAGGATCGTAGTACTAGTGGTTAATGCCGGGTCGATCCTACGGGGAACTAGACGATTGTGGTTCCTAGTTTTTGTCTAACTAAACTATGTCACGAAAAACTAAACTAAACAGCGAGTAAAACAAAACTAAACTACACATATATGCTGAAAATAAACTAGACAGAGGACGAAAATCCAAAGCTAGGAAGGTTTGGTTGCGAACAAATTAATCTAAAGGTGCAATAGGAAATAGACTAACTAAACAGTTCAAAGTTTCAAGGGTTAAATCAAATTTAAAACGGACAAACGAGTATTGATCCACCTATCCAACAAACACTAATCTCTCATCCCGATTATATTGCAGTTTCTATCAAGTTGTGATTCATCTTATCAAAGGTATGAATCCTACTTTCGTAGATGATTCGCCTATTAATTTCTATCTTTCGATTTACGGAAATTAACGCCATTATAACATAAACAAAGATGTAAACTTTAACGCTTTTAACCTAGATATTCAACCTATCAACTTTCGCTTGACATAGATCAAAGATCTATTCCTAAGTCATGGTGATCTAATGTTTATAAAGACTTTCATCAAATATAAAACATCATACATGCACATCTTTCGATATAAATGCAATTAATCAACATGAGACATGATAAAGGAAACAACTTGATTAAAAACTTACAATATAACCAAGAATCAAAATTAATGAAAGTTGGATGGCTTCACAATGCTCGCTTGATTGAAGCCTAGCCTCTTAGCATCCTTGAACAAACTTCGAATTGTTGAAATAAATTGCATAAACTAAACTAATCAGATCTAGGAATTGAAGAACATAAAAACTCGAAAAATCAGAGTAAAAGCGCAACCTTATAGCCGCCTTAGGGTTTAGGGTTCAAGATTGTCAATTGGTATCTCAATGTGTGAAAAATAGGCAAGTATTTATAGCCTCCAAAGTCGGTTTCTCTAAGTCGGTCGGATGGACGAAGCGCTCACTATAATGGCCGCTCGTCCGACATTCTTGAACTCCCTCGACGCCGCCCACCTTCCGCTCAAACTCTCTCAGACAAAATCGCTTTCATGGACGAACGTCCGAATTGCCGGACGCTGCTCAAGATGGACGCTTAATGGATTTAACGCTCATGCCGCTTTTGAATGGGATTCTTGCATACTTATCTCTTTCCTTCCTTCCAAATCATCACTATCTCTTTCTTCAATCAACTTAGCTCGACTTTTAATTTCTTTAAATCATCATTTGAGCACAATAAACATACCTATAACACATGGAAAACATCGCAAACTGTAATAATATTCAAATAATTATAATTTAACCATGAAATCACATAAATATATCATTATTGCGATTAAGTCTTCAAAAATACCGTTTGCTCAATATTTTAATATAAAGACCAATTATTATGCAAATTACACAATATCGAAGAAAAACATCGTAAAATATATCCTTATAATTCATAGATTTTCACCCTTAACAGATTCCGGCAAGGGATTCGTGTGGATTAGCGATAGAGGCCGGACGCGTGGACGGCTTGCGCACTGAACTACTCTCCGTTGGCGGTCAAAGCGATGATCTTATAGATCATCTGAGGTATAACCGTCAAACTACTTAACGTGTTTATTGCATTAAACGAAGAACGACCTAGAAAAGGAAATCAAAATTTTAAATTCCCCTGCGTTAAACTAGTGATTTCCTAACATAAGGCACTATATTATCGATTTGAAAGTGAATCCATTCGTTGCAACGAATCTGAAAATAGAAATTAAATTTCTACGATATTCAAGGATTAAAATCCGAAAGTTGTTTCCTTATATCACTCCCACTATCTTAGCCGAAATGACTGTCCGTTGTCTACTCTTCATCATGAATGCCCAGCTATCTTGTTCTTACAAAAGAACTTTAGCTTCTGAGTCAAATTACTCGGTTAAAAAAGTCGCTAAGATCATAGGTTGTGATCCGAAATCACTTTCCTTATCCTATACTTTCTTTTATTATTATTTCGGTTTAGCCTTTAACTTATTTAGTTTAGATGACTTACACTTTTAGACATTTACCTTCCCATTCTTGGCTTTCTTTAAAGGAAATGGCCGTGAACTAGCAAAGCTCATTTGAGTAGACACTACTCGTGAACCGTGGGATGTCTAGTGAGATTGATACCAAATCATTCTCGTCGTATTTGAACTAATTTTGTTTTGTCTCTCGCTTTCGGACGAGTGACAAAGAAATCACATTAATGTCACTTAAGTTAGTAGGCTCAAGAGGAACATCCTCTTCCAAGAATTAATTTGCATTCTCGATTATTGAGTTCAACGCTCTCGTTACTTTTCCACTTTTAAGAAGTCATCATCACAATTTTTCATGTTTAGCGCTTTAGATACTATGAGATGATATGTAGTTGTAAAAATAAATTACGATGTAAATATAAATCAAATCATACACCACTACAAATAATAAATTTTAGAAATTATAAACGTGATGTCATGCATGCAGTTTATCCTACCATTCCAAGGATTTAATCTCACACCTACAATTGTCGCTGACGGGTAGGTCAAAAAGGTGACGATTAAATTGAGATAATCTCTCTCAACAATTAACCGAGAATCGACACCCGATTTAATTGTTGATTACCTTCCTTTTCAGCCAATATATTTCCAAAAATACCTTTTAGAGTGTGACCCATCTGTTTTGAGATTTTTAAGTAGACCCGAGTATGCCGCCGGGCGGGTAGGTCGGTTGACCCGACGAGTACTCAAAATCCTATCCTTTCGAAACCAAGCCTTGAATTTTGATAGCGATGAAGGCCATCCGGCAAGGGCGAAATCAAAGCGCACGAGGCATCACCATTCTCTCACGGTGCTTGTGTTAACAAAAGAGGCCAAGCGGTCGGTTGTCACCTTCCCGCTCCTACTGCTATTTTGAAAATTAGGTAGTCTTTTAGGTTTTTCGTGAATTTATTTACAATCCAAAACAATAAATCATGAATATTTAAATTAATCCTCCCACTAGTTCATCGGTTCCAAATACCGCCTAACTAGTGTCACCTATTCACGACTTTTCAATTTCTCTCGATTTTTAAATTCTTTGTGTAGACACTACACAATTAAAATTCACCAAGAATTTT
This sequence comes from Gentiana macrophylla, assembly GCA_026214975.1. Taxonomy (NCBI): domain Eukaryota; kingdom Viridiplantae; phylum Streptophyta; class Magnoliopsida; order Gentianales; family Gentianaceae; genus Gentiana; species Gentiana macrophylla. The sequence continues at coordinate 65,128,840 of CM047815.1, forward strand.
ATAATCCTAATCTATTAGGACTTTATGATATTATTCTCAATAATTTGAAAAACAATAAATCATGAAATTTAAAGCTCCCACTAGTTTATCGGTTCTAAATACCGCCTAATCGGTGATACTATATTCATGATTTTCCTATTTATCGATTATTTAGAAAATCTCTTGTGTAGACACTACACAACCAAAATTCACCGATGAATTGTATAGTCCTAATGATGTCATGATAAAATTTAATTTGGATCTCGAATTTTCTTTCAATAATCCGAAAACAATAAAGCACTAAAAGCAATCACCAATTTATCGGTTTCAAATACCGCCTAGTTAGTGTCCTAGCTTTCACGATTTTCCAATTTTCTCGATCATTAAAATCCTATATAAATAAAATTCACAAAGAATTTTATTATTCTTAAAGGTTCTGGGATTGTTGAATTTTTCGAATAAGTCGAAAAACAATAAATCAAGAAAAGCAACCACCAACTTATCGGTTTTAAACCCTGGCTGAGCTTTAACCGAAGCCACCGAATGGTGTCGGGATTGGCAAAGCCGACCCGCCCTCTTCGTTGGTTCATGTACGATCGCGGATGAATCGGGCTAAGGTTGCCCTATTGAGCCTCACCGCTGGGATAGCTTGACCTTGCCGACCCCGACGCTAACGCCGCACTTGGACGGACAAGTCGAGTCGAGCCGAAGCCCCGCTGATCGGCCGAACCAATTTTCGAACCTTTTGCTCAGTTGGTGTCCAACTTTTCCGGATTTTCCAATTTTTGATTATCAAAATTCAAAATTTATGTAGACACTATATAACCTAAACCCCGTATGATTTATTATCCCAAATTAAGTTTATCATGTGAATTTTATATCCCGATAAAATTCCGCTTATTTTAATTAATATAATTCATTACCTAAATTAATCTAATGTAATTATCGTGTTCATACATGCCTAGTTAATATCACGATTAATTATCTACATGTATTTATATCTTTAGAGTAAATTCATAAATACGATGACGCCACTGGCATTGTTATTTCACATAAATTATCAAACATGAAAATAAATCGTAAAAGAAACTAATCGGAGATGATCGCTTGCACTCGTAATTCAACCTATTTAAACTAGGAAAACAAAAAAATGTCAATACTTTCGGCAGCAGCAACTTTGATCTACTTTGATCTTGGAAGAATATTGATGCCTTTTATTTTTTATTTTTTATTTTTATTTTATTATTTTTTTTTTTATTTTTTTATTTTTATATCACAGCACCGCTGATGTCATGATGACATCAGCATCTTCAATTAATCATTGAGCAGCTTCAGCGCAGCAACAGCAATTACATTCGTCCAGGTACGAAAGGAAAAATTAAATACATCCTATATCCAAAAATTTGGATCCAAAAATTAAAATTTCCAGAAAAATAAATAAAACAATTTCCTATACCCGAAAAACATGTTGTAATGTATCTAACTTAAAATACGATCAACCCAATCCATATCACAACCAAAATATTCACTCGCATAAATAAAATTAAAAGATGCAATTTTTTATATGCAATTCCACTCCTAAATTAATTAATTTGGCTCTCGATATCGTAAAAATTCAACTGCCTCTCGCTACCACTTGCTAGAGTAGTAGCACCTGATCGAGACGCCGATCTTCGCATGCAAATGTGAAGCTTATGCGATTTACGATATGGTAGACACAACTAATTAATCCTACGAAAGGTTGAACATTTACCTCATCGAGAGAAAGAGTAAATCGACTAAGGAGAACACGTGATCTTCCGGATTGCATCTCCAAGCGACGACCCATGACGCCGATCCTCGCAATGAAACCTCCTCGAATATACACTAGGTTTTTCTTCTCTTAATGCCTAAGGCAAAAACAAATTTTTCTTCCTTTTAATTTGAGTGTGCCGCAATTTATTGTTATGTATCACAGAGTGAATCTATTTATATGTAAAAATAACTAACAAGAGAGTTATTCTTTTCACAACACAAAACATATTCCCATAAGAAAAGATATTTTTGCTACAAAATAAGAGATATTCCCAAAAAACCAATCTCTTAATTTTTCCATTAATTATCCAACAAATAGATAATTAATTAATCACACAAATGAGATAATCTAGGAAAATTTCTTCTCCCAATTTATCCCAAAAGTGGCGCCAAATGTCATTAAATTTAATAGAAAATGCCTTTTCTATTTTACATTATTTACCAAATAAATAATATTGCGTATTCATTAAATATACCAATTATTTAATTTAATTTCGAGGTTCCATAAAACGAGAAAACACTCGCAGTTAGGAGAGTAATCCGGGACCATGGACCTATAACTCAGTAATACTACAATAAATTAAATAAAATATTCATCGAACAAAATATTTCTACTTAATTCATTAATTCCGGAATTACGCCACCATAAATCAAATCGAACTCTATCGATTATAGATATAACTTATACTCAAAACGTCGAGTCGAGTCGATAAGTGTCCATTGATATAATCATTACATATAAACTAACCCTCCATAGACTATCCGTAACGAAGCGGGATTATTTCCGTAAACCTTGTTCAATACATCTTATCCTTATTTAGCATTAACCCACTTAGTGATCAATTAGTTCATAACCAATACGAACTCCCGGATCGATCGGTTTCGAGGATCAACAAATAAGGAGATCGCTCTTTCTACTTCCCGCAGGAAGGAATGGATTCCATATCTCGTGAGACACACACTTCTCACTCATTCCATAGTGCCAACGTGAAAGTTGATTCGACCGCGCCTCTTAGCGATCCTTAACTAACACATCCTCAAACAAGTAGAGTCTCAGAATCACTTTAGGATTAAGGCTTAATCCATATATGATCATCTTGTGATTTAATAAGATTTCTCAATCACGGAATTATATGAGAAACTCATATTAAATCGGTCCAAATCTATATGACTCTCATCATATATAAATGCCCTACTTAGACAACCAATGTCGACGGTCCGATAAGACGGTCACACCATAAAGTGTTCTCAGGCACATTAATGGTGGTTTAATCAATAGACCCCATACTTTGATTAAGTTCACCACGGACTAATAGTTCAAGTGTATCACCATAAACTTAATCCTCATGTGTGACACACACTAAGTTATATGGCTACATATGATACGACTTAGGGTTTTCAGTAGTGTATTATTTACAAGCACGAAGCAAGTAATAAGATGAGAATAAATATGTCATTTATTACTTCTAAAAACAATTACATAAATTATCTTTCAGCGCTACTTCCAACAATCTCCCACTTATTCGTAAGGACAAGCAACAATTGTCTTTCGACACACTATATCTAACATAATGAACAAAAATATTTGACGACGTTATACTTAAGATCAACTTAAGACAAATAGATTAGATTATTTCAAATTTTAAGTTAAACAACGTGTCACCGCACAAACACATTGTACGGATTAAATTTGACACTTAAAACTTTTTCTAAGAGTTGATAACTCTTCTTGTCTGTGACTATTCTTGTTCATGATTTCTATGCAACAAATTAAACTTAAAGCCTTTTAATTTGTTGTTCTTGAAACTTGTTTGCTCAAAATTGCTCAATACTTTGTGTTCTCTAGGCTTTCAAGGTACCTTCTTTAGTTTGCTAAGTTCTCTATTTATAGTGAATATCAAACGCTTGAATTTTGAATTTTGTATCCGCTTTTAGAATTTTCTAAATATTCTCCCGACATTCTCTCGCTCCCACGATCTTGTGTTAGTGTCGTTGTCGGTGTCCTCCTAAAATGTCGTGTGTCAACAAACGAGAATGCTCCATTTGACGTGGTCCTCAAATCCTCATAACGATGTTTTAACCTTAGCAATTGATTGATCTCTGATCACACGAATTGATTCTTATCTTCAATCTTGCTCCCAAAGTAAGATTAGAATCATTTGGTAGGATATTTACTTAAAACCTTAGGCCTTTTACCCTTGTCGTATTAAGGGTTCTATCAAATTATACGTATCTAAAATGTGTTTGGGCCACCTTTACAATTATTTGGTAATATATTGACGAGAACGCCAGACCGATCGGTTACTTAAAATGAAAAAATGTAATATCTCGATTAAAAAGAGTAAAAGAAACGATCAAGATATAGTGTTTAGATATATTTAAATTAGTAATTTGAGTTAACCATTTCACATTAAACGAAACAAAGATTTCTATCTAGTTATTAGATTCATCACGACTTAAAATAACGCCATTAGACTGAGTATCATATTAGACTATCAAACTTAATTGTCTATACTAAAATGAGAAATGGATAGACACAAAACTTATGAACTAAGAGGAATGCAACACACCGACTACGTGTTTAATTATGACTACCTTATGTTCTAAAACGACACTTCATCGAATCATAAAATAGACGAACCGATCTTGCTCGATATCTCTTCTTCTTGACTCGAAATGCACAGAGAAGAAGAAACAAACGAATTGTATTTCTAAAGTATGTTTTAAAATTGTATTAAAAAAGGTATTTTTTTAAAAATCTTTACGATGTTTGCTCTATTTCGTATGTTAAAAGAATTATCAACCCCAAAACAATACTCCTATGTTTCAATTTATTTGACGATGATTCGCTAAAATCACACATATTTAGAATGTGAATTAATGTATTGATTTTTACGATAATTTCGGTTAGTAAATGTCCTAAATCAACCATTTGCTTTTCAGAATCGAATTGAACCAAACAGAGAAATATATGGTTCGGTTTGTTTAACGGAAAACCAAATAAAATGTAACATTTATTTGGTCATAAAAGGTTCGATAACGGTTCGCATAACGGTTCGGTTATAAGTAGTTTTTATAAATAAATATAATATTTTGTTATAAAACTAATTATACATGTTGGATATAAACGGTTTGGTTACGGTTTTTGTTTGGTATGGTTTCGTTTGGTTAATTGTTCGGTTTTAATTCGGTTTGGTTTTCAGATCCGTTTACGGATAATTTGTACCGTGAACCGTAAATCAACCGAACTAAAAATCTCGGTTTGTCTCAATTATTAACCGAAACCAAACCGAAACAAGTATTAACCAAACCGAACCGAAAACAAGTATTAACTAAACCGAATCGAATGATCTCTTTTAAATCCTGTATTTACTATACAAGTATTAAATAGCAACTGTCTTTAAATCCTATATTTACTATACAATAAAACCTTGAGAAGGATTGTTGTATTGATTCTTTTTGATATTGTGCAAGAGATCATTTATCCGATTTGAACGTAGAAAAGTGCTAACTTCTCAATAAAATGAATATAATACGGCTTACATTATTTATTATGATGATGCTTTATCTATTAATACGCTTTTAGACAGAAGCTCAAAGGTTGTTGATCATAAACATATTGGGATTGATTGGGATGTTCCTTTTCAAGCCTTTCAAGGTGAAAACTCGCCCAAGCGCCGATCGATCCAATTACGGTGAAATCCTCCCCAAGTCGGTCGGGTGAAGCTCAATGTAGACGGTAGTGTCGGAAATGGAGTGGCTTATGGGGGTGGAATTATTCGAGATTCGTGATGGAAACTTTGTCGCCTTCATGCTTTTCATGCTTGCTTGGCCCATGGGAATGTTCTTGATGTTGAAGTAAAGGCGCCGCTCTTTGGTATTCGGTTACGTCCACGTGCTTTGCCTCTTGATATTGAGATCGACTCCATTTTTGTTTCTCGTGGTGATATCCGGAAATCATAGTGGAGGTTGGCCCTCTCGCATCTCGATTGGTCGATTTCGGCTTTGTTCGACATACCACACAATATCTCTCATGTGTTTCGGGAATGTAATAGAGTGGCGGACGGCTTTCGCCATGGAAGGAGACGATATGACGCTTAATCATCTTGACGATGTACCGATCATATTCAATAAATTTATTGTGATGATTTACATGGCCCTCCTCTTATTCGACATGTTGCGCACAACTAGGGAAGCACTCTTCACTTGTGAAAGAGGGGAGACGACTTTTCCACATCGATCGTTGTCATGTTTGGATGCGAATGGCTCTTTCACCTGGAAGCACCCTCCTATTCTAGTTGGGGTGCAAATCGTGTGTTTTCTATCCATCGCTTATTCATTACTTGGCACATAGTACACTTTTTCACCGATTTTTATGCTTTTATCTCATGGGCGGTCAGCGCACCTCTTCCAGTGATACATGGGTCGGCGTCGATTTAAGGCACCCTATCATGATGTTAGGGGTGCAATTGATGTACATGTTCCTCTATGGATCCTTGCTTGGACCGGGCATTTTTATTTGAAGGGACGATATAAGCGCATCGCTGGCGGTCGACGGAAGGGTTCAATGCATAGGACCAGACTTGGCATTCAACTTTGAGGCACCCCTCATCATCCTATTGTGGTGCAATCCAGAGTGTCCTTGTTCCTTTCTTGGGTTATTATCTTCTTTGGTTATTTTTGGGGTTATCATCTTTCTCCTATGCCAGGTGTAACCATCCGGGTTGTAAATAAACAAAGGACAAGGTGGAGAAGGAGTATTCTGCTGCGTTCAGCGCTTGTTCGGGAGGCTTTGCCTCATACATTGGTCGGAGACACGGGCTATTTTTTCCTTGGAATTGCTATGCGATTCAACCGTGCTATCTTTTGTGCTTAAGCAAAGACAAGTCTCGAGTGGAGGATAATTATGATGTGTTTGACCAGAAAATTTATGGTGTCGGGATTTTGGGGTGCATAAATGAGTACTCTTCCCATGTGTTTGGATTTTCTTACACCTCGGGTTTATGCGATGGGTTTAAGGAGTGCCACGCCATGACTCTATCACGCTTGGGGCGGCCGGGATGCCAGGCATTGACTTTGTAGCACTTTATTATTTTCCATTTTAATAAAAAAAGCGAGTCATTTTCAAAACAAAAAAATATATATGTCTTACAAACTGGGGGATCTAGTAAGGAGTAAAGCTGGTCCACTTTGACTTCGCTTAAAAATAAAAATACTTCTACATTTTATCTATGTAAAATATTTTAAATCCCATGAAAAAATTATTTAATGTGTTAAATATTTACTTCGATGCATTGAAATATTCTTTCATCCACTTACTTACAACATAATCAACAGTGGTAGAAATGTGTGTGTTTTTGTATCCATTTTCTTCTGGACACAATATACTTGTGAATGTACGAGAATATTTAAACAATTCGCCACTTATGTTGGTTTTTGTCTTAAATGTGATATGGTGTGGCATTATGTTCATTGTTTGTTGAGAAATAATTTGTGATACATCGATGTAAACTGAAATAAGGTGATACATGTCTTTTTGTAATTCATCTCTTGGATTTCAGGTTTGATTCTGTTGATATTTTTGGAAGTCTTTCAATGAATGACTCAGGCAACGGTGCTTGACATCGTGATTGAATTTGAAAGGTTAGTGAAGAATTTTGAGTTGATTGAGAGGTACCGGATTAGCATTAACGCATAAATGGTTTTTACATAAATAACTTTATTCAAACCAATGGTCGGATCAATATATATTCGAGGCGCCTCTCGACCTCACCGTGGTCCGAGATATATATATATATATATATATATATATATATATATTCGATATTAAAATTACGGTAGCTTTTATTAAAAATGCCAGCTTGTGGTTAAAAATACTTGTTTTAGAACTTTGGTGA